>JALJCO010010736.1:0-72959 GCA_023101725.1 Atherinomorus stipes | reverse complement strand
ACACTGCAGGTCTTAATGCTCAATTCCGATTTTTTGTCAGATCCGATCTTTTTATGTGGGTGTTCACATTACATTTCTAAATGTGGCCTGTCGCCGACTGCAATATGAACAGCTCATGCTTCTGAAGTGACACGCATGCTCAGTTAAACATGAATGACATCACGCACATAACGGTGGTCATGGAAACCAATGCAAACAAACATGGAGGTTACCGGCATTGCGGACTCACGTTGAAAGCAATTTGTGGCGGCAGTCGGCAAATGTATGAGCGGGTTTTGTGACGACGGAGGAAGAAGACAAACGCATTTGTGATGACATCTGTGTGTTGAAGAGTTGCTGCTACATTTGTAGGAGTGTGTAGCTGCAGAGGAGTGTGTGGATGCAGCGTCGGAGCAGGATGATGGATGAGGATGTTTCGGATCAGATATTCTGAGGGAATCATATCTCTTCACAGATATGATGTCACCAAGCACTTTAGCCATGGTAGAAATAAACTCATATCACAGTGATCAGCTGATTAGCCTACTAAGCGCGCGCGCGTGGGGCGTTATGCTTGAGAGAAGCGGCTTTATTTTAATTCTGCACATTTATCACCGCGGTTCTTCTCTCTACCTGCTGCGGTGAACGTGCCTTTCTAAGCCGGACACATTTCACACGCATCTTTCCTCTTCTGGCCTCATCCACAGCGACGCGTTTCCCCCGCACGTGCACACCGTCTCACTCACCTTCACACACTGAGTTGCTGGACCACAAAAAAAAGTTTCCCCCAACACTTTCATTAGTTTCCAGGTTGACGTTCAATCAGAGCCAGAAAAATACGATTTAACTGTTCAGTCCATTGTTTACATTCCGTTTCTGTCTCATCTGGTGCAGAAATAAGGACGTCTGTCTCGATCTCAGAGAAGAGGTCGGATAAAATGCGACATGCCTGTACAGACCGCAGTCGCTTCAACACAGATCGGATATGTATCCGATTTAATACCACATTTGAAAGTGGCCTGAATCCGATCCAGAAATGTCAGATTTAATGCGACTTGCGCTGTTCACACAGTCAGAGGCAGATCGGATATGGGTCACATTTGAGCGAAAAGATCGGATTCAGGTCGCATTTACCTGCAGTGTGAACGTAGCCTTTGTTGTTGAGGTTTAACTACAAATGACTTCCTGTCATTGATCACTGATCAGCCAACAATCTGCCCCCCCCTCACCTATTTCCTCCTTGCAGCCTTCGATCTCCAGCTGCAGGGTGTCCTCCAGGTTCTCCTTCAGACACTGCTCCGCCTGGATCTGCTCCTTCAGGAACAGGATCTCTGCTTTCAGCTTCTCCTCCATGTGGTCGGCCGACGTCCGCAACGCCACCAGGTCCTCACGCAACTGCAGCACCAGCACGTGCAGCTCCTGAAGAAGAGTTACAGCGGGACACCATCATCATCATCATCTAATAAGTGGAAAATGCAGACGATCCACGCCGTCACCCGTAGGTTCCTGAAAAACTGAACTGAAGCTTGGTGGGAGGTTCCCACGAGGGATGTGAGGAGATGAAAACGTCTCATTCTAGGAGAATAAAATATACGGTCGTCCTCAAAATTATTATCACGCTTTCCGGAAGTTTCCGGAATCTAGGCATTTCCTCTTCCGGGCCATTTTAACAATAGCCGTCCCTGCTCTGTTCCACTTTGTAAATCGGATAAACGCTGTCCATACTTAAGTTATGATTGATTCCTGACTGAAGTGATGCTAAGGAAGAAGAGGATCAAAGCAATTGATTCGTCGCGGTGAAGGGCCGAACTTTATAATAAAACAACGTAGCACGTTTGTAGCCGGCAGACTACACAGCTGGTGTTAGCAGTAGGCTAGCATTAGCCAGCTTGATGACGTGCCTAACTTTGTGCGGCTGACAACACACAAGCATCTGAAAGCGTCTCCTTTCTTGGCAGTCCCCAGTTGTTCCACTGGAAACGGGAGGGTACAGACCCGATTTTCAGATGATTGCGTGTTTTAAGACTCACAAAGTTAGGCATGTCAGCTAACGCTAGCCTGCTAATGCTAGCGCTAGCTGTGAAGTGCCGATGTTGTGCCGCACCGGCTACAAACAAACGTGCTACGTTGTTTTATTATAAAGTTCGGCCCTTCACTCTATCGAATCGCTTTGATCCACTTCTTCCTTATGATCACTTCAGTCTGGAATCCATAAAAATTTAAGCAGGGTTGGCGTTTATTCAATTTACGAAGTGGAACAAAGCAGGGACATTGAAGTGGCCCGGAAGTGGACCGTCAAAGTGTTTCAAGTTCCGGAAACCGGAACACAGAAGCGTGATAACCCCCTATTAAAGAAGGAAAAAAAATCAGCTGTCAGTGAAATAAGATGAAATTTACTAAAGTAACAAATAAAAATTCTACGAAGATCATAACGTCCAATCAGACGTCTGCAATTGTTGACAGGTATGTCGGTCCACCGTTCGGCCCTGTCCCAATACCCACACTAAACCCTACGGTCATGTATGAAGTGCGCAGTTGGTAAAAGTGCACATTAAGGGCTGGAGTGTGCAGGTTCGTGCGGGTAAAAGGCAGAACTGGGACAGTGATGGTTCCTACATCATCCTGCACCACCACGTCACCATTTCACGTCATTGTTTCCAAACTCAGCCTCATCTCTGTTCCTGGTGAAGAGACGTCATTTTCAGACCTAAACAGAATTAAGCTCATTTCATCTGTTCTTGTCAAATATATGTTATGAAATCCACAAGAGTTTAATTAATAAATAAATGAATTACTGAACTAATATAATTTCACCAGTACAGGGTTAAATTACAGTTACATTCTAAACTGAATGTATAATAATGATTAAATTGTCTGCTCTGTCACTGTTGCTGTTAGCATAGAATGTCCATAAATGTCCACATGTCCATAAAAACATGTATGTCAGGTAAACAGGTCGCTGCGTCATGGGACTTACCTGTGTAAATTAAGTTTAATTAAAAATAAATATAGCTACTTTTATCAGTAAACTAATAACTTTCATTATTCAAATGCTTTGAATTTTTATGTTAAAGCATATTTAACATATTTAAAACAAAAAACAAAAAAACAAAAAGAAAGAAAGAAAAGCGTGAGCTTCTTGCAATGTTGAATTTCCCTTCTGGAATCAATAAAGTATTTTTCATTCATTCATTTTTTTCCATTCATATCTGGAAGTAACAGGCCAAACTTCAGTAATTATTTCACCAACAGCATTAAAAGATGAAATATTTCAATATTTACATCTGAAATGACATTTTTTCCACCACAAGCAGGAGCTCATTCACCAAACATGGACATGTTCCGCCTTTATGGTTCAAAACATCACACGCAGCAATGAATTATGGGCAATATGCACCGGAGAGTGGACTGAGGGCTCAATAGGGGCGTGGCAGACTTCCGCCCTGGAGCAACCCTGGAGAATTGGGAACACTTGCGAGGGTGGAGGTGCGGGTACTGGGACAGGGCCTTCACGGGAAAGGTGCTCTAATGTGTCTGGGACAGTTTTGTTTATTTTTTTTAAAATATTTTTCCCAACCACAACTCAACAGCACTATTTTATTTCACTATAATTTTGTAAATTTTTATTTATCATTCGTTTCTTTAGTTTCTTGTTATTTTAATTAACTATTTTAAATTCGGCCTAATCTTTAACTGGAGAGTATGACTAATTTTGAGGACGACTTGTTTTCCTAAAGCAGGGATCACCAGTCCTGGTCCTTAAGGGCTGGTGTCCCGCAGGTATTCCACGGCCCAATCCCAAAACCGGCCCCTAAACACTACCCCTACTCACAACCCCCCCCCCCCCATCAGTGCAGACTTGCCAGAATATTGCAGCTGGTGCAACGGCTAAATGGTGGAGGAAACATTCGTGTCCTGCACGAGTTCTGCACGTGTCATGCATGTTTGTCAATACTGACAGAAAAAACACGAGTGGAGTTATTTTATGGGGTAAAAAAAAAAGCGATGACAGGTGTGCTGTAGGTATCCTTTAGGTAATGTTTGAGCAGGAAAAAATGATTCTAATTCTCTAATTGGTACAATAAAAATAATGGGATATTAATAATAATGATGATGACAATGATAATTACTAGTAATTATAATAATTCTATAATTCATTTAATTGTTTAGGATCATGATTATTATTATTATTCATTTAAAATAAAACATTGTTCTTCTCACATGAGTGTGAGTTCGTATTTCCACACAAATTCATTTGACACAGGCGTGTTTTTTTTTTTGCCACGGCATGAAGAGGGAAGAGGGCGTCTCGTTCTCATAAACACCCTCCACCTGCAATCAAGGCGCCCTCTACAGCTGCAAGTGTGACTTCACTGAAAGTGACACTCGATAGTTAAGGGGTAGTGTGTAGGGGGCGGTTTGGGATGGGCCCATGTCTCACTGCTGCGACACACCTGATAATAATCAGTGATTAATTAGCAGAGTTGTGCAGAGCTTCTCTGAGGCCCCGTTTGCACGATGACGCTCAAGGGTGAAAAACGTAAAATATTTTCCTAGATGCATCTATTGTTTACACGGTGCCGGCGTTTTGAGGAGTCAAAAAACACAAAAAAATGAAACCACCTTCCAAAGTGGAAATCTTGCAAACGCTCCACTGAAGCGTCTGTTTTGAAAAGTCTGTTTTATAATTAACAAAATTGTTTGTCGTCACCTAATGATGACATCACAAACAGGCGCCAGTGCAGGAAAATATCAACAAACATGGTGGATTATCACTCCGCAGCAAATCTTCAACTTGCCCTGATCACTTTAATGAGCATTCATGAGGAGTGGAAATATTCACGCCGTTTGATCTTGATGGTGGCGCCATCTAGTGACCTGGTGTGCATGCTGCATCAAAAAACATGACATTTCACGCACGCGTTTGCACGTCTGCACGCAGAATTTCTCCTAAAAACACGGGTGTAAACGCAGAGTTGTCAGAGAAAACTAACCCTACTTCTGCATTGTTCAGGCAGAGCGTTATCATGTAAATGTGGCCTTTGTTGGACTCTGGTGTGCTGCAGCAGGGGGACTTGGAAAACCTGCAGGATACCGGCCCTCGAGGACCAGGATTGGTGATCACTGTCCTAAAGTGATTACATACCAATAGAAACAAAGTTTTTGATGATAAAGTACATTTTATTTCTGTCATTCACCTTTAATTGTCACACAGTGTCGCACTTTTATTATTTACCTTATTTTTATTTGTAATTGAATATAAAATGAACGAATGCAACACTGGCCCTCATCTATTTAATTTATTTCCACAGATATCTAATATCTCGCTCCGGTGCTGATCGTTTCTGTTGCAGATGACTGGTGGAAGTGTGGAGGACCATTTGAGGCCACGGTGCGTTCCAGGTCTCTCTGTGATTTACGGCTCTGCTCTGCAGCTGCTCTTCTGTCTGGCACGTCTGAACGTCGTCTTTCCAAACGCTTACAAAAAACACGGCGTTGGCCTTTAACCCACAGCTTCCAGTTTACCTGCTGATGCCTTTTTTCTGTCACCGTGTCAGTAAATCTTGCCGGTGTGAGCGGGGACAGAGACAGACAGGAAATGCGGTAAAAAACCAGACCAGGAACTGGGCTGATCTGGTCCACTCTGCAGCCATTCAGGGGGTCTCCAGCGACCCCCGTTAAGGCCTTTTGACTCGTCTGTGCTACAGATGTTTCCCATTATTGATGTTTTAACAAGGTAAGACATTCCATGTGCTTTTTATGATGCAAGTCTAAAACTAACCCGCAGTTAGCAGAAAACCAGGAAGAACCTGGCTCAGACCGACACAGAAACGTCGAAACTTTCGTTCTGGATGAACCAAGAGAAAAGATGACGTCTGCAGCATGTTGCTGTGCATGTCCCAGCAGCGTGTGATCTGTAACAGCAGCGAGCTGGAAACGTGTCAGGGAGAGCAGCTCTTCTCCACCTCCACTACAGCACGAGTCTTTACGCTGTCGGAGCAGAACTCAGCACGAGGCCGAGAGCAGCAGCGTGGGAGGAGGTGGGAGTCAGATGGGAGGACAGCGCACGGTTGTAAAACAGATTTATAAAGGCCTAACACGTATTTTTCACTTTTGAAAGTGAGCTCAAAATGAGCAGAGCTGGCAGGGCTGTGGAGGTGTTGCCATGGAGGCCTGAAGCTTCCCTACGGGGAATATTTACTGTTGATCCGGACTCGCAAACACCATCTTCTCTGCTTTAACGGCTTTAGATGGAACATATTTTACAGTAAAACACAGGAAAAAACAGGAAAATTAATCATCAAACATTTCGATTCTTTATTGACGTTACAACTTTACAGATGAGTCTCAGAAAACCGTCTCCTGTCTCTTCCCGCTGCCCTATCACTCACAGCTAGAAGCTTAATTCCTGAGATTACACCAGAGGCCTGGCGACACCCGTGAAATTATGTTTAAAAAGAAATGAGTCAAGCTTGCCGTACCTGCACAGTGTTGGGCATGTGAAAGTCCTCCTGTTGCTGCAGCTCCACATGCAGCCTATGTTTTCCCTGCAGGCTCTCGTTGTCTCTCTGTAGTCGGCTGAGCTCATCGGCCACCTGCTCCCTCGACTTCACCAGCACCACCTGCGACAAAACAACACAAAACCGTCCCTGTAGCCGTGCTAAGTGGCAGGAACAGGCGATACAGCCCTGACAGATCAACATGCTGCTCACCATTTGCTCCTGCGTGCTCCTTTTCGCGTCGCTGAAGGCCTGCTGTAGTGTGCTGAGCAGTGTTTCAGACTCCTGGACTCTCTGCACGAGGGCGGACACCTGCAACACAACAGAGCATCCATCAGTCTTCATTAGAAACATCTATATTTAACAGTTAAACTCATGCTCGTGCATCATTTCACACCTCTGGGCGAGTCAGCTGCACATCAATCTAAAATAATCTCCAGGTTGCAGAGACTCTAATTCATTCTCACATGCGAGAGAAGTCTGTGATGAACGTGCTAGTCACTGCAGAGTCCCTGCAGCCTCCGATCAGGTCCGGGTTTTCTCGTTCCTGCCAGGCTGCACAGTGCTTCTCTGGGGTTTACATGGGAGAGGATGCACAGCTGGAGGTTTGCTGTGCAGGAGGCCCGTGCTGCACTCCAGGTGCAGATGGGAGCAGAGCTGGGTCAGAGCATCCATTACCGCTCATCTGTGGCTGTGTTAGTGGGTTGCTTTTTTTCCACGACTGCAGATAAAGACCGATTACATCAGCGTCTTGCCTCCATTTAAAAGCGCTCCCTCACCCCATGCCATTTGTACTTCTCTACGGTGCAGTGCGGCTCATTACTTCTGTGGTTTTCTGTTGTACGCAGCTGGGTAGTACCACATAACGGATATGGACTCCTTTCTTTGGTTCTGCTGATAATCCATCCACAGATACGTCATATCACGTGAGATTAACAGATCTTCTCTGCAGCGGTTGCAGCAGCAGCGTTCAGTTAATAAACCAAAGATAATTAAACACTCCTGAGATTAAACGTTTGTAACAAACTCAGCGTCTGAGCAGACAGGTGACCAGTCCAGATGTACCTGCCCCTCGCCTGCTACTCGCTGGGATAGACTCAACTTCTGACCCTGAACTAGAACACGTAGTAAAGAAAATGGAAGGATGGGCAGACTCAGTGCTTCATCACATAATAAACACATCACATAATAAATACACACAGTTGAGTTATCCAGTGGTTCACACAGGAAGATGACAGGGATTTGGGGGCAATTCTGTAACTGCACAAAAAATATTCAATCAAATTCAGCATTCTTACTAATATTTGATATATCCCAGACTCTTCATCAAATAAGAAATAAATCGAGAAAATAAACCCTTTTTGTGTAAAGAAATGGTTACTATTTAAATAAACTGGCATCTAAAGGGTTGAAATTATTCAAATAAATTCAAACTTGCTTTGCATGATGAAAATAAGGGTTAAGTGCATAAAAAAAAAAATTATTCATGTTTAGCATTTCAAAAATAACCCAGGGCCCAAAAATGTCCTTAAAGGAAACTCTTTTTTTTTCAACCTGGACCTTATTTCTAGTAGTATTTACGTGCATTTACTCACCGGTAAATTTTCTGCATCACTTTGAGTCCTTTGGAAGATATTACGCTGAGTCGCCCTTCAGTGTACATCCAGTAATAAAGGCGGAGACGGGGCAGCCACTATAGAAGACACCAATACTTAAAGTAGAATGCGCGAACGAAGGAGAACTATTGTCCCGTGAGTCCAGATTTAACTTCCCGTTAGTTATCAGGTTGTTCTACACACTTTTCAGGGCCGCGCGTTCACGATGCGCGCTTCTGTTATACAGCTGAGAAAAGCAGCTCGCTACCCAGACAACAATAACACAATTTGCGAACTCACAGGATAATAGTACTTGTTCATTCGTTCATTCTACTTAAAGTATTGATGAAAATCAAGGAGTTTTACTGCAGACGTCTTATATAGTAGCTGCCTCGTCTCTGCTTTTATTACTGGATGTACACCGAAGGGCAACTCAGCGTAATATCTTCCGAAGGACTCAAAGTGATGCGGAAACTTTACCAGTGAGTAAATGCACATATACTCCTAGAAATAAGGTCCAGGTTGAAAAAAAAGGAAATTATCCTTTCAGAGTAGGAAGGGGATTTTTCTGAAGGAGGGCTGAACTAAAGGGCCCTTCAAATCAAACACACAAAGCACAGGTGGCAAGCGGCAAACCCATTCATTGTGTATTAGGGATGAAAAGATTCACCGATTTCAATCGGTATTCCGACACAGACGTTTGAGATCCGACTGCACCGATAGCTTCAGTGTGCATCGGATACAACTGGAGGCTAATTGCGCACCATATCTTGGTTCTAATGGTGTGTCTGAATCGGTAAAAACCCACGCTTACACCGATTGTCTCCTCGTCACAAGTATTTCCGAGGTCCCTTGAACATACCATCAAAACGTTTTAACTTTCGTTTTTAAAACATCAGAGCCGGGTGCCGCAGCTGCAGTAAGTAAACAGCAAACACGGAGGGAGGAGACAGCAGGTGAAGAGGTCGTATTTAGCATCTCTGAGGACACACGCCACAAGTTTGGCGATACTTGAAAGATGGAAAGTTTGACAAGAAATCCGTGGTTTGAAAACAATGTGGTGCTGCTATAAAAGACATCAGCAGTATGACGAACATGACAAGGTGGGCGGCATGGTGTGGATACTGCTCCCCCCACTTTGTCCTCAGATGATTCTACAGATGAACATAAATATGAGGTGAGCAGAAGCAGAACTGATGAGAGAAGGATCTTGTTTTTTTTTTTCTTTAACAAAACTGAGACTTCCTGACAGCATCTTTGTACCAGAGCGAACTGCATCAGTTTAAGATGATTTATTGGTTTTATTACTAGAAAACTATCCAAAAAATAAGTATTAAAAACATCCTCCTCAGGGAAACGGAGAAGGTAAAGTAATTGTGATGATGCTTAGAAACCAGATGGAGACTTGTAAATTATTTGTTTTGTGTTGAATAGTTTTAAATCGGAGAATTGCATCGAATTGCATTATATAAAGTCAAATCGTTGTTAATTGCGTCGTATCGGCAGGGAATTCACTGCATCGTGAATCTATCGTATCGCTGGCAGCGTATCGTGATGCGTATTGAATCGGCCTCGTGGGTGGGGATTCACATCCCTATAGTGTGTTACCACGGCGGCAGAGCGAGGTGGGTGCATGCCACCGCACTACCGCTGTGCCTGAATTGAAAAATTTTTCATCTGGACGCAGCGTGCTGTGACGACATCTTGGCGCATCCAATAGGTTCTGGGGGGGGGGTGGGGGTGGGGGTGGGGGGGGAGTGATTACCAAATGGCCAGGCGTTCAGCTGGAGAGATGAGCTGCCTGAAGTTTGTCCGCGTTCTCCCAAACCTTGGACCAACTTTGGACGACAGGCTGTTAAACTGCTCCTTGGTCAGCCTGAAGTAGATCTCGAAACAGTCCGTATGAAAGTGGAGCTCCTGGACGAGTCGGTACTCCCCCAGGTCCTGTCTTGCTATCAGGATCAGGTGGACCCACACCCTTTTATTTGCTGCTCAGGAGAATTAGAGCAAGAGCTCTTTGCTGAGACGATGAGAGGTACATCTTTCACATTGCTTTCACAACGAAGCGTGTCGGGGAGAAAACACTTCCTGGTAGCTTTAGTGCTTAGCAACGCGCGCCCAACGGGCTCTGCCGCCGTACTGCCCTGCTCTGCGCCCTACCCCACGGTGAGTGCAGCGAAAACTGCGTTCAATGTAAGGGGCCCTTGAGGGTTGTAGCTGATACAGTTGAAGAGAGAAATGAGAGATTCAAACGATCACTTTAACATTTATGAGCTCTGAACCGTTGACTTGAAGGTAAGCAGTCGTAAACGAGGTGCCATGACAACAAATGTCACTTTTCTGGGGTTTTGGGGGTCTAATATGTGCTGCTGTGCACTGATGAGTCCATGTGAAGTCAGAGTGAATATCAAAGTCCCTGTTCAAGGACGTCAGATTTATGTCTTTGTTCAAAAACGGTTGGATCAGACAGCAGCTCATCAATTCTACATAATTCATATTCTCCAATTACAGCACACCATCGAGCGAAAAGCCTCCCCCTCTCCCCTCTCCTTCCACCCTCCCCCCTCGTTCCCCCCTCTCCTCCCAAGCTGATACATAGCATGTCTGCTTCCTGAACATGGGTGAATTCAAGTCGGGTTTTGGAACAGATGGATTTAAAAAAAACATATTCTGCGGCAACACTGAAGGAGGCGACCACAACATTGTCATTACCTGTAAGTTTATTTATCTTCTAAATTCTGTATTGTCTGATAAACATAGCCCATGATGCTAACACATAGCCTCTTAGCAAACAAACTTAGCAGCCGTGGTTAACCGACAGTCATCCTCAAAATTATTCATACCCTCCTATTAAAGCAACCTTTACCGATGTTGCATTCTTACACTATTTTTCTAACAGGGTAAAATGCTATGAATGAGGTAATGGAACTTTAAAATACAAGACAGACCCACTATTAATCAAAATAAAATATTATTCCAATCTCTAAATATTCAATGAAAACTCCAACCAATCCTTGAAGTGGGGTGCACCTCTAGGATTGTCCAACGGACCTGCCTGTCAGACCTTTGATTCTGCATTGGGAGGTGGAGGGAATGAAGGGGTGTCTTAGGAGTGAGGCGGGACTGTTTATATTCAAATAATCTTGCTGTGCTTTCTGAAATGCAAGATCGGTAAAGGTTGCTTTTAAATAAAATGCTAAATTCACAATAGTAATTCAAATAAGAAACTAAAACTAATAATAAAAAATCTACTAAATTATAATTTGGTGAAATAAATATTGCTTTTGAATTGCGGTTGGAAATGAGAATTAAAAAAAAAACAAAAAAAACTGTTCCAATCACATTGGCGCACCTTTCCCATGAACAGTAGACCACAATACCTGTCAACAGGTGCTGACATCTGATTGGACGTGACAGAAAACACCTGATTGCAGTGATTGCCTCAAAGTGTTGCTCAACAAAATTTTAGCTTCAGAGCCCCATCATGCTTGTTTAACTGTTTTGTTTTTTCTGTTTTTTTTAATATTTCTTTCACACCACAATTCAAAATCAATGTCACGATTTTCATAGAATTTTTTTATTTATTATTACTTTTGCCAATTTCATCTTATTTCACTGACAGATCTTTTTATTTCCTCTCGTATTGGAGGGTCTGAATAATTTTGAGGACGACTGTAGTTTGTCTAAATAAGATTGTATCCAATCAAAAATTGAGTACAGTTGGTTTCCGGGCAGATCGTATCATTACCATACCCAACTCTTTTACTGAGGAGGAAAATCTGGTGTGCAGAAACCCCCCCGGAAATTGATGCGATTTTTCTTGACATCGACAGCAGTGTCAACTACCTGAAATAGTTTATACTTGTGTGTCATCACCCCTTTAAAAATAACAACCGGCTGAAGAAATAATGCAGTTACTTACAATCCTGTTAACCATCAACAGATTTTAACTCCTCTCACCACTGCATCCACAGCTTTGTCGGTTTTTCTGACCTGTTAGAAAACATGACTCATGTCTCAGTTACCATGGTAACTTGCTGTTGCTGTGGGAGGCCAGATGACTGATGGAGATTTACATTCCTGACCGACACAGATAAAAGGTCTAAACTGCAACATGCTGCCATATGGAGATTAAACCTTGTGTCTCTAACGCCTTAGATTTTTTTTTGTTTTTATTTCTAACCACTTGCTGCATCGGACTAACTGAAATAAACTCAGAAAACTGAAGACTGTAGTTATCTTACAGTTGTCTCAGGCGAGGCTGTTCAATATTCAAACCAAGCAACCAGCAGATGTGATATATATTAATAATATTCTTGCAGGTTGGTGAACGTGGAGACCCCCAGCTTTCAGCTCAGAGAAGAAATCCCCCTTTTATTTATTAAAAAAAAAAAAACTTTTCATATATATATATATATATATATATATATATATATATGTATATGTATATATATATATATATATATATATATATATATATATATATATATATATATCATATATATATATAACAGACCACAGTTTGTGAGACTGAAAGGTTGTGTATCTGAGAAGGAAATCGATGTATTTTTTCAACCAGTCAACGGATTGTAGTGTGTTAAGCTCCACCTCTTTGGTCCGGATCGGTTAGATCAGTACACCTACGGACGGGTACCTAAAAAGTAGGACATGTCGGGTTGGATATAAGGGTACCCGTCCCACTTTTTATCTGTGAAGATGCAAAAACGCGTGGACTGACCCGGCCCAGACCCACTGGTGGAAATGGGGCTTTTAGTAGCACTGATCGAACCCCCACTGTCCCAGCATGAGGCGGCAAACATCACTGGTAAAACACAGCATTAAAGTGGAAGTTAGTTTTTTTTCAATCTGGACCTATTTTCTAGCATGAAATACGTTCATTTACTCACCCAGACAGTTTTGGTGCAACTTAAATTCCTTCGGGAGATATTTAGATCCACTCCAGATCAGTTTACATGTCTAAGTAAATGTCTGTAAATAAAGACGAATCACCACAAAAAAGCTGCTTCGAGTTCACAGGGTGGGTCCGACTAATGTTTCGTAACAAAACATTGGTGAAATGAAGGAGTTTGTGGCTAATAGTGCCTTTTTTAGAGGCTGCGCGATGGTTGCCCCATCACTTCCATTATATCGGACATACGCTGATCTGGAGTGGATCTGAATATCTCCTGAAGGAGTTCAAGTTGCACCAAAACTGTTTCGCTGAGTAAATGAACGTATTTCATGCTAGAAAATAGGTCCAGATTGAAAAAAAACGAACGTCCCCTTTCATGTCACTGCTGCACACGTTGTGAGACCGGGTGTGTGTGTGTTTCGGCTAATGGCGAATTTCAGTTAATCACAAAGTCGGAATTTCCAGGTCCAAGTCAGAATTTTTTGGGTCTTTCACTGAGTCTGTTTCTAAACATTAAATATCTTTGCATAGATGTTGTTATTTATGTAAATATATGACCGTAAAGTTCTAAATTTCATACACAAATGTTTAAATTTTGGGCAGTGGATGAGGATGATTTGATGTGTGGGGCTCGGGCACTATCACAGACATCAATGATATGGTTTTTCCTGCACCAGGAGACGCAGTACTTACTCTTGCCCGTCATGGATGCCTGAACACCAGGCAAACATCTGCCAGAGCTCCCTGGAAAAGCACAGCTCATAATTTTACTTCTGCACGTCCAAGCTTAAAAAGTCCAACTGTAGGGTGCAGCTAGTGTCTAACACAAGAAGGGAATGTTGCTTGGAAGCAGCAGCTTTCTTTCCCCCATCGCAACATCTACAGTCTACAATTATTCAAACCCTCAAATTGAAGGAAAAAAAAACAATTGGCAACGAAATAAGATGAAATTGACAACAGTAATAAATAAAAATTCTATACAATCATCACATTGATTTTGAATTGTGGTTTGAAAGGAATACTTAAAACAAACACACAAAAAATAAAACAAGTAAACAAGCATGATGGGGCTCCGAAGCTAAAATTTTGTTGAGTAACACTTTGAGATAATCACTGCAATCTAGGGCTGAAACAATTAGTCGATTAATCCACTAGTCGTTGACTATCAAAATATTCGTTCACTCATTTCATAATTGACTCATCGTTTATAAGCTTTTATTTTTCCTCTCAAAATTGCCACTGTACCTTCCAGGGCCTTGTCCGTCTTTCTGTTTGGTCAGCTTTTCTTGCTTCTTGTTTATTGACATAAACACACACACCACCAGTCAAAAGTTTGGACACGTTTTTCAGACTTTTTTTTTTTTATATTTAAAAACTGACACAGGACGACTTGTTCAATATATGCAAGACACGCTGTAACACTTCATGTTCAGAGACATGGAGAGAACTTATATGGAAAAACATAATAAGATTCTTTATATCTCCCCAAACCGGCATCTCTGAACAGGGATACTGCTGGAGAAAATGTAATAATAAATCTGCAGGCCTTTTTTGGATCTTCAATTACCACTTGATTTCAGCGTAATTTACTTGGGTAATCTACCATCTGGACTTAAAAAGAAAGATATGTATTTATTACAAATATTGTTGGCAAGTAGTAAAAAAGCATTAACTAGAAGATGGTTGAGTGACTGTAGCCCTACTATTGAAGATTGGATAGGAATTGTACAAGAAACTCGTGACATGGAACGGTTGACTTTTTGTTTAAGACACCAAGGGCCCGATCTACGAAAGGTTTGCGCTTGTTAAAACAGGCGCTATTGTCATTACGCACGCAATAATCCGCCAGAGCTGATTTACAAAGCAGGGCAAAAGGAGGTTTGCGCCTGTCAAGGGGCAAAATAGCGCCGCTGTCCATTTTGCGCATTTGCTGCAGATGAATATGCAAACTGGGCGTTTCTGCCAGAAGGCGCAAAATATTGGGAGGAGACTATGCAAAACCTCAGTTTAACATGCGCAATGTGATCTATCAACCGTTCAACGAAAAGCGGGCGCAAAAAATTGCGTGTAATTTAGCACGTCTGAAAAGCAGGTATAACTGGCAGCTTTACGCACTGATGGCTGAAAGATGCTGCACACAGGACTGCAGACATCGGGTCAGAATCATTTCTCATGAGGTGTTCAGGCGACACGTCAAGTTTTCAATATTTAATTAAATAACAATCAACATCACTGTTAAACACGGGTTATTCTAGACATGAACCAGAACATCTGCAGCTGCAGCATCATGGTAGTTAAAGCTGATATTAATTATGTCTTTTTATTTTCTTTTACTTTTTGCCAATGAAATATTTTTAAATTAAAATCATCTCCTGCTCCTCCACGCCGCAGCGACTGCTGCTGCTGTTCTGAGGTTGCTTTCCTGCGTGAAGTTGGCCCCCACCCCACAAAAAACTCAGTGAAAATAACCAGTAACGCACAAACTATTGATACTACTTTTTACTGAGTTTTGCATGGGGTGGGGGGCAAAAAGGTCCCGCGCCTGGCATTGTGCCAAAGAGCGCGCAGTCTGTGCGTAATATCAGATCATCTTCACCAGTGTGTCCTTATCCACGTCCTTAAACTGGCCTCTTCTTACGATCCACAGGGAAACCTGCTGCATCGTTTTTATTTATAGTTATTATGAAGAGTTCATTTGCAAAAACAGACAAACACCACTGTGGAAAAACGGAGTTAACTGCTTTTGTTGCTGTTGGGTACAAACGTCCTATCTCCATTTTACATCATTAAAACTCGACTTCATGTGAGCTTGATTTGCTGAAAATGTCAAAAAAGTAAATGAAGAGTTTGTGCAAAAGCAGTTAACTCCGTTTTTTCTAAATAGCGTTTGTCTATTTTTGCAAATGAACTCTTCATATTTATCTTATATTCTGTTTTTTATTTGCCTCATTATATTTTTATATTATTCTTACTTTCAACCACAGTTCAACAGCGATATAATATTTCACTAAATTATAATTTTTAAAATTTTTATTTATTATTAGTTTTTTTAGTTTCATGTTATCTGAATTACTATTGTGAATTTAGTCTTTTCTTTAATTGAAGGGTAGGAATAATTTTGAGGACGACTGTTGGTGAGAAAAGCTTAAAACTGGGATTTTGAACACATAAGTGTGTTAAATGAAACATATTTTGCATAAGGTATGAAGTTTTGGTGGGTAACTGTAAAAATAACAGTTTATCATCTTCTACACCTATATTTGGGTAGGTGTTGTTTAATAATGTTTATTGTTGTTAATCCATGATTTCACATAAAAGTTCTCTGGTGGCTTTTTAGTCAAATCCTTTAGCTCATAGACGATCACAAAGTAACTGCTTGAGCGCCGGTTAAAGCCCTTCCCAGTTTAAAAATCCCATCTGTGGCCCTGGATTACTGTAATCTAGAATAAGCTTCAGCAATTCCACAGAGGATCCTGGGACATGCTGTATTTTACTAAAACGTTGAACCTTTATTTTTCCTGTTTTGTTTGGAGGATTTATTTAATCAATTAACCAACACGTGAAGGTGTAAAACATTTCTAACCATGACAAGTAAACAAACTTGAACAATCCTTTAAAATTTGAGTTGTTTTAAATCACCTCATGCAACTTTAGCTGTCCTGTCTGAGCGGACGCGACTGCTGCAGGAAATAAATCTCAGTCCTCATCATTTTATAAAGACTATTAACTTCCAAAGACTCCAACAGAAATCATAAAACACAGGAACTTTTCAAATCCGCTCTGTCACCTGCACTTTAAGCTCCAAACTAGATTTCTGAGAGGAAAATCAGATTATTTTCCATGCTCTGAAGCTGTGATTAGATTCATCCCGTACAAACCTTAGCAGTGGTTTCCTCGTTCCCCGCTTTGACCGAATCCTCCAGACTCTGTTTCTCCGTCATGGTCCTCTCCAGCTGATCGTTGGCCTGGCGGAGCATGACCTGCAGCTTCTTAACCTGCAGAGGAAACCTGCTCTGTCAACATATCTGAGGCAGCATCATTTCCTGCTGCAACCACACACAAACCTGGTCTCGCGTCTCAGCCTCCTGGCCCTGAATGGCCTGCAGCTGCTTCTCGTAGTTTGAGCACATATCGCAGCGTCGGCCGAGCTTCCTGCCGGCGTTTTTCACCTGACGCACAGCAGCAAGTTTAGTCCGATAGAACAAAGACTTCATTGAAAAAAGAAACGTGAATGAAATGCGAGACTTGTGTGCGACGCACCTCCTGCTGCAGCAGGTTCCACTCGGTGTCGCTGACGAGCCGGTACCCCGCCGGCGGTAAGAAGGCGGTGTCGGGGGCGTGAGAGATGCTGGACAGCAGAGACGCCGTCTCCTCCTGCTCCGGCGTCATGGCTTTGATGGCCTTCTCCTGGTCTTTCGTCAGCAGGAAGTGACTCGCTGTCAGCTTGATGGAGCTGACGGAGGAAGTCTCACCAAAACTGCTGTCCGCCGCCCCGCAGTCGGCCCCCACCAGGGGCCCAAAGTCCGACTCGTCCAAGTTGCTGGCCGACTTGGCCTTGTGGTTGTGACCGCCGAGCCCCTGCTGGGCAGACGGCGAGGAGCCCAGGCTGTCCGTGGACTGGACTCTCCGCAGGTTGTCCTTGTAGGGGTCTGGGGGACCCCCGGTCACCACATCAGCGTCTAAGGAGTGCAGAGAGCCATGGGTGCTGTGGTTGGCGTGAGGCTGAGAGAGACAGAGAGAAATGTTTTATATTTAACCCTCTAGGCGCCAAAGTCGCAATATTGCAACAGGTGACATTACTGAATATAACAGACCTTATCTTTAAATCTACAGCCTTGTACTGTTACTGCTTGGTTTCACTACATCGCCACGACATACAGCCTTAGTTCTGACGTCATTTTTGAGTGTGTTTATATATAAAAAATCAGAGAAATAAAGGTTTGAAACCCGACACCCGCTGTCTGCGCGCGAAGCTGCAGAAGCGGCGGGAGAGAGAGAGAAAAGGCGAAAGCAGCATCGTGTTGGAAAGAGTGAGAGACAGATCGTGACTTTTAGAATAAAAATCTAAACGCCCAGAGGCCTTTACAGTGCAGACGAGGAGCTGCACTGATCTCTGCTGATCAGGATTAGAAGGGGACGATCAGGCCTCGTCAGAGACGAGTGACTGACGTCGCAGCGCGCACTGTCGGTGAACGTTTTCTCTGCCGCGATGATGGGAGAAAGAAAGAGGGACGTGTGGGCAGAAGAGGGGATAATCAAAATAGGGGAGTTATTGATGACAGCTGGGAATGTTTCAGAGTTTAGGAAGTGATCCATGAATGGATGAAAGACACTGACGAGCCTGTGTGGGATATCGCAGACACGAGGATCTCATAGTTGCTCGTGCATGTGATTTTCTGTCTCTGTTTTCGATGAGGATTTCTGGAACCTCATCACAAATGAAAGATATGTTCACCAGCACCTTGACACACACCAACTCCAGCCAAACTCCAGATTTCATGGCTGGTATGATGGTATGAGGGGTCAGCTAGGTTATGACAAACTATATATCTATAATAGCAAAAAAGGGGGGAAAAAAACCCATAAAAATATAATTTTACCTGTTGATATATAAATTATATTGGCAAATGTACTCCTGTCAGATTTCTGTTCATTTATTCTGAGGATGAGAGGATGAAAAAGGATCAGTGAAAAAATGAAAAAAAAAATCTACTGTGTAAATATGTTCGGAATTCTGTTTTACTGAGTTTTACCTGCTGATATACAAATTATATTAGTAAAGTTACTACAATCAAACTCCTGTTTCTTTATTTAGAGCATGAGATGACAGTATAATTTTTTTCCTGTGTATAAATATGTTCAGAAATCTGTTTTTTACTGAAAGTTACACAATCCAATATGGCCGCTACCTGATGACATCACAATATGCAAATTACATGAGTAAATTTACTCCCATCACAAACTTTAGGTCATGATGAATATTTTTCTCATTTACATTATGGATCTATCTCTCACCACCTCCAAACTACAGCATTTTGAAATCTTAAAGTCCAAATAGAATATTTTCCTAAATAAACTCTGGCGCCAGAGGGTTAACACCAGACGACACAAAAGGTTTTAAGAGGGTGATCAAACGTACACAGAGTTCTGGCAACATTTTAAAAGTAAAATTAAGTGCTGTAGAAAACCTTCACAAATAACATTTAAGACCCCAAAATTTTATGACAATTTCTTTGAAATACTCAACTCAGTTTCCCCCACCATTCTACAGGCCTGGCGGCCTTAAATCAATTCATTCATAAATCAATAATCATTTCCATGAGGAGCCTCTGTGCAGCGCAAGCTTTTGAGTGCAATGCGAGTCAACCTGCTTCGTTGCCTAGCAACGACGCGAGTACCCCTGCTGAGAGCGTGGACAAGTATTCTGGGATGTTTCTTTTTCTGTGATGTCTAAAGGGATAGTACACCCACAGAATGATGGTCCTTCATTTGCTACTCACCCCCATGCTGAGCAAGACTGTGGAGCACTTTTTTAATATCAAATATTTTTTAATATCTCAGATATTAAAAAAGTGCTCACAGTCCTGCTCAGCATAAGGGTAAGTGAAAATGAAGGACCATCATTCTGTGGGTGTACTATCCCTTTAAGGTTTGCTAGCTAACCAACTATGGTGCCGCCAAAAAAAAAAAAAGATATCGCGGGTGACCGACAAGTGAAATCCAAACTTCCAAGGAAAATAGATGAAGTTAGAGAAACGGGCAGCACAACAGAGCGGCTGCTGGAAGATCGTTACTGCCGCTTACACCGGTCTGACTGACTGCCAACCCCAGGGTAGGTGACCAGACGTCCCGCATTTTCATTACCTTTTACACATCCTGCAAATGAAGATGCTGTCCTGCATTCCTGCCATTTTATGTTAAATCTAATTTTCAGGGCTGTCAGGTGATTAAAAAAAAAAAAAAGCTTATTAATTACAGGATTTGTAATTAATTAATCACATTTTAATTGGGGAACAATGGTCCTCAAGGACCTTAGTCCTTTAAGTTTTCCATGCAACCGTGCTTCAACACAGCCTATGAAGTTCTGTACAGTGACTCTTCGGTGTTAGAAAAAAAGAGAAAGAATTAATATGGAATACATTTTATTCCTTTTCATTTATCTGTCGTTACCTGAACGTGGACACCCCACTAACCCCTTGTTAACCCAGGAATAATATCAAACAAAGTGGATTTTCTGAGGCAAAAACTTTCTCTCTTTTTTTTTTAATGTTTGCCTGCCTATCTTTACATTTTCCACAGAGATTATCTGTTGTTTCTTACCAGTAAACACTTCATTTTACACTTAAAAATCCATGAATATAACAAAATATTACACTCGTAGCTCTGCAGCTCCCCCTTTTTCGGGGGAAAAAAAATCCCTTTTTTTTTTTTTAAAAATTTTTAAATATTTCTCTCCTTAAAAAATTTAAAAAAAATTTTAAAAAAAAAAGTCTCCTATCCTTCTGTTTTCATATTTCCCTTTCTTTAAGCCCAGAAGCCCACTCATGATGATTAACTTTGTGTTTCATCGCTTTGTAACTATAATTTATTGTATATTGTGCGCTTAATATCTTATTTTCCTTTATTGTATTTAAACCCTTTTGTAGGTTTATTGTTCAAACCTTTCAGTGCGTTTGTTCTTGATTTAACCGTACAGTATTGTAGAGAACTCCTTGTTACTCGCCTCACGAGAGTTTGTACATTCTGCTTATGTAAATAAAGTTTGTTTTTTTTTTAAATCTTGTGTGCAATGAATTCTGGGATAGGCAAGGCCACGAAGGATACCTGTGATGTATCCTTCGTTTCAGGCCAAACGGAGTGCAGGTTTGGAGGCTGGATTCGGAGGATCCTCCAAACGTTTTTGAAATGGGACGGGACTTGGCGCGCTGCCGTGACGTATGCAGCCGACGAATCCGCACTTTGCAGTCTGCAGACTTCAACATGAGACACAACCATTGACACGTCGTCATCGTCTTCTTCTTCTTCTGGTGTTTATTGGCGGTTGGCAAACAGCTTTAGGTGCATTACCGCCACCCACTGCATGGGTCATTCAGTGGGCCAAATTTAAAATGCTCCTGCATTGAAATGGCACTCTGAATTAATCAAGATTTTTTTAAAGCATTAATTTGAAGTGTAATTAATTAATCTAATTAATGCATTAAACCGACAGCCCTAGTAATTTATAAACTGACTGTGGCGATGATGAAAGCAGAGAGAGCCGTACAAAAAATAGGACTTGTCAAGATCAAATTTAAGACCTTTATGGCCCTTTAAAGACCTTTCAAGGCTTTAGACCTTTTTAGACTTTTTACGAACCTGCAAGAAGCCTGCATATAAAAACAGAGCAACTACGTGATAACGACATGAAGCTGAGGGTGTTTTCAGTCCGACTGTGCAGCTGAAGCTCGTGTTCCAGCCTGGGAACGACGTAACCGTGTGCGAGGCGTGTTACATGCCGTGATGCTCGTACCTCCTCCACGCTCAGCCCCAGGAATGAGTCGTCCAGCGGCTCAGTGTTGTCTCCCCCGTCCTCCTCCTGCATGTCCTTCACTTGGCTCAGCCGCTCTTTTTCATCCTCCTCCTTGAACAGAGAAATAAAAGATTTATTTCATAATTTGTCACATATTTTTACCACTTAGGTTTATTGATTAGATAAAGCTGTAAAATCCAATTCAACCCGTCTGCAGCTAAAGCCAAACTTCTGCCGTTGCAATGATAACAAGATTAAGTTCCTCTGACAGCAGCAGTCGCTGTGAACTGGGCTCCGTTTCTACACTGCTTACATGATTTACAAGTTTATTGACCCTTATGAGTGATACGAGTTAAAATAGAAGATTGAAACGTGAGCTGCTGATCAGGAACGAGTGCTGAGGGCCATTTACAGACTGAATGATGCAGCTCTTTGAATGTTGCCCCCCCCCTGAACTAGCTGTGTGAGAAATGAAGCCTCAAAGTTTCTCCAGGACTGTAACTGTCAGGCCTCTCCAGACCCTACAAGCAAGGCCGTAACCAGCTATGAGGTACCCGAGGTAAATACCTCGGTTAATATTTCCTGAGATTTTTTTTTTTTTACAAAAAAAAATATTCATTTTACCCCCCCCCCCCCCCCCCCCCAAAAAAAAGAAAAAAGAAAAGAAAAGAAAATCTAATTTATAGAAAGATTGCACATTATATTAACTGCTAGGCTAAACTGTAGCTGACAATCAGGAGCTGCGTTTATAGAATAAAAATAAATGAAAAAAGCGAGTTGTGTTTTCGCATAGGAGGTCTCCTCCTAACCTGTAGCGAGGTAAGGAACAAACACACTCGTTGGTTCGTGCAATAGTTCAACTTGGGGGGAGTGAAGTTTATCTCAATCTCATCGTCATCTTATCTCACTAGCAAAACGTTATCTAGCCTGATGTCAGAGAAGGAGAGAGGGACACCTCTCCATTCCAAAACACCGTTTACACACTCTGCATAACTGTGCCTTGTCTGTGAAATGCGTGAATCTGTCCCACTTGCTCTCCGCCCCACTTCGTTAAGGGAGATCTCCCCTTCACAGAGTAAAGCCTGCTGCTGGTGATGGGAAGTTCGGCTCTTTTTAGAGAGCCGGCTCTTTTGAATCAGCTCCCAAAGCAGAGCCTCCCAAGTGGCTCTTAATTTATTTTACCTTAATTTTGCCATAAATTAAGGGTTTGTGTGTTAAAAACTTTTTTTGCATTCAGTATTTTTATGAGAAGCCTTAAAATTCTGTGCGTTTATTCCATCTTCAAACTTTGTTTATTTGATAGGGACAGTACATATTAATGAGCTTATGTAGCAACAGAGGTAAACATGTTGAATTAGCATTAGCAAGCTAATTTGCATCAATAGACCGTTGGCAGGTGAAGAAAAGATAGACAATACAATAAAACAACTAAATTAAACTTTAAGGTGTCACATGGTTATATTACATGACAACGCAATGCAAACACACACACGCTCCTCACCACTAACTCCTGTCTACATTTGCAAAGGACAATAGCCTTTCTTTCTGTTTTCATATATTTGTACAAACCTACATGCTTAAATGTGACTGGCAGCATGGCCTCCAGCCTCCATAGTGGCCAGTCAAAAAAAAAAAGTACTGTGATCTCCTAAAAGAACTGAGAGCTGGCTCCTCTGATTCTCAGAGCCAGCTCTTCGGAGCTAGGCTATAGCATACGATTGTCAAACAAACGTTCATAAAAAAAATCAGTCAACAATATCATATGATTGTGTATTTGTGTAATTGCACAGTTTAAAACACTATTTATTTTACTTTTTATTCATAAATAAGTACTCAAATTATTTTTTTGGTGGCACATTGCGGTCGTATCAGCGTAAATGAAATCCTCCTCACAAATAACCAAACCAAAATTAAATTGTGAGCCACAGACACACTATCTCACACAGACCAAGTAAATAAGTGACTGCTTACAGCTGCCAACATAGTTGTCGCTTCAAACAAGGAGCATGTAGCGGAAATTATTTGCCAAGAGGAGGCTCAGGCAGATGTAACGCAAAACCACGAGGCAAGGTTTTTTTCCTTTGCTTTTTCTGGGGTGATGATGATGATGATGATGATGGTGTAACTGTGCCTATTCCCCACCAAACATCTAGTCTTGCACTTGTTTAGTCTTTGTGAAAACCCATCCATATGCAAATTAAAATTAACAATGCAGCAAAGTGTTTCTGCAGCTCTCAACTCAGAGTCAAACCAGCAAGCACAACATTCAAAACAGCAAATATCCCTGAACACCAAGTCAACATCTTCTGATGCAGCAATGAAAAGCAGATAAACCAAATAAAACACTGAAGCAGCCTCGTTTCATCTGAAGGAGCGAGAGTAGCTTCATTTAATCCGAGTCACACATTGTTTCTGAGCAGAGCCGCTCTGACCCGCTGCAGCAGCAACCGTGAAGGTGCCCTCTGGTATCAGGACACGAGCTGCAAATCCTTTAAGTCCCGCCGGTTGCAGTTAAAGCCAGAGCATCCCGCAGCAGCTGTAGCCGTTCATGCTTCCTCAGATTACTGCCAGCAGGTCCTCCTGGGTTAGAAACGGAGAAATGATCCTCCCCACATCATCACCCCCTTCCCCTAAACCGCCCCCCAGGGGTCAACAAATACTGACGCACATCCTCGCTGCCCAGAAATGATTAATGTCAGGACTTTTGGCTTCTCTGAGTCCTCTGAGTCGGAGGTTGTTTTGTTGTTTTTGGCACCCCCCCCCCCCCAAACTCCTAACATTATTTGGATGGACGAACATAAATCGTTGTTTTACAGGATTCCTTCTCCTCAGTTAGCTGCAGTTTTGTGTGAGTGTCTCCGTACCTGGTCCTTCTTCTTCATCTCCTCCACCTGGCGGAGCTGCTCTGAGGACAGGACGCTCTCTATCCTCTGCATGTCCCTCATGAGAAGACGCTGGGACTCCAGGAACTGGTCGTTGGCACGCTGCCACGTGTATTTCAGCTGGTTGTGCTGCTGCCGCTCCAACTCCAGCTTGTGACATACTGAAGCAACAAACAGAAAAGAGCCAAGCATCAGCCTCGGTGGTGTGTGAACCCAAACACACCGTCATGTCTAGCATGAGAAAACGGACACAAACATGTTTTACATCTGTCAAGCGCGTCAGAACGTTTTATGTTCATAAAAGCACTCTGCTAAAAGACATGAGAAAGTACCCTCATGAAGCTCTTTCCTAAGTTTCTCAGCATCCTCCTGCAGAACGGACTTCTGAGTGTTCAACACGGCCACGTACATCTCCAGGTCCGTCCGACACGACTTCTCAGCCTCCAGAACGTGATTCAGCTCCTTCACCTGCAACACAACGTTGGTTTATTTTCACATTTTATGCTTAAAATCAGGAGCAGAGACAAGCTGAATGTTTCAATAGCGATGCACGATATGAAAAACTCAACCGATACAAGAACAGATCATTTTCTGCTTCTCGTGGCCGATACCGATAACTGACAGCACACACACACCTAATCATGACATCAATACTACGAACAAAACCAAACACTCTTCACTCTTTAAATGAATATTTAGTTTTTTGAGTAAAAAACTATCAGCAGCATCTCAAACATTTTCTAAAAGATATCAAACAAAACTCTTAAACATCTCAAATGCACATCAGCTTAAATAAGCTGCGTGTTACTGATACAAAAATAAAGGCTCCTTGAACTGATGCAGATACGCGCATCAGGATTACAAACGAAAAGAAAAAGAAAAAAACAAAACAGAAAATGATGCACTGACAAGTTAGATTCAAACATGTATATTAACACAATCTAAAAAACTATTTGTAAACAGTACAAATGACTGACAGGTCAGACTTGTCTATTATTAATGGAGAGTATTTTTAAACAACAATAATTACAGTCTTATAATGTGAGCAGAGCACTGCCATGCTGGCAAGAATAATATGTTATCAGGGCTAGTCATCATGATATCGGACCTATCGGAATGATTTAATCATTTTAATTAATAATTTTAATTTTATCGGCCAGATCGTTATCGTGACATGCACCCCTAAAAAATTTCAACTGATACAGATAAACGACAATTTCCCATTTTTCGTGGCCGATGCCAATACTGACACCAATGTTAAAGCTGAAAATTATGTAATACACTGCCTGGCCAAAAAAAAAGTCACCACCTTAACTAAGCAAATAGGTACGAGCCTCCTATTGGATAATTACTGCATGGGCGATTATCTTTCAGCTGGCAACAAGTTATTTAACCCCAACTGGTGCAATGAGTTGCTTCTCATTTCCTAAACAACCATGTGGAAAGACACATCCGTAGTCGTGGAAAAGATGTTAGTCTGTCTGAGAAGGGTCAAATCATTGGCATCAAGAGGTGAAAACATCTAAGGAGATGCAGAAACTACTAAAACTGGGTTCAGAACAGTCCAACACATTATGAAAAACTGGAAGGATAGTGGACCATCGTCTTCCAGGAAGAAATGTGGCCGGAAAGACAGATGAAGTGATGCAGCATCATGCCTAGTGCTACTGTATGAGCCTGTGGGGGCAGTGTGATGATCTGGGGTTGCTGCAGTTGGTCAGGTCCAGGTTCAGCAACAGTATGAGCTCAGATAATGAGGTCAGCTGATACCTGAATATACTGAATGACCAGGTTATTCCATCAATGGATGTTTCTTTCCTGATGGCACGGCCATATTCCAAGATGACCGTGCCAGAATTTATCGGGCTCAGATTGTGAAAGATGGTTCAGGGATCATCAGACATCATTTTCACACATGGATTGGCCACCACAGCGTCCAGACCTGAACCCCATTGAGAATCTTTGGGATGTGCTGTGGTCAGACTCTACAATCATCATCAAGATCTTGGTGAAAAATTGATGCAACAGGATGCAAATAAATCTGGTGACATTGCAGAAGCTTCTGGAAACACAGCGAATGCTGCCACAATCAAAGCTAAAGGCAGTCCAACCAAATGTTAAATGTTTGACCTTTTTTTTGTTGGCGACTTTTTTTTTTTGGCCGGGCAGTGTATTTGTTCCTTGTGTGCAAATTTGAAAAATACTTGTGCTGCATCTGCTGCAGATCCAGTAGTTGCTCGTATACGTCATAATGTCGTACGGTGGCTTATGTTTTTCAATTCCCCTTTGTTTTTTCCTTCTTTTTTTCCTGTTTTTTTCCACAACACTGACTCCGCCGTTGCATTGCTCTGTGTTCTGCATCAAGTGACGGATCTGCCAAGAGCCTAAAAAACGCGCCAAAGTACACATATAATCGACACCGGAGGCGGATGAAACTGTCCGTCTTCTGCGTTGAGCATTAATGGGCCTTTACAAACAACACAAGCAGAAAAGTGAAGACCTGGATGCTGCGTCAGCCTTAGTTTAGTTTCCATTTCTGTCAAATATTCTTGTCTTCACTTCCCACCAGCCTCAGAGGAAAACATCAGCTTATCTGGATGGTCCATCTCCCCGTCTGTCCGACTGTTCACCTTGTTTAGAGTCTGAGCAGAACTCATCACAGAGATGTGAGTAATACTGATAACCTGCCATAAGGTCAGCTGCTATCATTTGCTTGTGGCAAGGTTTGTTTATTCAGTCTGAGAGTCTGAGTCATGACTGCATGGCTCCGTGTTTCCCTGATTCCTCACAAACAACGTGGAGAAAGAGTCATGAAAGTGTTTGTGAGCCATCGTTATTAAAGGGATACAACACCCACAGAATGATGTGCCTTCATCTTCTACTCATCCTCATGCTGAGCAAGACTCTGCAGCACTTTTTTAATGGGGGGGGGGGGGGGGGGGGGCATAAAAGTCCACAAAAACTTGTCAATATTCCTCCATACTGCTTGTCCAATGTACTCCAAGTGTCCTGAGTGGGTAGCGTCCATAATTTACTCCAAATGACATCCTAGTAAATTATGGACGCTACCCATATTTTCATAGTCTAAACAGTAGATTATCCTTGATCACGCTCTCCCTCTCTCTCTCTCTTTCTTTTTTCCTTTTAAATCAATAGCCAACCTTTCTTGTGTTTGTCTGCAGCTCGGTCGCTCTGAGCACAATGTAAACGGCAAATGTCTTCTTCTGCCCTTGTATTATCAGCAGAGAAGGCACTGAACACCGCAGCTTCCATAGTGTCATGAACTCGCATGGGCGCGCATCGCGGAAGTACGATGTTCTACTGTTTAGGCTATAAAAATATACAAAATGATGTCGTTTCCAGTAAATTATGGACTTTAGTGAAGATTTATCTCATCTTCACCACTACGGTGATGTTGTTCACCATAGCAGTGATGGTGAACAATATCACCATCACAACTACAGGTACTACCCAAAAAATCTGAATATCCAGAAAAAGTTCTTGTATTTCTGTAATTCAACTTAAAAGGTGCAATTTACATTTGTATAGATAAATAATATGCAAATCAATATATTTTGAGCTTTTGTTTGTTTGGATGTTGCTAATTAAAAGTTGCAGCTTTAGAAAACCTCAAATTCAAAAACTCAAAAAATCAGAAGACTGTGAAAAGCTCCAGTATTGTAGTTTCAGACTGTCACATTCTAATCAGGTAAGTAATCTAAAACACCTCCATAAGTGCTCCAAGCCTTTAAAAAAGTCCCTGTCTTGGTTTAGAAGAATTCACAATCATGGGGAAGATGCTGATCTGACAGTTGTGCAGAAAACCATCATTGACTCCCTGCACAAGGTGGGAAAGACACAGAAAGTGATAGAAGAAGAAACTGGATGTTCTCTGAGTGCTGTCTCAAAGCACATTAATGGACAGGTCGAAGGAAGAAAACGGTGAACAAGCCGGAGGGCTGACAGAGCAGCCTGCAGAAGATGGTCAGGAAAGGGCCGTTAAAAAGTGTGGAGAACTTCATAAGGAATGGACCTGTGAGCTTCATGAAGTCCAGTATAAATGCAGCCGTCTACCAGGACATTTTGGTGACCTTCATGCTTGCTTCAGTGGACCAGCTGTATGAACACGCAGACTTCATCTTCCAGCAGGACTTGGCACCTGCCCTCATTGCCAAAAGTACAAAATCTTGGTTCAACATCCATGGAATCACCATGCTGGATTGGCCCACAAACTCACCTGAACCCCATTGAAAACATGTGGGACATTGTCAAAAGAAAGCTGAACGGAAGAGACCAAACAATAAAGAAGATTCACGGCATATGGTTCGAGGTCCGGGTCGCAGTTTTGGTTTTTTTTTTTTTTTATATTTATTTTTTTTGTTTATTTTTTCCTCAAATTTTTATATTATTTTTATTATTTATTTTTTATTTATTATTTTATTTTATTTTTTTTTTTTATTTTACCCCTTCGAGAATATAAGCCTTCCTTCTTTCCCTTAATTTATTCTGAAAGATCCAGTAGAGAGTAGGTTTATCCCGAGGTATCATATATATTTCTTTTATATTATTTTTTTTTTTTTTTTTTTTTTTTCCCCCTGCTTTTTTTTTAGGAAAAAAATTTTTCTAACGGCATATTTTCATATGCTGTTACCATATCAATATCTAAAAACGCAGTACCATTCTACTTTATGAATGAAATCTTGTGAGACATCGTTTTGTTACGAAATCTCATGAGATTTCCCGAAATACTGAGAGATTTTGTAACAGAAAGATTAAATCTCACGGTATTTTGTGAAATCTCATGAGATTTTGTAGCAAACGTTCATATATATAAAATAGAGCGATACCATGTTTTTAAATATAGATATGGTATTGGTATGTGAAAATATTGCGATACTTCAGTGTCAATATCAATATTTCCCCACGCTTTTATTTAAACTGTCTGGAAGATCAATCCTCCTCTAACTTTTACAAAAAATCATAAAAAAACCAGCCAACTATCTTTAATGACTTCCATTTACTAAACATTTCTAACCAGTGTTTTGTCAGTTCCATCCCTGCAGTGGAGCGATACCTTTACGCTAAACATGTTTCAATACTAAAAAACAGGTGTTTGATATGACATTAAACTTTTAGACAAATTAGGGTAAAAATACTGGTATATATCGTATATCATCATCTAAAATAAATATATCATCATATGATATTTGGCCCATTTGATATTTGGCCCATATCGCCCAGCCCTAGCAGAAAGTTCTGTGTGTGTCTGAAAAGACAAAAAATAATGTTGCTCTATGGCTAGAATAAAGCCAAGAAGATGTTTCTGATGCAGCTGAGTTGGAGTTGGTTTGTGAGGATAGAAGGTGAATAGTAGCAGAAATAACTGGAAATGAGGAGAAAGTGGTAATATTAAATAGTTTCTGTTGTGTGTTTGTTTCAATGCCTGAAAGCCAAGACTGGAGAGATGATATGCAGATGAGGGAAGGCTTGGTCACTGTTGATCTGTGTGGTATTCCTACAAAGTTCTGATCGTAATAAATTCTGGTTCTGATTGGTCTTTATGGTTCTTATCTATTGATACATTTATTTTACATCATTTTAGCCTCATGATCTGACAACTGAGGCTGAACTGGAACATGATGTCTGGATCTTGACTGGGATTTAAGGGTTACATGGAGGGAAAAACTGGTTTGAACAGAAAATAGCAACAAATGTCTTGGATTTTTAAGGTTTAATGGTTTTCATAATTTCCTCTGAGCTTCAACCCTCAGGTTTAGTGGATATCTTCCTTTTCAATCTACAGACTCAGATAAACAGGACCTGTTGCGCTACCATGGCATCGCATTAATACTAAAGAACAAGAGGCTGAAATCAACCATCGTGTCCCATCAAGCCGACCTTCCACAGCAGAGGAACAGCGTCTGATGATGTGTCAACACCACCTTTGACATCACTCACAACTCTGCTGCAACCACAACCGCCGTAATCTCTGAAAACTGCAGCTGTCAATATTTAACCGCCCCCTCCTGCATCTACAGCCGGCATGAACTTCTGACACTGAAACGTCTGCGCTGTAAAACCTTTGGCTTTGCTTGGGGAGGTTGTAGATGGTCTGTAAGAGAAGCAGCCACACCTCCTGTGCTGTTAAAGCCATCTTAGAGAGTGATTTCCGGCCGACTGACCTTGGAGGCCTCCAGCTCCTTCACCCGGTCCTCGGCGGTGCTCAGCTTGGCCTTCAGGGCGGCGATCTCCTGCTCCATGGGCATCACCACCGACCGCAGCTTCTCTGCATCCTCCTGAGCCTGTGAAGGGTTTCACGAACATTTTACTCAACATTTGTTTAACATGAAGTCGACCTCAGACACAGCAGCTGGATAGATGCACATTACTTGGAGCCAACATTACCCACAATGCAACTGATCTCAACCTGATTTGTGCACGATGCTGAATGGGCTCTACATCAACTTTTTAAAAAAGACACTTTTAGTTACCAACCAATCAGAAGTTCAATTAGACAAGTTTTTAGGGAAACAATAATCCAACACTGATTTAATCCGACATGTTTATGGAAGATGTTTTTATTGACTCATAAAAATGCTGAACAACATCATAATTCTGCCCGTGTTGTGTTTTCCATCTCAGACCAGAGAAATTTGCTCTGACCACATTTAAAATGATTAAGCAGATTTTTTACAGCATGAATCAAAGTTCATTTGTTCAGGAAATCTCACTGGCTTGGTGTGAATGAACAACCCAACTGCAGCGAGCCAGGATCTACGTTTGCAGGTGGACCACCTGCAGGAAGCGGACCAAAGTTCATGGTGGCAACAGACGAACCCGTTTTCTTCAGTAATTCCTTCTGCAGCGCCACCTCTGGTGTCAACCGGAACATGTCCTGGTCCTCAGGGACCCCCTACCCTGCTTGTTTTAGAGGTTTCCAAACATACACACCTGACTCAGATAAAAGGTGAATTCCAGCCCCCCCCCCCCCTGCCCAAAACCCTTTGTTTAGCGCGTTTATGTGAAGGAGTAGTGGTGTCCTGATTCTGGTTCAGACTGAGGGGGAAGGGGGTGTGGAGATTTTACATGTGCACACTAGAAAACGAGTGGTATGATATTACCCACAATTTCATACGAAATACGGGCAAAATGGCGAGAAAATCGGCAGCGGCAGCCAAAGAGATGCACTGATGTATTTTTTGTAAATAAACTATAAAATCCCCTATTTTAAGGTCGCTTTAAGGGGGGGTGTGTGGGGGGGGGGTGGTTTAAACATACAAAATTGACTTTTTTGAGCTTTTTATTATGTTGTCATGTCATTCCCTCCCCATAAAACATGGGTTATTTTGACTCATTCACGCATTTTTGGGAATTCCCTGAATTTCCTGTGGAAACCAACATGGCTGACAGAACAGCTGCTACCACAGAGCTCCTCCAACACCACAGAGCTCCTCCCCCTCTCCTGCTGAGCCCCGCCCCATCAGAGCATGAGAGTGTTGTAATGAGTGGAGTGGGCATGTCAGAAACAGCAGGAGGCTTCTTAAAGGGACAGCGGTGAATTTTAAGGCGTCAGTTACAGACATGGATGATGTCACATTTCTTTTTGCTTGTTGTTTATATTTACTGTATTTTCAGAACTACTGAAGGTGCCATAAAAGGGAATTATGTGTCCAATAATGACATGAACCCCTCTTTAAAGATCTACAACACAATTTTTAGCAGTTTTCTCAGTGATTGACGGCTAAACTTCAGCCAGCCAGTAAAAGACAGTCTTATCTTGACTCTTGTTCTGTCCCTTCCTCTCTTTCTTTTCGCCTAATGTTTCCAAGTGTTTCTTTGTCAAATCCTCCACGATGTGCGTTCAAAACACCTGCTGTGTTCATGTCTGGTTCATATGCGTTTGCTGGTACGTGACATGATGCGCAAGGTTATAATAGTTTTGGATTTTTAATAAGTTTCAGTATTTATTTGGTTTTGACTTTTTGTTTTTCAATCCAGTTAGTTTAATTTAGTTTTTTGAGCAAGTTTGCTAGTTTTTATTCATTTTAATTTTTTGGAAAATGCTATCAGTTTCAGTGTTAGTTTTATTATTTTGAGTTTTTTATGGAAATTATAGGTTTTTGTCTGGTGTGACATTCAAAAACATCAGAAAGTTACTCGGAGTAAAACCGGTAGGGCAAAATGAACAGATTAAATAGGAATATATTTCATCTCAATCCAAAAGGCTTATGTATTAAATAAATGTACAAAGACTAAAACTAAAGATGTTTTTGCAATAATTTTTGTCAGTTTTAGTTAGTTTTGTAAAGGCAAAATTTAGTTTCAGTTAGTTTTCTTTTTTTTTTTTTTTAGACTGTCATTTTTATTTATATTTCAGTTAACGAAAACGCTTTTTAAATTTTAGTTTTAGTTTTCCGTCAGTTTTAGTGAACTATAATAACCTTGGCGGTGCATAACCTATAGTCAGTCGGCTGCAACGTCACAGCCGCGTCCTGGATGGAAAAGCTGGAGCGGCTGGGCAGTGACGGGTTGAAAATGCACTTAATGAATGTGGGTGTTGCATCAAAAAGAGTCAGAAACACAGATTTTTAAGGTCTAAAAGTTATGTTGTGGGTCTTTAATGAATTAGTTTTATTGCATATGCGAAAAAAACAATCGCTATTTTCGTAACGTTATGTCTTTTTTGTGCCTTTCATTTTCACATTTTTCGGTCCAAAGCTGAAAAAATAATCCAATCACCCGGGAAAGGGAAATTATTGCTGCCACAGACAGCATTGCGAACTCTTCCACCAGTTTAGTGCACCACAGATGACTACTGGTGACGCATGAGGGTTTTAAAGGGTTGTCCCATTCAGTCCCATCAAATCTTGTTCCGAAAACACGCAATAACTGGCGTCAAAACACCAGTGGGGGATGCGAGTTATCGCACAATTTTGCAACAAGATTTGATTTCAAGCTCTCACATATATGAGAGGACATGAAAACAGACCCCAGGTTAAAAAAAAAGCTCAATTCTCCCTTAAATGTTGGTCCATCTTTGCCTGGACTACAAGAGTCTGAACTTCAGGGCGGTTTATCTATAAAACAACATGAAACGGCTGATTCAGTCATCACAGTGAACTGAGCTTCTGCTGGTTGGATGGAGGAACGTGGTTGGATAACGGAGCTGAGGTGGGATCCGACCCATTAATCTGCTCTTCATCCTCCTCCTCAGTCCATCCTAACACTGTGAGTGGACCAGTCCTCTACGGCTCCGACTTGCCATCATGCTGAAAACCAAATGTCCGTTTAGAGACCACGATGAGCTGGCTGTGAATCTGGAATATGTGTTTGGACACGTCTTCATCCATCTGCAGCGTCTAACTTTAATGTTGGAACCAGTCAGTGAAATTCAGTCTGAAGAGTCCAACTGGCTCAAGCACCAGGTTCATCATCATCATCCCTCCCCTGCACATGCTCCCCTCTTAATCCTTCATTTGGGAGGAAATCTTGAGGGAAAATGCACACGGCACTTAGCGTGGGCGATCTGTACAGACATGGTGGTTTTTAATCCCTCCCCCTGGACTCTACACTTTAACCCAAAACCTTTTCAAAATTATTTCCTTTAAAAAAGCTGCTCCATTTCACAGCAACTTATCTGCCGTAGTCCTGAACAGACCACAGGTTCAGTAAAACGATTTAAAGGGTAGTAGAAAGGTAGTAGGTGGCTAAAGTACTCAGTCTGCATCCAGTAATCTTAAATAGGACCTGGTCTTATGTGAGATAGATGCAAAAATAAATAAAGAAGCTTATTTGCTTTTTCATTAATACGGACAGATTGATGCATCAACCGGCCGCAATTTTAGGCCGACATTTGCGGTTTTTGCTGGTATTGGCATCAGCTGATACTTCGGCAGTCAGCATAATTTACAGACTTTTATATATATCTATATAGTATTACAAGTTTAACATTTCTATTTAATATTTGTTTACAAGTGCACCGTTTCTTTTTTATATATTTATTTGAGGGGTTTTGTTCTTTTTTTTTTTAAATATTATTTGTAAAATTACTTTTCATTGTATCATTCATTATATTAATTTGGGAGTCAAATGAAATATCAGTCCCAAATATCGTCTGGTTGTATCGGCCAACGGCTGATGAGAAAATACCAGCATTTGTATCGGCCTTAAAAAAAAATCAATCCCTAATTTTCATAATTAGAATTAATGTTTCAGTAAATCAGTAATTTACATTCTCTGCATTCAGTTCAGATTTTAACGTCTTCCCTCTTTCAGCAGGACCTGGTCTGATGTGGTCCATGTCCCCAAAAAACAGCAAAACCTTTATGTACTTCACAAATCAGAAGCTAACTTCATTGACATCAGGCCAACGTCCCCGAACATTTCTTCATCTGCTCGGCGACAGCGTTAAAAACTAAATAGCTTCTTGATAATTATCTCTGTGAAACGACGGCACGCCATCCACGGTTCTCCACACCGATACACAAACAGCTGCTAATAGGGATCGACCCATACATATTTTTTAAGGGGGCGATACTGAAACCTTTATTTTCTCATCAACCTCAGCTGATGGCCGATACAACCTGACAATATTTGGGTCCGATACTGCATTTGACCCCCAAAAAATATAATGAAGGACACAATGAAAACTAATTTTGAAAACTCTTAAGATAAAAAAAAAAGAACAGAGCATTTCAAATAAATATATAAAAAGAGAAACAGTGCATTTGTAACAATATCAAAAAGAAACATTTAACATGTAATATGGTCATCATCATAGTTATTATTATTAAATTATTATTATCCACCAACGTTCATATAATAGAGGTCACCAGTGCCTGAAACAAAAAGGTCCATAAAAGACTTGTCACTATTCCTCCATACTGCTCGTCCAATGTAATCCAAGTGTCCTGAGTGGGTAGCGTCCAGAATTTACTGGACGCTAGTAGATTTTTATAGCCTAAACAGTAGAACATCATACTTCCAATATGCGCTTACATGCAAGTTCACGACACTACGGAAGCTGTGGCAGATGAGATCACCCATTCTGTCTTTCTTTTAAATCAATAGCCAACCGGTTGGTCTGCAGCTCCGTCGCTCTTAGCACAATGTTAACAATGAATTTCTTCTTCTACGCTTGCATTATCGGCAGAGTAGGCTCTGAATGCCGCGGCTTCTGTAGTGTTGTGAACTCGCATGAACTTGCATAAAAGAAGCACGATACAACTGTTTCGGCTATAAAAATATACTAAATGATGTTGTTCAGAGTAAATTATGGACGCCACCCACTCAGGACACTTGGATTACATTGGACAAGCAGTATGGAGGAATACTGACAAGTTTTCGTGGACTTTTATGGACCTTTTTGTTTCAGGCGCCGGTGAACTCCATTATATAAATGTCAGATAAGGAAAACCTCCCCAGATCTCTGGCTGCATTTGAGATTAAAAAAGTGCTCCAAATGAAGTACCGTCATTCTGTGGGCGTTGTTTCCTTTTAAAGACAAACAAAAAATAAAACAAGTAAACAAGCATGATGGGACTCCGGAGCTAAAATTTTGTTGAGCAACACTTTGAGGCAATCACTGCAATCAGGTGTTTTCTGTAACGTCCAATCAGACGTCTGCACCTGTTGACAGGTATGTTGGTCCGCTGTTCATGGGAAAGGTGCTCTAATTTGGCTGAGAAAGTTTTGTTTTTTTATTATTATTATTTCCAACCACAATTCAAAAACGATATTTTATATCACTAAATTTTAATTTTGTAAATTTTTATTTATTATTAGTTTCTTTAGTTTCTTGTCATTTGAATTACTATTGTGAATTTAGCCTTTTCTTTAACTGGAGGGTATGAATAATTTTGAGGACTGTATATGAAAAACTGCTGCCTGTATGGATGCCTGTCTGTAAATCATGCAAAGAGGGGGTTATTTGCCAACACACCCAACATACATAAAATATTCTAAATTGCTAAACAAAAAGCCAGATCTGTGATGTAGACTGCATCACAACGTGGACTATGTTACCTGGTATAATCACTGATGAACCCTGCAAGGCAAGTTTTACTAAACTGCTGAGATTATTTCATTAATCACATGAACAACTTAATTTTAGGGGATTTTTGTGATAGAAAGGGTTTTATCGTCCTTTGATTTGCTAACACAGTATGATATTTTGTCTTTGTTATGTTTTTAAGTCAACTTGTTTAGATATAACTGATGTTTACCATACTGTTTGTAGTATTTCATGCTTGTGTTGTGCGTGTTTTGTACTCTGTAATAGACCAGGAGGAGGACTGATGGGGATCCGAATAAAGAATAAAGTATTTGTGAGGGTTTTCATGATAACGGCTCCCTCGTTGATCAGGATGGTTTCTGTAGCTTCCCTCCGTACCGTAGCCAACATTTCTGCTCCGTCCTGTCCATCTGTGGTCCAGCATCGCTCGAAACTGCACCTGGACCTCAGCCGAGCGTTTCCACGTCTCCACTCATCGTCTGATTGGTTAATATTGTGATTGGCTGAGAGCAAAGCTGCGTTCCTCTCACAGCTTTACTAGACTGACGGTAGTCCACATCAGGAAACACCTCAACAAAAACGCACCACAGATCTGCCACGGCACCAGAATACTTCAAGTCCTGGTTTCTATCAGCTTGGACTAAATAACTGGGCTAAACTGTTTCTGGTAAACGAAGCTCTGTGAAGTAAACAAGATACAAAGACGCCTACTTTCTTCATCTCATCCTCCAGGTTCTCCTCCTCCTGACCCTCGGTGAGCCGCCGTCTCAGGTCGCCCAGTTCCCTCTCCACTGCCTCGCGGTACTGGTTCCACTGGGCTCTCTCCTGCTCCAGGCGCTGGTGGAACTGGACCTCATACTCGCACACAGTGTCTACGAGGAGGAAAACAGCCACACAAAGCACTGGTTTACACGACAGCTCGTTTACTGAGGCAGGATGACTCATTTCTGCTCGCTTTTACATCGTTTCAATGAAATGAAACATGCATATCACAGAGGGGAAATTTCAATATTGAAGTAGCATTGTTTAAAAAAAAAAAAAGATTAAATTTAATTTAAACAAAATTTCTCTGAATTAAATTCAAATAGCTTACTTGTTTGGTTTTTTTTTAGATATCAAAGCTTTTAAAACTTGGTCTAAAACAGAATTAACATCTGAATTTCATTTACTGAATAAGCAAGAGCCTGCTGTTGGAAAAGTACAGCACACACTGCTGTAGGTACTGGATCAAGATACACCAGGGGAAAAAGTATTGAACATGTCAACATTTTTCTCAGAAAATATATTTCTGGTAGAGCTATTGACATTAAATTTTCACCAGATGTCGAAAACAAACAAAGTAATGCACACATACAAAGAAATTCTAATATTTATGTCCATAAATTAAGTTATGTGTAATTTAGTCAAATTAGGGATGCACAATATTGGAATTTTGGCCGATATCCGATATGCCGATATTTTAAAACGCATGTGACCAATAACCGATATCGATACCAATATTAAAGCTAAAAAAAATAAGCAGTCATTGCAAATAGCAGTTTTGTTATCTGTTTCTGACACTGAAAAATACAGGTGGGGTAAAAATATCAATACATTGAAATATCGCCATATGTTCATTTGCCAAAATAGAATTGATATTTAGAAATGCAGTATCGTTCAATTTTACTTACGAAATCTCACGGGATTTCATTGTTATGCTACAAAACCTCACGATATTTTGTGAATTCTGAAGAGATTTCGTAACAGAACGATGAAATATCGTGAGATTTCATTAGTAAAGTAGCTCTATAACATATTTTTAAATGTCAATATGATATCAGTGTATGAAAATATCGCAAAACTTTTGTGATTTCTCAAGAGATTTCGTAACAGAAAGATGAAATATTGCGAGATTTCATAATTCAAATAGATCGATACCGTGTTTTTGAATGTCAATATGATATCAGCATATGGAAATATCGCAGAATTTTTGTGAATTGTCACGAGATTTTGAAACAGAATGATGGAATATCGCAAGATTTCATTGGTAAAATAGATCGATACCACGTTTAAAATGTCAATATGATATCAGCATATGAATAAATTTGCGATATTTCAGTGTATCGATATTTTTTTCCAACCCCTAGTCTTTAGAAGTTTTAAAGTCTGTAAAAAAGAAGTTTTTGAAGAAGAAAAATAAGTTTTGGTTTTTTTTTTTTTTATACTTAAGAAACAGTGGGCTGATCAGTTAAATATGAATCGGTGGGGTGGCCAACGTCTGATTCTCAGTTTTAAGGCTGATACCGATAGGGGGCCAATTATATCGTGCATCCCCAAGCGAAATGATACAGGGAATAAGTATTGGACACATGAAGGACTGGAGGGACAAAAAGATCTAGAAAGCCAAGAAAGCAGCTGAAGTCTGTCAGTATTTAGAAAGTAACCCTGTCCCCTATCAGTGCAAAGTAATATCAGCTGGATTAGTCCTGATCGATGCCTTTAAGTGTTAAAGGATAACTTTCTTTCTTTTTTTTTACAATATGGAACCTTATTTCTAGGAGTATATAAGTGCATTTACTAACCAGTAAAGTTTCTGCATCACTTTGAGTCCTTCGGAAGATATTACGTTGAGTCCCCCTTCGGTGTACATCAGTAAAATGGCGGAGACGGGGCAGCCTCTAGATAACACATCAACTGCAGTAAAACCCCTTGATTTCATCAATACTTTAAGTAGAATGAATGAATGAATGAGTACTATTGTCCTGTGAGTTCAGAGTTTCGCAAATTGTGTTATTGTTGTTGTCTGGGTAGCAAACTGTTCTTCTCAGCTGTACTACGGAAGCGCGCATTGTGAACGTGTGGCCCCTAAAAGTGTGTACAACACCCTGGTAACTAACAAAAAGCTAAATCTAGACTCACAGGATAATAGCAGTCGTTCGTTCCTTCATTCTACTTTAAAGCAGAACTCAGTAACTTCAGCTCGGGGCTCCCCCTAGTGGCGTCCTTTCACTGTCGTGTTCAACCCCCCCTTACACCCCCACAGCACACAGACGGCTTCTCTACCTGTCTTTCTTCTATTTTGATCCCTGATTATATTTCTAAGCGTTTACTAGCTTGTTGATGCTACTTTGCTGCGTTGGTAGCAGCACCACGTCTCCCTCTGCTCAAAGCAAAGTCCTGTATTTTTTGAAACGGGACGTTTTACCCGCGATTTGCGGGTAAATATGCCGTGGATTATATTTTTCTCTGGTGTTGGCGAGTAGCGGGTAAGAATACGAACTTTTATTTACTTTTTGCGGACGTGACAAGTGATTATTGAGCCTGAAGCAGTGATGCTTCACCCGGCGCCCAGGCAGCGCAAGCTACGTGAATCACTCTGGTCCAGCAAAGAGTTGGTTATGAGAGCCAGGAGCCGTGTTTAGGTGGTGTGAAGCAAAGAAATGTTTTCTTCCACTAGCGCTGGAGTCTGGTTAAAATCAGCGCTGGAAGCAGCTCGGAGAAGGGGACCTGAGTACCGTACAGCCGTTTCTGTTGTCGCAAGTTCTGCTCGGGCGATGCAGGCAAAGTTGTTTTTAGCAGCTCGCAGGCAGAGGCCCCGGCAGGAGGGGGGCACATTGAATCGCTCCGTAAACACTTTGTTTAGCCCCACGGGGATCCGAAAAGCATTTATTGAGGTAAAAAAGTTACTGAGTTCTCCTTTAAAGGGGAAGTTCAGAATTTTTGACATAGGGCCTCATTTACAAATGAGCCAGAATACTACTTATTACTGAAGACAGTTTCAACATATTTCATCCTGTTATTTTAGTTCCAGGAGGTTGCTGATGCTAATGCTAGTGAAGTCAATAGGAATCTGCTAGCCTGTCATTAAAACCAATCTTGTCCACTCTACAGAAGATCCGAGGCAAATCAGCAAGCCTATCTGTGTAAATGCCGTGCTAAACTAGTAAACTTGTGTGTTAAATTAGTAAAACTAGCCTTGTATGACGAATTTTGCATTACATATTGAAGAACTAGTTTCTTACCAGCGTACTACCTTTGCAAGTGTATTCTGGTTCATAGAGACATGGTGACTGTTAGTGTGATGAAAAAGTTAGAAATTATCTTCAAAACCTGACATATCCTCATGCCTTTCAGGCGTGGTCATATTTTAGACTTTATATTTGTGTAATCAGATTCCTTCATGCACATAGCAACAGATGACATCACTCTGCTGCCAAATACAGGAAGAAAACTATGTAAAGTTTCTCAGCAGCAACAATCAAAATGCAGGTTAGTTTTATTTGTAACATTATTCTGTTAACACGGCATTTATACAGATAGTCTGAAGTTAGAAATGATTTGCCTTGAATGTTCTGTGGAGTGGATAAGATTGTTATTCATGACAGGCTAGCAGATTCCTATTGACTTCCACTAGCATTAGCATTGACGAACCACTGAACTAGAATAACGGAATGAAATATGTTGAAACCGTCTTCAGTAATAAGTAGTATTCTGGCTCATTGGAAAATGAGGCCCTATGTCAAAAATCCTGAACTTCCCCTTTAAAGTATTGGTGAAAATCAAGAGGTTTTACTGCAGATAATGTCTTATATAGTAACTGCCCCGTCTCCAACATTATTACTGGATGTACCGAAGGGCGATTCAATGTAATATCTTCCGAAGGACTCAAAGGGTGCAGGAATTTTACCGGTGAGTAAATACACGTATATACTCCTAGAAATAAGGTCCAGGCTGAAAAAAAAGAGAGTTATTGTTTAAATGCCACGTGTGTGGTTTACATTTTCGTACTTTCTCACCACCTCGACCAGCTGTTTATTAAAACTATCTGTTCAACGTCGCATCTGCGGAAAGGCGGAGGTGACAACTCTCTGCTTCAAGCGTCTGTGTTAACCTCGCCTCACCTCCTGGAGACGACGTCAAGCACATCTCCGATTACTTAGTCTTAAATACAAGATGTTGGTGAATACTTTGTGCATCTCAGGGCAGAAATGTGTCCATGACGTTATCATCGTAATAAGACGTTTGTATTTTACATGCAACAGTTAAAAACCTAAATTTAACTACTACTTTAAAGCCAACATAAAAAATCATCACACATAAGGACATTTATCCATGAAACACATTCAACTGTAAAGCTGCTCAGTAGCTTTCAGTATTGAGCTGCTGCTTCAGCTTCACATTTGTCCCAGATATAGAAAATATTCTGCACTGCTGCCGTCTCAGGGATTTTCCTTCAGGCCGCAACAGATTGCGCAACAACGAGTCTAAAAGTGAACCAGAAGTCATTGTGCAAGATGGTCAATCTGGGTCAGACCGATATGTTTGAAAGCTTTCAGATGGAGCAATGAACAAAAAAAGGGGCTGTTATAAAAGATAAATCTGATGTTTGTCTTATTCTTTATTAATGAAATAAAAAGTAAAGGTGGGATAACGTGGTGTAAGCATTAAACAAGTTCACCAAACCGCCATCTTTAATCCTACTAAATATACAGTGCCTTGCGAAAGTATTCAGCCCCCTTGAACCTTTCAACCTTTCGCCACATTTCAGGCTTCAAACATAAAGATATAAAGTTTAAATTTTTGGTCAAGAATCAACAACAAGTGGGACACAATCGTGAAGTGGAACGAAATTCATTGGATAATTTAAACTTTAAGAAATAAATAACTGAAAAGTGGGGCGTGCAATATTATTTGGCCCCTTTACTTTCAGTGCAGCAAACTCACTCCAGAAGTTCAGTGAGGATCTCTGAATGATCCATTGTTGTCCTAAATGACTGATTATGATAAATAGAATCCACCTGTGTGTAATCAAGTCTCCATATAAATGCACCTGCTCTCTGATAGTCTCAGGGTTCTGTTTAAAGCGTAGAGAGCATCATGAAGACCAAGGAACACACCAGGCAGGTCCGAGATACTGTTGTGGAGAAGTTTAAAGCCGGATTTGGATACAAAAAGATTTCCCAAGCTTTAAATATCTCAAGGAGCACTGTGCAAGCAATCATATTGAAATGGAAGGAGTATCAGACCACTGCAAATCTACCAAGACCCGGCCGTCCCTCCAAACTTTCATCTCAAACAAGGAGAAGACTGATCAGAGATGCAGCCAAGAGGCCCATGATCACTCTGGATGAACTGCAGAGATCTACAGCTGAGGTGGGAGAGTCTGTCCATAGGACAACAATCAGTCGTACACTGCACAAATCTGGCCTTTATGGAAGAGTGGCAAGAAGAAAGCCATTTCTCAAAGATATCCATAAAAAGTCTCGTTTAAAGTTTGCAACAAGCCACCTGGGAGACACACCAAACATGTGGAAGAAGGTGCTCTGGTCAGATGAAACCAAAATCGAACTTTTTTGGCCACAATGCAAAACGATATGTTTGGCGTAAAAGCAACACAGCTCATCACCCTGAACACACCATCCCCACTGTCAAACATGATGGTGGCAGCATCATGGTTTGGGCCTGCTTTTCTTCAGCAGGGACAGGGAAGATGGTTAAAATTGATGGGAGGATGGATGGAGCCAAATACAGGACCATTCTGGAAGAAAACCTGTTGGAGTCTGCAAAAGACCTGAGACTGGGACGGAGATTTGTCTTCCAACAGGACAATGATCCAAAACATAAAGCCAAATCTACAATGGAATGGTTCACAAATAAACGTATCCAGGTGTTAGAATGGCCAAGTCAAAGTCCAGACCTGAATCCAATCGAGAATCTGTGGAAAGAGCTGAAGACTGCTGTTCACAAACGCTTTCCATCCAACCTCACTGAGCTCCAGCTGTTTTGCAAGGAAGAATGGGCAAGAATTTCAGTCTCTCCATGTGCAAAACTGTTAGAGACATACCCCAAGCGACTTGCAGCTGTAATTGCAGCAAAAGAGCTAAAGTATGGCGCTACAAAGTATTAACGCAAGGGGGCCGAATAATATTGCACGCCCCACTTTTCAGTTTTTTAATTTTTTAAAAAGTTTAAATTATCCAATAAATTTCGTTCCACTTCACGATTGTGTCCCACTTGTTGTTAATTCTTGACAAAAAATTTAAATTTTATATCTTTATGTTTGAAGCCTGAAATGTAGCGAAAGGTTGAAAGGTTCAAGGGGGCTGAATACTTTCGCAAGGCACTGTATCTCCGATAAGAAACTTCATCAAGGACATTTTAACCTTCACACCATCAGTCTGATGGCTGTATATTATATATAGACTAATCCGACGGGCGTTTTGCGTGTTGCTACATCTTACGGTGCCACCATTGCTTACGGTTTCAGTCCCAATTACCTTGTATCTGCCAACATGGAAAGCAGCGTCAATATCTGAATTTACAATGTTGGACAGTCGTCTAAGGTCATGATAACCTATAGATAGTGTTGTAAAAAAAATCAATTCTCAGATACTAATCTATTCTAAAAAATTAGTATCTAGTTAGATATTAATTAGCACGGACATCGATATTTAAATGCCACTTCGGCGTCTGCTGAGTCTCGGAAAGCATCAGCCGCCTCTGCCCTTTTAAACAGGCACTGCTGTGGGCATTTGGCTTTTGGTTTTGTTTAACGACTGTACAGACCACGTAGCCTTCACCTGCAGATGAAACTAAAGGCTGCAGGACACCGTCTTCCTGATCCGTTAGGGTTTCTGACTGACTATGTTTACTTTCTGGTCCCAACATTGCCCTGATCAGAAAAAATAACGTTATATTCCAGATTAGTCATTGACTCTGTTATGTTATGGTGCATTCAGAGATATGTACATGTCTGGTTGAGAAGCGTCAGCGTACACCACTGCCAGAATAAAGTTTTATAAGAGCATCGACAGTTCTCACGAAAAACTACTATTCAAACAGAAATAACAGAAATAGAATAACTTCCTCTCATTTTAACTTATTACAAACTCAGATTTAGAAAGGATGGAGCGCTATGAAGACGTAAATAAAAAGCATATAGGACAGTTATGCATGAAAAACAAAGAATTATTCTAAATATCAGTGTTCCATCTCATCTTTGTGCTATTCAGCTGAATATGAGTGTAACAGGATTTCCACATCCCTCCTTTAGGAATTTATTTGCATTACTGCATCCTTCCGTTCCTTAGCTAGTAGCTAACGTGAACTCATTAGAATGGCAGCGGGCGGCTGCTCGCCTCGATGTGACAACGAACCACACCAACACGTATACATAGGGCTTTATTTATAGCTAAAAATAGGGTTTTAGGGCGGTATGGCAAATTTTTCATAACAGTATTTTTTAGAAATCCTACCGGCTTTACAGTATGACATATATATATATATATATATATATATATATATATATATATATATATGATATACTTTGGAGCCCCTCAGGTAACATGGCAAATTTTTTCCCTTTTGCATTACGATGCAATACTTCTGCGTGCGCTGCTATAAGGTGTGCATGTCCTGCAGTTCTGTCATTCTCCAGCACCTCTGGAGTCACAGCTGCTGAACTATATACGGATGGATGCAGGTGTGGGGCGTTACTGACTGCGGATGAAGTGTTAGCTGATAATACGTGTGGGTTAGGGGGCTGGTGGAGGAGCTGCCATGCTATGTTGTACCCGGGGACGAGGTGCGTTTGATAGAACCGATTCACAGATTTCTCTTCTCAGGGTGTCTTCATAGGACAAAAAACGGTAAAAACCAGGTACAAATACAACCCCAGCCCAGCCCAGCCCAGCAGTTTTGGTGGGATGTTCACCATTAACACGTTTACAAGCTCACTGCACAAAAAGTCGCATCCTAAAAATGTCAAAAGCTGAACGCAGCAAAATAATCAACATAAAAACACAGGCAGGTTAATGAGGACGGATCCGTTTACATGTCCTGGTTTACTCGTGTGATCCGTTGCAGACCAACAAAACCACGCCTGCTGAAGGTAAAACCAAAGCCCAGCAGATCTAAGAGTTTAGTAAAGTGTGGAATATTTGGCTTTTTCCATATTAACTCCAGGATAAACGGACCGGGGTTCTCTTTCCTCCACACGTGTGGCGCAAGCTCGGCGTACCTTTCATGATGGCCTGCAGCGACGCCACCTCCTCCTGCCACTGGCTGCGGACCTGGTCGATGGCTTCCTGCTTGGTGTTTTCCGACACGGTGGCCACCGCTTTGATGGTCTCGATCTCGGCCCGGGCCTGAGACAGCTGGTCCTGGACGGAGTTCAGCTCGGTCTGGGCTCCCTCCAGCGCTGCCGTCTGCCTCTTCAGCTCCTCTGGAGGAGGATGAGGATGAGTATGGTCAAACATGATGTCCAGGTTCACATGCTCTTTATGAGTTTCCAGACTTTCATGCTCAGCAAACCTCATCCAGTGCAGGTAATTGTACAGTCACTATCTTAATGCCCACAGTTTGACACGGCTCCTGACCCCGGTGCTCCTTGTCAATGACGTAAGCAACACAACACATGGATTACATAAAGTGTCATAACTCTACGATCCGTACCTTCTTTGGACAGGTAGAGCTCCTTGAACTTGGCTCGCTTCTGGTTGAATTCGGCCTCCAGCTGCTGCTTGAGCTTAATGAACTCACCCCTCTCCTGCTCCAGAGCCGCCACTCGCTGCTGGAGCACCTCTGGATGACGGAGAAAACATTTATAAATCCAACAGCCACAACCACACAGAGCTGCAGATAATCAAGGTGACGTATCCCTTTAAGGGTTAATTACACAACACCCACAGAATGGGCCTTCATTTTCTACTCCCCCTTCTACCACCTTCACCTACTCTGCCGATAATGAAAGCGTAGAAGAAGAAATACGCTGTTTACACTGTGCTAAGAGCAACCGAGCTGTGGACAAACACAAGAGGGCTAGAAAGAAAGAAAGAAAGAAAGAAAGAAAGAAAGAAAGAAAGAAAGAAAGAAAGAAAGAAAGAAAGAAAGAAAGAAAGAAAGAAAGAAAGAAAGAAAGAAAGAAAGAAAGAAAGAAAGAAAGAAAGAAAGAAAGAAAGACCAAACTCTGGGATTAATTACTCTTATTAGTGGCTATATAATATATATAGTGGCTTCTCATGTGTGCAATTTGTTGGGTGTCATTTACAAAAATGTTTGATTTGGAACGTTGTAGCACTAAAGCTTAAAGTTTAGTTTGGGACTTTTATTTTATTTCATATTAAAATAAGTATATTTATTTTATTCTTCAAATATAGAGAAATTGCAGAACAGCTGGACAATTCAGTTTAGTTACATTTATGTTTTCTTATCTAATATTGAAAGTATATTTATTTTATTCATTTAATGTTTATTCATTGCAAAATATATAAGGTACATATTTATAGCCTACATTTTTTACAAAGATTTTTTTGACAGAGAGAGAAATGCTAAATAAATGCAATGTGTAACTAAAAAAAAAAAAAAAATCATGATTTCAATATCAACCAACATAATCGTGATAATGACTTTTTCCATAACGGAGCAGCCATATCTCCGGGTCTAAATAGAGGTAGCAACATAGTAGTGATGGTGATGTTTTTATTATGAAGATGAAATAAATAATGGTGATATCATGGATTTACCACATAGCCTCTGAATAAACAAAACATTCAGTAGCTGGATTGTAAACCTCCTGGATGGGATAGAAATGCTGGAAAATGTAATCATCTAAAGGGTGATTTCACCTAAAATGCACCTACAGGGTAAGCTATCCATAACACAGTTGCGCTCTACTGTTCTTGAGACGCAGATGAATTTTAGGTTGAATCTAATCCCAAAATATCCTTTTCTTCTGTCACTGTGATAATCAAACTTATTTACCTCATTCGTTAAGTAACAATTGATGACTTGGCACCAGACAACAAATAGTGATGCGCAATATAATTATCCCCCAATCAGTATCGGCCTATATCGGCCTCAAAACTGACTATTGGACATCGGCCACCCCACCGATATTTAACCAATCAGACAGATGTTTTTTAAGTCTAAAAAAAAAAAAACTTCTTCAAAAACATCCTTTTTACAGACTTTAAAACTTTTAAAGACTAAAGGGGGGGGGGGGGGGGGGGGGGGATATTAATACACTGAAATATCGCGATATTTTCATATGCTGATGTCATACTAACATTTAAAAACACATGGTATCGATCTATTTAACCAACACAATTCACGATATTTCATTTTTCTGTTACGAAATCTTGCGAGAATTAAAAAAAATTCCACGATATTTTCATAAGGTGATATCATAATGACATTCAAAAACGTGGTATCGATCTATTTTGCTAACGAAATCTTGTGATATTTCATCGTTCTGTTTCAAAATCTCTAGAGAATTCACAAATCATCGTGAGATTTTGTAACAGGACTATGAAATCTCTCGAGATTTTCTAAGTAGATCGATACCCCGTTTTTAAATGTCGATTTGATTTCTGCATATGAAAATATCACAATATTTCAGTGTATCAATATTTTTTCCCACCCCTATTTTTCAAAGCGTCGAAAACGGATAACAAAACTGCTATTTGCAATGACTGCTTTTTTTCAGCTTTAATATCGGTACCAATATCGGTTGTCGGCCACATGAGTTTTAAAATATCGGCATATCAGATATCGGCCAAGATTCCAATATTGTACATCCCTAACAACTACATTTCCTGTGCATTTGCAGGTTAAAAAACAAACAGATAACAGGCGCAGATGAGCACACGGACTTGCATGATTCAGTAACCATGAAACTCTTAGAGTTGGATCATTTTAGATTTATTCACTTTTTATTCACCTTTCATTTCTAACGGAGCTGAAAAGGCTGCCAGTCACAGGTCTGTCCTGCACAGAGCTGCTCAGAGCTGATTTAATTCATCCGTTACCCAACACCGAGCAGACAGACAAATGGAAACATTTACGAGCACAGGCAGCAGGACGTGCAGCACGACTCTGCCACCGTCATGTGACAGCTGAGCAAACTCTTCACAAATTCCTTCACTCTATACTTACGAGTCCCTGATGGTTTTCAGCCCAAAGTTAGCTCGTTCCCCCCGTCACACGACTCACTTTAACTGTCATTTAACTGCCATAAAACACATTTACTCCCTGAAGCTCCGTCTCTTTCCACCAGAGCTTCTAATATTCATACTGATGACTTCAGGTGGACAACAAAGTCACAGGTTTAGTTACTAATCTACACACCAGCCGAGCCCCAAACTCAGAGGAGGCGATACGTAGAATCGAAACTTGCCTTCATTCATGTTGCTTATGAGCAACAGCAGCAGAGTTTGACCTGAAGTTTACATAAGCTGACTTCCAGAACTCAGGATACGGCTCCATTCCAGCATTATGCTGAATTTGGTTTTTGAATTGTTGCAGAAAAGAAACATTTCTTTCACTTTAACTGCTGAAACCAAAGCTAAAAACACCAACACACACGGGAGGAACCCTGAGGGTGGATCCACACCAGATAGTCCGCTAGACTCAGCCAGAGTCTCGTCTCCTGAGCTGCCACTTCTTCCAAGCATGTCACTAGGGATGTAACGATATGAAAATTTCACATCACGGTTATTGTGACCAAAATGATCACAGTTATCATTTTTATCTACTTTGTCCTTTTTAAAGGGGGAAAAATCTCAAGAGAGCTGTCCACGTGGCTGCCTTAGTTTCCTTCTGCCATGTTTTCATGAATTAAACATTGCAAACTGGGACTGCTGCTGCTTTTCCAGCCACTGAGCAGCATCACTGAGTTTTTCAGTAATCAGTCACGGTTTTACAGTAATTAGAATTTAAAACGGTATTACTAATTGTTGGTAATTTTATCACAGTTAACCATTTTACAGGTAATCGTTACATCCCTAACAGGTTCATTGATGCACGGTATCCTGGCTTCTCCATCTCCTGCTTCAGGAGTAGCCAGCCAGGATGGCTCCTATTTATCTATCTAAAAAAAAAAATAAATAAAAAAAATAAAAATTTATATATATATACACACATATATAAGGGGTGCAACAATACATATATTCGTATCGAACCACTCAATACAGGTGTGTATTGAACCGTGACCACCATGTATCGAATATCAAACAATAGTGTTTTTAATTTATTTATTAATCAACTTGTTTTCTGACAACAAGCTCTGTGTTGAAAAACTCAATGATCTGTGTTCAGCTACTTTTAGTTCTGGCATCTGGAACTACTTTGGTTTTCATGTTAAGTATGACCCTGATGGTGAGCCGCTGTGGACTAAAGGATATTGGGTTAAAAAAAGGCATGAAAATGTATTTTTTGTATTGAAAAAATATTGAACTGTGACTACTGCAGTATGGTATAAAAGCCTGCTTTGCACTGACAGATTAGATTTAGACTTGGGATGCAAGTCTATAATCGGCCCCCTATCGGTATCAGCCTGTATCAGCCTTAAAAACTGAATATCGGACATCGGCCACCCCACCGATATTTAACCAATCAGCCCGCTGTTTCTGAAGTCTAAAAAAACCCCAAAACTTATTTTTTACAGATTTTAAAACTTCTAAAGACTAGGGGTGGGAAAAAATATTGATACACTGAAACATCGTGATATTTTCATATGCTGATATTATATTTACATTTAAAAACGTGGTATCCATCTATTTTCCCAACGAAATCTCACAATATTTCCTTGTTCTGTTACAAAATCTTACAAGAATTCATGAAAATTTTGAGATATTTTCATATGCTGATATCATATTGGCATCTGAAAACGCAGTATTGATCTATTTTGCTTACAAAGTCTTGCAAGAATTCACAAAATATTGCAAGAGTTTTTAACAGAAAGATGAAATCTCGCAAGATTTTGTGAGTAAAATAGATCTATACCGCGTTTTTAAAATATCAGTTTAATATTGGCATATGAAAATATGGCAATATTTCAGTGTATCGATATTTTTTTCCCACCCCTATTTTTCAAAGTGTCAGAAACGTATAAAAAAATGCTATTTGCAATGAATGCTTTCTTCCAGCTTTAATATCGGTTTTGATGTAAATTATCGGCCACATGAGTTTTAAAATATTGGCATATCAAATATCGGTCAAAAAAATTCCAATTTCTTGCATCCCTAATTTAGACATCTTTACTGAATTTATATTGTAAACATAAGACAATATTTTGGGGGCCAAAGATCACAAAGTTTAGGGCCAAGCGTTTGGAAAAAATACTGTGGCATTCACTCCACTTTTCATGGGGCTAAAAAGATCAGTTTCAACCAAGCGTCTTTCTGCTGGTGTTTTTCTCTTCAGAATGTAATAAATATACAAACACCAGACAAAAAGGAAAAAGCAGCCTGTGTTCATGCAGAACAGAAAAGTTCCTGCTTTCCAGCCTCACATGCCTCACCACCAACATGAAAACAGGATTTTTTTTACTATTGACATTAATGTTTCTGCATTTTCTTCTTCTCCAAACCATCAAAGCCATCAGTCAAAACATGAAGCTCGACTTCATCTTGTCTGAAGGTGTTTTTTTCAAAACGGTGGAGGGTGATGGAGATGAAACCTTTTTCAGGAAAGTTTGAATATCTTCACAACCTCCGATCTGAGAGAATTTGGCACAAACTCTGTCATTTTGCACAAACACGGGTTTAGCTTTGTGTCTTCATCCTGTGTGGCCGAGAGTAGGTGAGGTAATCACCAGGTAACTCTGGCTTTTCTGCGCCGCTGCTCCTTCCCGGATGATTTTGAAAAACCCGGCGCATTTTCTACCTCTCAAAAGGACGACATGTCCAAGTAAAAGTCGACGTTTCATTCCAGTGTTAACAAAATAATCATAAGCTACTCTGTCATGTCTCGTTTCCAAACAGATAAACACCACAAACGGTCTTTGAGTTTGATAGACATATCATCAATCAATCAGTACGGGCTGTTCAAGACAACTGGATGGGCTTTGTCCGTTCCACAGGTGACTAAGATGCTGTTCACACGAGGACGATTGAGGGTAAAAATGGCAAAATATTTCATTGTAAGTGCCTTTTGTTCACACGGCAACAGCGTTATTCTGGGTTGAAGACGCAGAATAACGCTGCGTCTTCCTGGAAAAATGCTGTTGTGTTCTCTTCTGCACGGTCCAAAACGCAAAAATGATAGTGGACCTGCTCACGCCATGCTCACGTCACATGCGCGATGACATCACACACAAACAGGAAAAACAACAACGTACATATAATGTACATAAACCCAGCGGATCTATGTAGATTTTACACATGCGCGCAGACGTGGTGGAGTCAATCACAGCACCAGCTAACAGCCTGGCGTGCATATCCAATCAAATTCCACACACTCTTGCGTCCTCGTATGCACGCAGATTTCTTCATGACGACGCTCGCGTAAACGCGGCTAAAAAAGATGAAGACGAGACGCCACTTTTGCATCTGCTCTTCTGATCGTCGCCGTGTGACCCAAACCGAAATTTTTTGCTTTTTGTGTCAGAGCATTTAATTAATCGTCTGCAGTTGGGTGTGAAGGAGATTTTAAGCAATGTAGTAAAAATGCTCCTGGAAAACATCATCCACCCTGCGTTTAAAGTTCAGATCTAAGATGACGTGCTGACATAACTAAACGTGATTTTAACGGCGGTATCAGCTGTGCGAGTCTTTGATCGGGATTTCAATTTTGCCTTCTCACAATCATAAAAACACTGTAATCGAAGAAAAACAATTAATCCTGAAGTGAACAGACTGGTGGAGTTATGGGAAGAAAACTGCAGGGAGTATAGAACAGGAATGCATGTAGACTGGGTAGATTTTTATTTCTATTATTATTTTATTATATTATTCTTATTTTACTCGTTTACTTGTTTCTAATTTATTTCCGGTTGTGTTTTTTTTTTTTAAAGTTATATCTGAGGTTGAGTTTTGGTGGTTCAATAAACACTTTTTTTTTTTAATTAATGAATAATTGTGTAAATTAATCGTGATTTCAATAGCAGTCAAAATAATCGTGATCATAATTTTTTCCATAATCGTCCAGCCCTACATGCACGCTCTTCCCGCGGACGTGCACATCCGTGGGAAACTAAGAGAGCAGCGACATGCTGTCATGTAAATCTGATAACTAACATCAGACAGTTTAGTTTTAAATCAAAGAGCTCAATATAAACCTGTTGTAGAGGAAATGAGGCCGCTGGGTCTGGGAGGGCCGGGCATTTTTTTGCTGGTATCAGCAACAAGTCGGGCTGTTGGATGATACCACCTAGGGCTGGGCGATATATCGATATGAAAAATATATCGATATATTTCTAAATGAGATATGGAATTGGACCATATCGCCCTTATCAAGATATGGAGTTCAATGTTTGTTTTTTTTTGTCTTTGTATATAAATGCTAACCTTACTAGGGTTTGTTATATTTAATTCTGTGTAATGTTCCTTACTTGCATCTGCGAGTATTATTATATACAGTATTATACAGTATTTCTCTTTACATTTTATCGTTCTTTGAACACCTGAGCATTATTTCATCCAGTCGGTTTAAATGAAACTAATTGTAATGTCATATTTGGCTCTGACTGTAACAAAATATTTGCTCTCACTTTGCGATACAAATATCGGGATATATATCGTATATCGATATTCAGCTTAAATATATCAAGATATGACTTTTGGTCCATATCGCCCAGCCCTTATACCACCATGCAGCATAATTTTTTTCTATTTAATATTTGTTTTACAAGTGCACCCTTTCTTTTTTTTAGATATTTATTTGAGATGTTTTTGAGGTTCTTTTTTAATATTAAAAGAGTTGTAAAATTTTTTATTATGTTAAATATGGAAGTCAAGTGCAGTATTGACCCCAGATATCTGCAGGTTCCATCTGCCATTAGCTGATGAGAAAATATCAGTATCGGCCCTAAAAAAAATCTGTTTCGGTTGATCTCGAATATGGAGTCATGATTGGTATAATTCATCCTCTGTCAGAGAAGAAAATAACACATTTCTCCTTTTTTTCCACTGTATTTCATGCAGGCATAGTAACGGAAACCACATTTCGGACTCTAGAAATACATTTCTGTCCCCAGACATCAAGATCATGAAGATGAACCTTATTACTGTGCAGCAATTCTTCATTTACTCCGTTATGTCTGTGGTTTTTATTAAAACATAACCCGAATCTAACCAGTTAAAGCAAACAGGGAACATTCTGCAGAACAGCAACACAGAGAAGTGAAATTAGGTGATCTCTGTTAAGCCTATGCAGGTGCTTTATAACATTACTAGTCATTTATAGTCGAGTTGTTTAGCCGCCATCACTGCTTCGCCCCATTACGTGCTGGACTGATTCATAATTTATCCAAATGAGCGTCATGGTGCGTGATCTGCTGCAGAGGAGCAGGTGAAGCAGACGGTTGAGATAAAGCTCAGAGTGGGGGACAAACTGGTCCCAGTCCTTCTGTGTGATCATGCAAAAATTATGAAAAGTGCTAAAGGGCAAACATGATAATCTGGTTAATTAAAAGTAGCAACAGGACTTGCAGGAACACTTTAAATACTTCATTCCCTTTACAGCACTGAAGCTGCTGAGGTTTTAATCATATATGCATGGTTTTAGTTTTTAATCACTTTCATGCACAAACTGTGTGTATTTGCAACTGCCTGCTGTAGAAAAATGTGTTATGTGCAGCAACATATCACATAATCTGATCCCAGTTACAGATGAAGCTGTTAAATAAAGCTGCCTGAATAACTTTATAAACACATGGCAGAACTTGCAGCTGGGCCTGGTGACCCTCCTGCAACATAAAATCCCGCAGGATTATATTTACACTCTCTTAAAGCTGCAGAGTGCTTCTTTGTGGGACCCCGGGATGGTCCCCATGCCCCTGCTTGAGAACCAGAGGCAGTTCCTCCTGCAGGCACCACTATTATGGTCCAACCCTCCACGTGTGTAGGCACCACCGAGCTCATAACACCAGGCTGATAAGACCCATATGACCCGCGTTAAGGGCTGACAGTCCTGGACAAGGCTTCCAGAGGCCAAAGCCGGCCTTTAGATGAAATTAGACAGACTAGCTGGAGCTAGGAGCTAACCAGCTAGTGAGAGTGATACAGTGAAATCAACGTTAGCTTGGCTTTACGTGGGGACCATAGCAACCTGAGCCCAGACTTCCAGTACACAGCTTTAGTAACTTAAACTAGCTCTAATGGTGTTCATGAATGCACACTGCGTAGTGGAAAATGATCAACGTGAGCCAGTGACAGCCAGTGACACGTCGCCCTGATGATGCTAACAAGCTAATGTTGTCAGGGATGCAGAGGCCGCTGGCGCCGGGACTGCCGCACTTTAACGCCCCCACCACAACACGCGACAAACACCGGACATTTACCGTCATGTTGGGACGACTGAGGGGATCCCGAGGCCTCCTCGGCCATGGTTTCCTGAGGGGGGGCTTCAGGCAGTGACCACAGCGGTGGGAGAAGGAGCTAGGAGCGTCCAAGAAAACAGGCTAACATCACAACTACTGTCAAGCTAGCAGGAGCGGAGAGACGGCGTTTCCGGTTTGTGCTTCAAAATAAAAGCCAAAAAGCTGCGGTCGCTATGTACAATAATAATAATAAAAATGATATTATTATTATTATTATTATTATTATTATTATTATTATTATTATTATTATTATTATTAAGAAGAAGAAGAAGAAAACAATAATAATAACACTATTATTATTATTATTATTATTATTTATACTTCATTAATCCCATTTTTAAAAATTCCTTCTCTGTAATTAACCCCTCTTAAGTTTAACCCGATAGCAGTGGGCTGGCAATCACAGCGCCCGGACAGCAGTTGTGGGGGTTAAGGACTCAATAGTGGTTCACTTGAGTCCTCGGGCAAGGTCTTTAACCCCAACAAACTGCTCCCCGGTCACTGGGATTGCCAACCCACTGCTCTCTATTATCATAATCATTATTATTAATAATAAAAAGAATTGTTATTTTTATTAGTAGAAGTAGTAGTAGTAGTATTTACTGGCACCTTTTGTAACAACTGATGTGACCTTACAGAACAAAATAAAATAAAATAAAGGGCTGCACGGTGGCGTGGTGGTTAGCACTGCAGCCTCAAAGTAAGAAGGTTGCTAGTTTGAGTCCTGGCTGGGGAAGTCCTTCCTGTGTGAAGTTTGAATGTTCTCCCCGTGTATGCATGGGTTCTCTCTGGGTTCTCTGGCTTCCTCCGACTGGTCAAAGACATGATGTTAGGTTAATTGATCACTCTAAGTTGCCCTTTAGGAGTGAATGTGAGTGGTTGTCTGTCTCTCTGTGTTGGCCCTGCAACAGGCTGGCGTCCTGTCCAGAGTGGACCTGCCCCTTACCTGATAATAGCTGGGATAGGCTTCATCAACCCTGCAACCCTGGATTGGATAAGCAGTACAGAAAATGAATGAATAAATAATGAAAATAGAATAAAATATGTTGGTCCTCCGTCAGATAGTCGAACCTCGGATTGAGGAGGAGGAGTGTAGTTTTGGTCCTGGTCGTGGAACAGTGGACCAGCTCTACACCCTCTTCAGGGTCCTGGAGGGGGCATGGGAGTTCGCCCAACCAGTCTTCATGTGCTTTGTGGACTTGGAGAAGGCGTTCGATCGTGTCCCCCAGGGATTCCTGTGGGGGGTGCTCCGGGAATACGGCATGCCGAACCCCCTTGTTCGAGCTGTCGGATCCCTGTATGATCGGTGCCAGAGCTTGGTCCGCATTTCCGGCTGTAGGCTGAATCCATTCCCGGTGAGAGTTGGACTCCGCCAAGGCTGCCCTTTGTCGCCGATCCTGTTCATAACCTTTATGGACAGGATTTCTAGGCGCAGCCAAGGTGTTGAGGGGATCCGGTTTGGTGGCCTCAGGATCGGGTCTCTGCTTTTCGCAGATGATGTGGTTCTGTTGGCGTCATCGGACCGTGATCTCCAACTCTCACTGGTGCGATACGCAGCTGAGTGTGCAGCGGCTGGGATGAGAATCAGCACCTAATCCAAGACCATGGTCCTCACCCGGAAAAGGGTAGAGTGTCCTCTCTGGGTCAGGGTTGAGGTCCTGCATCAGTCCGTCATGGTGAAGAAGGAGCAGAGCCAGAAGGTGAAGCTCTGGATTTACCGTCCATCTACGTTCCTACCCTCACCTATGGCCATAAGCTGTGGGTCATGACTGAAAGAATGAGATCACGGGTACAAGCGACCGATATGAGTTTTCTCCGCAGGGTGGCCGGGCTCTCCCTTAGAGATAGGGTGAGGAGCTCAGTCATCCAGGAGGGATTTAACGTAGAGCCGCTGCTCCTCCACATCCAGAGGAACCAGATGAGGTGGCTCGGGCATCTGGTCAGGATGCCTCCTGGACGCCTCCCTGGTGAGGTGTTTCAGGCACGTCCCACCAGGACAAGACCCCGGGGGAGACCCAGGACACGCTGGAGGAACTACGTCTCCCGACTGGCCTGGGAACGCCTCGGGAACCCCCCGGATGAGCTGGCGGCTGTGGCTGGGGTGAGGGAAGTCAGGGCTTCCCTGCTTAGGTAGCTGTCCCCGCAACCCGATCCCGGATAAGCGGAAGAAGACGGTACGGTATGTTGGTCCTGCAATAAACTGGCAACCTGTCCAGGGTGTACCTGACTTTTGGTTATTTCTGGGATGGGCTTCAGCTTCCCAATGACCCTAAATTGGAATAGAAATAGGGAGGAAATGAATGAAATGAAGAAATAAACTTGTTGGTGTCCCACCTCCACCACACCTGATTCTAATCTCTAACCACCCAGCGAGCCTTCAGATACTCGCTCACTTCCTCAGCTAAGTTCCTGTCATTCTCTGGACACCCGCCCTTGCTCCTTTCATCATCTTCCCCTTTTGCATTTATTTGCTGCCTCATTTATACCTCCTCCTGCCTGCCTTCTCCATCCCTCCTCCTCTTTCCATCTTGTCATTCTCCCTCCTGTCTGACTGCCTACACTTATTCTGTTGCTCTTCTTTCTTTTCTTCTTCTTTCCAGGTTTCATTGGGGGGTGGGGGGTGGTGGTTCATATTCCAGACGACATAAAGACTATACCCTGAGTCTTCCTCCTGGCTCATCGGCACCTGCCCAGACGCACATCTGTTATCCATTGAGTCATTGTAACTCATATTGTTGTGGTGTGATAGTGAATCTTCCTGTAGGTCAGGGGTCACCAGCTCTGGTCCCTACGCCTACCATCCTTCAGGTTTTAGAGTTTTCCTGTTACAACACACCTGACTGAAGAGGAATAGTGCTCTGATAACTGGTTTCAGTTTCTTCACCAGTCTGTTAATGAGCCATTGATTTGCTTGTGTGCTGCCGTAGGGAGACCCTAAAACCTGCAGGATGGTAGCCATGGAGGACCAGCGTGGGTGAACCCTCCTGTAGGTGTTCCTCATGGTTCTCTGCTTGGCTTTTGCCAAATGTTTTCTGTTACTAGTTGTTTTCACATACTTGTTGCCTGTGTTGTTCTTCATGTTATTTTCAGTTTTTCTTGTTGTTGGTGCTCCTGGTAGTTCTGTTAGTTTTTTCCTCTTCTGTTTTTGTTGCTGTTGTTTTATGTTTTGTGGATCTTTGACGCCTATAAACTTTCAAATCAAATGAAATTTTATGTCTAAAGCAATTTTCATACCATTAAATTGCAACACAAAGTGTTTGACATAATAAAAAACAAATGCATGTTAAAATAAAACAAGCCTTCACACATCAAAGTACATACAGCAGGGGAAAAAGTGTTGAACACATCAACATTTTTCTCAGAAAATACATTCCTAGTTGAGCTACTGACATGACATTTTCACCAGAAGTTGGCAACAATCCAAGTAATGCACACATACAAAGAAATCCTGACATTTATGTCCATAAATGAAGTCACGTGTAATATAGTGAAATAACACAGGGAATAAGTATTTAACACATGAAGACAAAAAGATATAGAAAGCCAAGAAAGCAGCTGGAGTCTGTCAGTATTTAGAAAGTAATCCTGTCCCCTATCAGTGCAAAGTAAAATTAGCTGGTTTAGTCCTGATTGATGCCTTCAAAAAGGTTTCTCATCACCAAGGTTTCAGACTAGAAGCATTGCATGATGGGTAAAAGCAAAGAGCTCTAAAGACCTACGCAACCTTATTATTGCAAACGCACTGAAGGCATTGGTTCCAGGTGCATTTCTAAACTTCTGAAAGTTCCAGTGAGCACCATTGGGACCATCATCCAGAAGTGAGCGCTTACTGTGAGCGCTTTGAGTTCCTGGATAGGAAAAAAAGTGCGATATAAATCTAATCCATTATTATTATTATTATTAAGTGGAAAGAACACGGCATGGTCATAAAGGCCAGGTGCTCCTCACAAGATTTCAGACAGAGGAGTCAGAACAATAATCAGAAAGGTTCTCCAACAGCCCAGGACCACTCATGGAGAGCTTCAGAAAGACCTGGAATCAGCAGGTACAGTTGTTTCAGAGAAAACAAGAAGTAATGCACTCAACCGCCATGGCCTTCATGCACGCGCACCACACAAGACTCCATTTCTGAAGAAAAAGCTTGTTGGTGCTGGTCTGATGAGACCAGAACTGAACTCTTCGGATGTCATAAGACACAACATGTTTGGAGGAGAAATGGCACCGTGCTTGAACCCAAAAACACCATAACAACAGTGAAGTCTGGAGGTGGGAACATCATGGTGGGGGCTGCTTTTCAGCATGTGGTACTGGCAGACTTCATATCATTGAAGAAAGAATGAATGGTGAAAATTAGAGAGACATTCTGGACCAGAATCTGCTGCATCTGTAGTTGCTGAAGATGAAAAGAGGCTGGATCTTTCAGCAAGACGACCATCCCACCACACAGCCAAGAAACACTCACCTGGTTTAAGAAAAAGAAAAGAAAGCTGCTAGAACGGCCCAGTAAATCACCCCACTGGAATCCAATTGAAATTCTTTGGAAAGAGCTGAAGATCTGAGTTCACAGAGGAGACCTGGAACCTTGAAGATTTGAAGGCAGTTTGTGGAAGAATGAACCAAAATCACACCTGAGCAACGTTTTCCACTGGTTTCTCCATACAGGAGGTGTTTGGAAGCTTTGATCACCAACAAAGGCTTTTGCACAAAGTATTAAATAAATTTCAGTAGGCGTGTTCAATACTTCTTCCCTGTGTCATTTCACTATATTACACATAAATAAATTCATGGACATAAATGTTCAGATTTCTTTGTATGTGTGCATTACTTGGGTTGTTGCCCACATCTGGTAAAACATTTCATGTCAATAGCTCTACTAGAAATATATTTTCTAAGAAAAATGTTGAAGTGTTCAATACGTTATTTCCCCCGCTGTAACACACACATACACACATATACACCCCCTCCCAATGGGCTATATGCCCGGCTCCACTACTTCCTGAATTTCAGACAGCACCTTTGCTTCCTGTCTTTCATTACTGGTTGAACTAATTACTCCAGGTGTGTCTGGCCAGTTACTGAGGTCAGACACACCTGGGTTAATCAGTTCGTCCAGTCACAACAGACAGGAAGCAAAGGTGCTGTCTGAAGTTCAGGAAGTAGTGGAGCCGGGCATATAGCCCATTCTACATGACTCCCAACTCCTGATTTCTAGGGGTGGAAAAATCAGATTTTTAAAAAAGAATCAAATCTGGATTTTTCTTTTCTTTTCTTTTTTTGACGATTTTTAAAATCAGGATTTTTGTTGATTTTTTTTTTTTTTTGTCTAATTTAAGTGGTTCATTTTAGTCTGTTTTTTTTTATATTTGCAGAAAGCAGAGGGCAAAATGTTTTTCTATGTAAGTAAGTAAGTAAATAAAGATTTTATTTAAAGGGATTTAATAAAAGGCAGGAATTAAAAAAACAAACAAACATGCATGTCCATTTTTTTAATACTAATGGGTGATGAAGCGCTAAATACCAAAAAGAACGTTTCCACCCATGTTTCTCTCCGTTGCCTTGAACAGGCTGTGTGCTGCAAAATGCGCTGCAATTTGGTGTCCGAATTGCCCGCGCTGCCCTGCGGACGTGACGTCAAATGACGCTACATCCGCAGTTTTGATACAGGAAGAAGACGGTCGCGTTAAATTCAAACACTGTAAGAGATTGTTATGGATTCCTCTGCCGTCAGCAAACAATGCAGATCAACTGAAAGACACTAAAAAGTGTAACTACGAAGAAAAAGCGTAGTAAACAACATTATAGCTTCAGTTTGTGCACGCTCCCGTGGCTCGTGGCTGCAGTTACCTGAAGCGCCAGTCGCGATTTTTGTTCAAGTCCCTTTAATCTTCCTGCACAACACGGTGCCCAGCCCTCATTGGCTTAGAAGACTCTCGCATACATCACATACTAAAATACAAGATGGTCAAAAAGTAAAAGACAATACCTACAACCAATGGTAAACTCATACTATGACATCATATCTGTTTCTGGAAAGAAAAAAAAAAATTTTAAACTTAAACAGAAGGCAGAGAATGGCAGACAACCTGGTATGGTGTTAAAAAAACCAAACCAAAAATCACAAAAATTAGCAAAATCAAAGAATTGCCCCCCCCCCCCCCCCAAAAAAAGTGCTAATAATCAAATCAGCAGAAAAGCGTATAGTCCCAGGCCTACGTATTTCTGTGAATGAGCATAAATAAGATACTACAAGTAAAAACCATCTAGCTTGATGCGGCTGCAAGGAAACGACGTCTTGGGGATCCTTCTCTCTTCTGTGTCTCTCTTTTGTTTTTGTTATTCAGCAATAAAAAAAAATAAAAGATAAAATACTTCAGCGTCAAAGAGAGAAATTCACAAAAGCAAATTTTTTTCATCAACACTTGTTTACTCATCCTAAACATTAAGCAACTGTTTACTCATCCTTTTGTGTTTGATTAACAGTGATTAAAGCCATCTGTATGATTTAATCTCTCTTAAACAAACACTTTATAAAATGTTTTATTAATGTTTCGTCAACGTTGAGTTTTTGTTGTCACATCTTATCGTTGTATACATTTACAGTTTTTTTTCATAAAATTAAATTGCTTGGACAAATACAGTTGTTCTTCAAAGTTTACAAACCCTCCCATTAAAAAAAAAGGCTAAAATCATGATACTGTAGCAATTCTACGGAAGACGAATAGGCCACTGAAAAAAATTAATTAAATTCTGAGAAAAAGTCAGAACTCTGAGATTAAAGTCAGAATTCTGACTTTTTCTGAAATTGAAAAAAAAATTCCTGAATTTTTTTTTTAATGTTCTGGGAAAAGTAAAAATTCTGAGATTAAAGTCAGAATTCTGATTTTTTTTTTCAGAACACTTGGAAAAAAATTCTCAGGATTTTTTTTTCAATTTCCCCAAAAAGTCAGAATTCTGACTTTTTAATCTGATTTATTTTTTCTTCAGTGGCCCCAATCCTCTTCCATAAAATTCAAATAACATGAAACTGAAAAAAATAGTAGTAAATAAAAAATTTACAAATTATAATTTAGTCAAATGATATACTGATTTTGAATTTTTGTTTTAAAAAAAAGATAATAGAAAAACAAACAAAACTGTCCAAGACACATCAGGGGCCTGTACGACGAAGCCGGATTTTCTCTTATCGAGGTAACTTCAGGGTTAACCCTGGGTTTTTTTTTTTTGTTTTTTTTTTCTTAACATTCAAATCATTCATATTTCTATTTTTCGTCCTATGACGCTGGTTCACTTCTGATCGGGTTATATCTCCCTGGTAACTTATGCTGAACGCCTAACCTGGTCCGGACCAGGTTAAGTTCTGGATAAGAGATCTCCGACTATGAAAGCACCACCCCCTGACCAATCAGCACTCTTGGAAAATGGCCTGCCCATTTTTAGAAGATCCTGTCGATGCCGGTGCGCAGATTGTGAGAGGAGTTCTTAGAAGATAGAGAATTTTCAGAGATGGTGCAACCCTTTTTGATTTGCCACATGACACTTTATATGAAAGATATAGGTTTTCCTCTGCGCCTCCAGAGTAAGGGTACAGGTTGCTGTGGGAACGCAGCGTGAAATCAACACATCCGTACCAAAACCCACCCGATCCGGCCTGGCCCGACCTGACCCGACCCAGATCCACAGGTGGAAACGGGACTTAAGTCTCTGGTAGCAATTTATTAGCAATATTTGGATTAGAAAAGTTCAAACTTACACACCCCGTCAATTTTGGTGGGAAATATTTGAATTTTTGGTTGTAATTTTTATTCATTATATTATTATTATATTTAGCATCCGGACTCTGGACTGCAGGCAGACCAGTTCAGCATCTGGACTCTGGATGGCAGGCAGACCAGTTCAGCATCCGGAGTCTGGATGGCAGGCAGACCAGTTCAGCATCCGGACTCTGGATGGCAGGCAGACCAGTTCAGCATCCGGACTCTGGATGGCAGGCAGACCAGTTCAGCATCCAGACTCTGGATGGCAGGCAGACCAGTTCAGCATCCGGACTCTGGATGGCAGGCAGACCAGTTCAGCATCCAGACTCTGGATGGCAGGCAGACCAGTTCAGCATCTAGACTCTGGACTGCAGGCAGACCAGTTCAGCATCTGGACTCTGGATGGCAGGCAGACCAGTTCAGCATCCGGACTCTGGATGGCAGGCAGACCAGTTCAGCATCCGGACTCTGGATGGCAGGCAGACCAGTTCAGCATCCAGACTCTGGATGGCAGGCAGACCAGTTCAGCATCTAGACTCTGGACTGCAGGCAGACCAGTTCAGCAGCCGTGCTGCTGTGATGGATCCAGTATGCGGTCCAGGTCTTGTGAAACCTGCAGGCCTTCCCTGAAAGAGACGTTGTCTGGATGGGAGCAGATGTTGCTCGAAAACCTCCATGTACTTTCCAGCATTGATGAGGCTTCACAAATGTGGAAGCTGTTGTCGCCATAGCAACCCCATCCCATCAGAGATGCAGCTTTTTAACTGTCCACTGATAACGAGCTGGATGCTCCGACCTTCTTTAGTCTGCAGGACACGGCCTCCATGCTTTCCAGAAACATCCTCACATTTTCATCATCTGACCTCAGAACAGTTTCCACTTTGTCTCAGAGCATTTAAATGAGTTTTGGTCCAGAGAAGACAGATGCTGGTGTTTCTGAATCTTGTTCACATACAGTATGGCTTCTACTCCACATGAGAGAACTTTAACCTGCATTTGTGGATTTCAGGGTGAACTGTGTTCACAGACAGATTTCTGGAAGTCTTCTTGAGTCCATGCAGTGGTTTCCAGCAGAGAATCATGTCTGCTTTTAATGCAGAAGATCACCAGCATCCAGCCTCGTCCCCCGCATACAGAGATTCCTCCCAGCTCTCTTCACCTTTTGCAATTCTACACTAGGAACATTTTTCTGAAACTGTTCCACAACCTTTAGAGCCAGTTTGTCTCAGATTAGTGAACCTCTGTCCATCTTTCCATCTGAGAGCCTCTCTGAAATGCTCCTTTATACCCAGTCATGTTACTGACCTGTTACCAGTTAACCTGATTGGTTGTCCATCTTTTTAGAGACATGCTGCTGCCGTCAGATTCACACTCAGCTCACATTTTCCATCAAATGATAAAATGTCTCAGTTTCAACATCTAATGTTATTTATGTTGTAAGGGGAGTAAAATATGGAAAAACTTGCATTCTGTTTGTATTTACATCTCACACATCATCCCAGCTCTTTAGAACTGGGCTGTAGTATTTAGCAATATCTAGCATGTTGAAGCCATTATGATTATTTCCTCTTTTATGGTTTTAGGTTTTGTTACTTTGCTCTTTCCTGGTATCAACTTTCAAGTGAAATGTATTCTACTTGTCTTTATTTCATACAAATTTCTGTTACTTCTTTTTCACACAGTCAACAGTTGAATATTTTATGCAAACTCAAAACATTTAAGAGCATATATATAAAACTCTAGCATCAGGAACTTGCAGCTGCACAGTCAAACATTTTTTTTGTCTATTCCCAAAAGGCCGGTGGTAAACTCGTGAAACGTCACGCTACTTTCAGAGGAAATGAAAACATAATAGATTTAGTAATAGATCCAGTTGTCTGTCCCATCATAGCTTTACTCGGTGGAACTTATTCATCCAGATTGTTGGGTTTGATGTCTTTATGATGAGAAGTTCAGACTTTGACTAACTAACTGCACGGATGTAGAAATTGAACATGTTTCTCTTTCAGAAATACACCCACATGATGTGGTGACTGGAGCATGACAAAGGGTGGAGACAGCTTCAGCCCCCAGGCTGCTGCAGCCAGCTCAGAAAATAAGAAACTGTGATGGAAAGTTTCAGTGCACCATGACTGTTGTCCAACTCTGATCTTCCACTTTGTGAGACGACCACTGCGCTTGAACTGTTTTCTGAAAAAGGTATGACACATTCTTATTAAAAACGTCTGAAAACGTCTCCGCTTTTAGATTCTTTACGACTAAACTGCTCGTAGAAAAACCAGCTGGAGGAGTCAGCGTATCCTGAGAGATGTCGCTCTGAATCAGCAGTTTTAGCTGGAAGCTGCAGGAAACTGTTGCAGACACAGATAAGGAGAAAACAAGGATTTCTCTCATTCTGCTCATCAGGACAGAAAGATGTCCTCAGCTGGAATTAACAATGAGTTTGTAAGCTGCTCTTTCTTGCTCTGGTGAAGTCCAGATTCAGCTCAGTGAGCACGAGGCAGCACAGTTATCTGCCAGTGTCACATTCTTATTGCTGGCAGCGCAACAGGCCGACTTCCTACCAAGAAGAGAGTCCCTAGAGGTTGCCAGGCGGTCGGTTTAATTCTCAGAATACTAATGTAAATACTAAAATAACTCCGGGCCACTGTGCTAAAAGAGGAAGTGGTGAACTGTCTTCTTTCCGACTCGCAGCTCTACTGAAAAGCAGCAGCTCAGATGTGTGATCGGGAAGTTTTTAACGGCTTGTTTTCGTTTTAACCGTCTCCATCAGAGCGCCCATGGATCTCCTGCGCAGGTACATCTGGGTGGTGGTGATCGTTGGGATTCTCTTCACGTCTGCGGTGATCGTCCTCATCTTCCTGCTCATTAACAAATGCATATCCAGACAAGGTAGGTTGAGTTTCTGCTCCGACAGCTGACGGCTCTTCCAACAGCTTCCTGACTGAACTCACATCTTCGCTTCCTCAGATAAAAGTTAACTCTAAACTCTTTCATCTGATATATTTACGTTAAATATGTGAAGATGAATTGCACCGTTTTGTTTTACATCAAAGATGCGGTCCCTCATCCAGACAGGGTCCAGACACTGTCGATATACACTACTCAGAAAAAGTTGGGGATATTTTTCTTTTGTATGATGTTAGAATGAACCTAAAATCCTCTACAACCTTTTCAGGTAAACTGAATTAGACTTTCTCTTAACTTTTCAATTTAAATGTTCATTGTTCAGTGGTTAAATATTTATTGCACATCATGCTGTTCTCCAAAAAGATGACAAACCACAAAAAAATGACAAAGGTAGCATCTAAACTGTGACTTGACCTCTAAATGAGATTAAATGATGTCATCAGACCAAGACGACACCGGACAACTAGGGCTTGGATAAACCATTATTTTTAAAACGATTAATCTATCGATTATTTTATTTGATGCATCGATTTCTCCAATGATTCAATTTTTTCAGTTTGATTCAATTTGATTATTGGTTATCTCCACATAAACTGACAGCAATAAATAGGCTACATGTTGATATACATATCTGAAATGAAAAGAGCATGGAAAAAAAGTCAGTGGCAGCCGGCAGCCTGTCATGAGTCTTTCATGAACCAACAGAATGTAAGATTTATGTTGAAAATGCATCGCGAGCTAACTGAAAAAGAGCATCTTTTAAAGGTACAGTATGTAAAAAACCAAAGGTCAATGGCAGAAAAATTTCATATATAATTCAAAACTGTGTTTCCATTGATGTGTAATCGCTTCACTAGAATAACTGTTGTTAATTTTCTTAGAATGAGCCATTTATATCTGCTTGCTGCGGGTCCACACACATGGAGGCTGCCATATTTATGCCACCATTTTTACTACGGTATCGCTAAATGGAAAAAACAATGTGTGAAGTGAGAACCCTCTGAACTTTAAAACTGCTGCACCAGCTTTGTTTAATGGGAGACTGTTTAGGATAAGTAATGCTTGAAAAGGGATTAAAGTTTCTCATAGTACAGTCATAGCTAAACCTGAGACCACTGGATCCACTCACAGATGAAAACATCTTATGTCTAGGAGAATTTGGCCACTAACGGTCACTGTACATTCACAACAGTGCTTGGAATATGAAATCATTTGAAAGAGAAGATCTTTTCTTTCAAATACCCATCTTTACCACTAGATGTCAGTAATTCTTAAATACTGTACCTTTAATTCTTCATTCACATGAAAATAATGAAAAAAAGTCGCCCAAAACACTTGTGAGTTATTGAAATAACATAGTAATGTAAACTTGGAGGCTTTAAGCTGATACAGAAAGTGTTTTCCAACAAAGAATAATGAAGATAAATAAACATTTCAACATTTGAACATGGGTCTAGCTTCCTGAAAAAGTGCATCTTCATCTTCAATCTGTCAATGCTTAATACGGGTTCCAATCACTTGGAAATTAAATTAAAAATACTCTATGTATTCCAGAAGTGATTCCAAGATATTACCTACAGATGAAACACTGACATGAATTTATGAACGTAACTTATTATATACTGAGTCAGAGACAAGACGGCTCCCAGCAGGGCTTCTTTCAGCTGCAGTAACACCCACGGCCAGCAGATGGAGCTAACCGTCATGCTAACCGTCTCAAACAGGTCTTGCATGTCTAAAAGACATGGCGTCGATCTCACGGCAGTTGTATCTCATTTTCGTGAGGCTTCAGCTTTGCCATCACTAACATCCCCATTCCGTCGACGAACGAGTGTGGGCCTTCACTACTGAGAGGAGCCACTCGCGTTGGAGATGGTGCGGCCATCTTTGTTTTGGTCAGAAGCCGCACTGGCATGCATATTTTGTGTCAACACATTTTTTGTGTCGACGTGTCTTCCCAGCCCTAAAGCTGGATTCATACATCAACACATTTTTTGCGTCAACATAGTCGATTACGTCGACATGTCGTCCCAGCGCTAAAGCTGGATTTATACTCGCGTGTCATCTGCGTAACTGCCGTCTGCAAGTCAAAATCTAATTTTGTTGATATGCATTAATTTGAGATTTTATTTAGAAAACGGTTCTTTTTGTCAGATATCCCATAGAAACGTCACCTCCAGCGTGATGGGAATGACATTTTATAGTTTTTAGCTAACTGTGCTAAAATTGTAGAGTTAGTATACATAATCTTTTAGCTAGAAAGTGCTGTACAGTGTTTTTTTTTATATGAATCTGAAGTTTTTACACAAAAGTCTTTAAATATCTATAAATTACCCCTTACCAACAAGTAGTATATGCAAGTATGCTTGGAGTATACTAATTTTAAACTTTAAATGAGATAGTATACTTTCAGTCTACAGTTCATCAGAAATATACTTACAGTTCACTTTGCATTTACTAATAAATAGGCTATAGTATATTTAGCCCATACTTACAGCTGTGTGAAAAAGGGTTTGCCCCCTTCCTAATTTCTTACTTTTTGAATGTTAGTCACACTTAAATGTTTCAGATCAAACAAATTTAAATGTGAGACAAAGATAACAAGTAAACAGAAAATGCAGGTTTTAAATGAAGATTTTTATTTTTAAGGGGGGGAAAAAAATCCAAACTTAAATGGCCCTGTGTGAAAAAGTGATTGCCCCCTAAACCTAATAACTGGTTGGACCACCCTTAGCAGCAACAACTGCAATTGACCGTTTGTGATAACTGGCAGTGAGTCTTCTACAGCGCTGTGGAGGAATTTTGTTCCACTCATCTTTGCAGAATTGTTGTAATTCAGCCACATTGGAGGGTTTTCCAGCATGAACCGCCTTTTTAAGGTGATACCACAGCATGTCAATGGGATTCAGGTGGGGACTTTGACTAGGCCACTCCAAAGTCTTCATTTTGTTGTTCTTAAGCCATTCAGAGGTGGACTTGCTGGTGTGTTTTGGATTATTGTCCTCTTGCAGAACCCAAGTGCGCTTCAGCTTGAGGTCACCAACAGATGGCCAGACATTCTTGTAACCAGTAGGCCTATGTAAGGACCTGGTTTGTGGTTTGCCGAGGAGTAGCTGTCAAAGATACAGTTTAGTCCAGGTAAAGATTAACACAGTTTATTTTGATATAAAAAGTATAAGAGTCCAAGCTGCCAGCGTCTCTATGCTGTACGGCAGGGCGCCGGAGTAAAATCCCTTCTGGAGGAGTCCATGTGGGCAGCAGCTTCTTCCAATTATCCAAGGTCTCTTTCCTTAGAGATGGAGAACCCAATGTGTCCAGTGCCCGGTGTGAAACCACTGCAAACAGTAAAATCCAAAGTCCATAAAACAAGCTAAAAAGGACACTACAAACAAAGTCCACCAAGGCACTGAAAACTGGGCCTCAAATCAGCTGGAGTAACAGGTAGGTATAATGAGAGGGGTACTTAGCTGAGAGGAGAGGTGAAGCTTACTTCACCCCTCCACACGTTGTACACAAGGCGTCCCTCTCTTTCCCCTTGCCGCCCCTTTGGCTGGGTCGTCGTCCACTGCTTAGCCCGTCCTCGCAGCCCGTCCCTGTGCCAGGCCTTCTCTCACAGCTCTGCTCCGACCAGTTCTTCCTGGGTCTCTGCTGCCACACCACTGCCTCCAATCCCCCCTCTTGCTGCACTGCTCCACTCTTAAAGCTGAAAGGAAGAATTCCCAAGGCCAGCCACCCCAGCTACCAATTGTCCACAGGTGGTGGCAATCACCTGATTGCAACACAGGAGGGAGGGTTAGTGAGCACACACACCCGTGACAATCCCCCCCCAACCAATGTGTTCTAGTCCCTAGAACAGTCTTGTCCTTCACAACCATATTACTCAATCCGGAATCGTGGTGGCTGGATCCCTCAGTGGACCTTTGTGATCGTCTCAGCTCAGGCTGGATAGCCTGCGTCTCAAAGCTTCCTCCTGCAACTGGCACCATCAGTCCCCAGGCAGGCAAATGGGAATCACTTGCCTGATCCGTATCAACAACAGTTTGTTTGGTCGTGTAGTGGGGACATGGCCTTAGAAGGTTACGGTGGAGGGTACGTTCGGGGCCATCTTTAGCTTCTGGCCTAATGCAATATACTGGATGTTCTGGGTGTGGTCGACTCACCACCACATAGGGCAAATCCTCCCACTTATCACTGAGTTTTCCACGTCGCCTTCTCTGGTCCAGCACCAACACTCGTTCACCAGGTAGAAGGGGAGCCTCTTGGGCGGTGCGATCGTACAGCCTTTTATTCTTATCAGCGGCTCTTTGCAATGTTTCAGCTGCTTTTCTGTAAGCATAGACCCATTGCTCATTATGCCTACTCACCCAGTCAATTGTGCTGTGGAGTGGCGTAGGTCCATCTGTCCCAGCCAGCATGTCTGTGGGGGTCCTGAAATGTCGGCCGAACATAAGGAATGCTGGTGCATAGCCTGTGGAGCTATGAGGGGTGTTATTATATGCTTGAACCAATCCCGGTAAGTACTCCACCCACCTGTTTTGTTTCTCGGTTTCCAGGGTGCCGAGGAGGTTCAGTAAGGTCTGATTGAACCTCTCGCAGGCCCCGTTCCCCATTGGATGATAGGGCGTTGTTCTGCTTTTACGACACCCATAGATTTGGCACAACTCTCTGATCAACTTCGACTCAAAGTTTGGGCCTTGATCTGAGTGGAGTATTTCAGGACAGCCAAATGGCTGGATGACATGAGCCCATAAAGCACGGGCTGTTGTGAGAGCCGTTTGATCTGATGTAGGGACTGCCCATGCAAACTTAGAAAACATATCTGTCATGACTAGTATGTTTTGATATCTGTCCATAGGACGACTTAGTGTCAGAAAATCAATGGCTAGCATATGCATGGGTGCTTTGGGCAGAATGGGGCTTAGAGGTGCTTTACCTTGTGGTCTGGTCTTATGCAGTACACAGCGTGGACACGCTTGGATCCAGGTGTGCACAGTCTCCATTTGAGGCCAGTAAAAATTTCTCCTCAGCAGGGACAGTGTCCTCTCCAGCCCTGGATGTCCAGCCTGTTTGTGGTAAGCTTCCCAGAGGGACTGGGCTTGAGTGACAGGGGTGACAATCTGCTGTAATGTCTCTAATGTCTGTGAGTCTTGCACTTTTCTGCACACAACCCCTTCTTTGAGTCCTAATCGTTTCCAATGACTCAAAAGTCTCTTAACAGGCAAAGCCAGTTGTTGTCGCTCTGAAATATTGGGAAGCCTACCTTGCTCCAGGTATTGTTTCACCTGGCAAAGAGTGCTGTCCTCCGCTTGAAGCTTCCTCCACTTTTCTGGGTTCCACCCCCAGCTGTCTGGTGGGGTTTGTGAGGAAGATTGTGCTTCCATAACACTCACATATGGTTCTGCATCAGACCTTTCTGGCTGGCCAGAACTTGTGGGGAGAGCAGGAAGCCTAGAAAGAACATCTGCATTAGTGTTATGTTTTCCAGGTCGATATTTGATGTTATAGTCAAAGTTAGCCAACTGTGCAACCCATCTCTGCTCTACAGCCCCCAGTTTTGCAGTCTGTAAATGGACCAGTGGATTATTGTCTGTCACCACAGCAATTTTTGCCCCCCACAGATAGTCTTTAAATTTTTCTCCACTATTGCCCATTTCATGGCAAGAAACTCCAGCTTGAAAGAGCGGTAGTTGGCATCATTACGTTCAGGGGGGTGCAGGCTCCTACTGGCATAGGCGATTACCCGCTCGAGGCCATCCTGTGCCTGAGCCAAAACAGCACCCAGTCCACAGTTACTGGCATCCGTGTACACTATAAAAGGCAATGTGAGTCTGCATATGCCAAGATAGGTGCTCGGGAGGAGCTCTTTGAGCTGCTGGAAGGCAGTCTCACAGCGGTCCGACCACTGGATGGGGGTGAACTTCTCCCTCGGCTGCTACTTCTGTGCCAACCAGGGAGTTCATTCAGAGGTTTAGCAATCCTTGCAAAGTCTCGTATGAAACGCCTATAGTACCCCACAAACCCAAGAAATGCACGAACCTGTTTTACAGTGGTGGGGCTGCCACTCCACAACAGCAGCCACTTTATCAGGATCAGGGGAAATCCCTTGATTGCTGACCACATGTCCCAGGAACTTTACCTGTTTTCTGAGGAGCTGACACTTCTCTGGGCGGAGCTTAAGACCATAACGTCCCAGGGCACAGAACACCGATTCCAAGTACTCCAGATGTTCTGCAAAACTTCTGGAAAACACAATCACGTCATCCAGGTAAACCATGGCGGAGTCTGAGAGGTGTTCCCCCAAACATCGCTGCATGAGTCTTTGAAAGGTGGCAGGGGCATTACAGAGCCCAAATGGCATCCTCTCAAACTGAAACAGGCCAAATGGGGTTGTGAATGCAGTCTTTTCTTTATCCCTCTCCTCTACTTTAACCTGCAGTAACCACTGGCAAGATCCAGTGCTGAGTACCACTCAGCTTTGTTAAGACTGGTCAAAGAGGCTTCAATGCGAGGTAAGGGGAAAAGCATCTTTGTGGGCGACATTGTTCAGTTTGCGGGAACCACACAGAATCTCCAGGCGCCACATTTCTTCTGTACCAAGACAATTGGGGCAGCCCAGGGGCTGCTGCTCTCCTTAATAACCCCTCCTTTCAATACAAAAAAAAAAAAAAAAAAAAAAAAAAAAAAAAAAAAAAAAAAATCTCTCTTTTCAGGAGGCTTCGCACCCTTTATGAAGGGTAGGAGGCACAGGCCTAAACCTCCACGAATGGGCTCTGCAGTAACTGTTGGGATCCTGTGTTTTACCACTTCAGTGTGTCCATAGTCTTCCTCATGAGTGGAGGAAGAGGCATGTTGTCACTTGTGCAGCAGTTGGGTCAGCTCCTGTTGTTGTCCTCCTGTCAAGCCCTCTCCGCTGATAAGGGGGGCACTGGTGTCACCCACAGGTGTCTCAGGCTGCTGCTTTTCCACATCAGTGAAACCAACCTCCACCACTCCTGGGCTGGTCTCCACCAAAGAGACCTCCTGGCCCCCTCTTATGCTTTCTGGGTCAACAGAAGTAATCGTGGCCAGCCTCTGAACCTGTTGAGATTGACAGCATAAGGGTTTAGGTTTTTTACCCTCAGGGGGACCAGACCTTTCCCCACTGTGACCAAAGCTCTCGCCACCTCAATACTTTCATTCTCCATTAAGGGTTCGACTAGACCATAACATGGTCGCCTGGAGGGAGGGCACTTTGGCCCACACCAAAGCTTCACTATGTGCAGGGACAGTCACATGATGGTGGCTGGCTAGTCTAGCTAGAGGATGGCTGGGCCATCTTGCAAGGAGACCAAGAATACGCTGGCAGTCTACAAAAACATTTTGCCACTCTTTACTAAAAGATGAAGTCTTTAACTTTTTTTTTTTTTTTTTTTTTTGGTCCTGTTTGGGCAATTCTTAAAAAGCCCTTCCCAACAGTTTGAAATCACATTCATCCCCAGGACTGCTTTATTGGCTCCAATGATCTCATCTTTGACTACCACGATACCACATTTTGGGGACCTGGACCCCACAAACTTGGAAATCAAGGGACCATATAGCCCACAAAAGGGATGTTTAAACCATTTGCA
>JALJCO010010735.1:0-409185 GCA_023101725.1 Atherinomorus stipes | reverse complement strand
CTGGAGCCATTTTGTTGATTTCACTTGTTTATTTTCCATGCCATTTTGGCTGTGTTGGCTGAATATAGCTGAAACTACCCAAAGGGTAATCATTTTTGATAAATATTAGATCTGTCGTGTCAGTTTCTTGAATTAGCTTAAAATGGCTGAGCTATGCAAAAACTACCTAATTTGATCCTAAGGCCACACTATCGCCCCATTGAAAACCATTGAAAATACATTTTTTGATCCAGCATTAATCTTAATATAGAATAATCCATTCATTTAGAGGAAGTTTTCATTTTGAAGGGCAAGCCTTCAACTTGTGATTTTTATAGTACTCCACCGGATGATGTAACTTTTTTCATGTTTACACCTGCAGCAAAATATCACTTTTTTAACTGTTTTCTGCAAGGGTGCCATACAACTGAAATGATAATAATGTGTCACCAGTGGTGTCGAATCATTGTGCGTGTGCATAAAAACAAATGTCTGTGCATATATGGGTGTGTGTATGTGTGTGTGTGCACGTGCACGTGCATGTTTACATGCATACGTGTTAACAAGAGCACATATGATGTCATGTGTAAGTTCCTAAGTCTTTTTTTGTTAAGAAGGCCACATTGTGTCATAATTTTTTCAATAATTCAGATTCTCAGAAGTATTTCTTCAGCAATTGAAAGATATCTCATCAGGCGGAGAGGCTTGCTTTGGTTCTTGCTCGTATACTTTGCCAGGTGTTTAGCCAGCACCAAAGCAACTTTAGATTTTGTTTTGGTTTTAGCTCTGATACTGTTATATCAGCTGCAGGCAGCACTGAAGCAAAACTGGACTTTGTTTTGGTTTTGCTCAGGTAATTTATGCAGTTGATAGGTTAGAAATATGGAACAGGAACTCAGACACTGATGTCTTATATCCATCGGCTTAGATATAAGTGCTACTCCTAAACACTAAATATCACATTCTGGATGTAAACAAAAAGCTAAAAGAAACCTGTAAAAGACTAGAATAGATGCAAAGGATTTTTTGACAAACTTGATAAGGTACATGCTGTACATGTGTTCCTTGGTAAGGAACACATGTATTTTTTCTTATTTTGACTGTTTAAAATATTTTTTCCCTATCTTCTTTTTTTTTCATAAGAGAAAAATAAAATTTGGCAGCATTTGCTGTGTGACCACAGTTTTTCCTTCTGCAACCTCTGTGCAATCTAGTCTGGACACACAGACACACATGTGTATGCACACGCACACACACACATGCATGTGCACACACACACTCTCTCCCACCCCTATAAAAATATAAATGTTGCAGTTTTCTACTTTGATGTCCATCATTCAATGTTCATCATTCAGCGTTTATTATTCAATTTTTTGCTGAAATAAATGTATTTTTCTGATTCAAACTAATCAAGTTTCTGAATTTTAGTCTAAGAACATGGCTTAATTAGCATTTAGATTACATATTTGATCCATTTTGCACAGGTTTCAGATTTTGAGCTTTGAATCAAATATGTGAGTTAAAAAAAAAAAAAAGATTGAAACTGAGTGTGAAAAAAATAATGCATGAAAATCAATGTTGCTGCCAGTTGCTGGGGGCTTGATAATATGAATTACCAAATACATTTTAAAATGTATTTTATGGAAATAATTTAGATTTGTTTTTGTTCTTTCCCCTAAATAACTAAATAGTGGAGTTTTTGAGTGTTGTAACTATTGTGGCTACTAAAATGTTAAAACTCAAAAATTCTAATTATTCATGATAAGATATTTCAGGCTGAGGTTATTTGAAAGGAACAAGTCATTTGAATTTGAAAAATATTGACATATATCAGTTTTAGGGCAGGTTTTGCAAATTAGGGACAGTGTGGCCTTAGGGGAAAATGTGTTAGTTTTCATAGATAAACTGATATTGCATAAAAACTAAAAACACATGAAAATCAATGCTGCTGTCAATCAGTGAGCCATCTGAAGGACTTATAAGAACAACAAGCAAATAATACTTCAAGTGTATTTTGTGGAAATTATATAGCGTTTTCAAGTTAATCCATAAACAAATGGCTGACTTTTGTCACCATTACGGCAATCAAAGGGTTAAAAATACACCAAAATCTATGTGTATATTTTTTGCTAAAGTTATTTGGAATGAATGAGGCTTTTAAAGTAGAAAAAAATTGCTTTATTATCATTTTATAGCAGTTTTTGCAAATAGGCGATAGTGTGGCTTTAGGGACAAATTAGTGAGTTTTTATAAAAAACTGAGACTGTAAAAAAAAATGGAAATGCATGAAAATCAATACTGCCATCAATCAATGAACTATCTGAAGGCCTTACAATAACAATTAGCAAATAATACTTCAGATGAATTTTATGAAAATTGTATAGTGTTTTAAGTTTGTCCATAAAGAAATGCTTGGGTTTTGCCACCATTATGGCAATCAAAGGGTTAAAAATACACTAAAATCTATGTGTATATTTTAGGCTAAAGGTATTTGGACTGAATGAGTCTTTTAAAGTAGAAAAAATTTTTGATATATGATCATTTCATAGCAGTTTTGCAAATAGGCAATAGTGTGGCTTTAGGGACAAATTAGGAAGTTTTTTGTAAAAAATGAGACTGTAGAAAAAACAGAAATGCATGAAAATCACTGTTGCTGTCAATCATTGACCCATTCCAAGACCTTATAATAACAACTGGCAAATTTCACTTCAAATGTATTTTATGGAAATTATATAGTGTTTTAAATTTGTCCATAAACAAATGCTTGGGTTTTGTCACCATTACGGCAATCAAAGGGTTAAAAATACACCAAAATCTATGTGTATATTTTAGGCTAAAGGTATTTGGAATGAATGAGTCTTTTAAAGTCGAAAAAAATTTTGATATATGATCATTTCATAGCAGTTTTGCAAATAGGCAATAGTGTGGCTTTAGGGACAAATTAGGAAGTTTTTTGTAAAAAATGAGACTGTAGAAAAAACAGAAATGCATGAAAATCACTGTTGCTGTCAATCATTGACCCATCCCAAGACCTTATAATAACAACTGGCAAATTTCACTTCAAATGTATTTTATGGAAAATATTTAGTTTTATACATTTTTCTTCAATAAAAAATGATGGTGTTTTGAAAGAACAATGGCAAATAAAGGGTTAAAAAGGCTTAAATCTAATTTCTTTTTAATATAAATATTTCAGGGTTAAGTTGTTCTAAAAGAGAAACTTGCTTGTGGAAATTTTTTTTTTGATGTATGATATTTTTAAAGCAGTTTTTGCAAGGGTGGCAATGGCGTGGCCTTAGGGACACATTAGTCAGAAATTTAAAGGATCTACAGAGGGTTAAACATGTCCAGTTTATGATAACTGTGTTCATACAGGCTAATTCATAGAAATAATGAACCTGATCAGTACTACCTGATGGAGGTGACTCATCCCAGTTGACTGATTGTTTTCTGTCCCATCAGGTGTCGACACTGGATGGAGTTCTGGAAGTCCGCAACGAGCACTTCTGGACTGTCGGATTCGGATCTCTGGTATGTCTGGAATTACTGAATGTGGCTGACCCCGGCCCAATGCTGGAAAATGGCGATTAAAACTAAATGCAATGTTTTCCAAATATCCCCAATCAATATTTACTCGGTCGGGCTCAGCCTGACGCACCGAACAACACTGGGTGATGATAGTGAGACCTGGGGGGGCTGGATTCAGAGGTACAGCCCTCTGATCTAAAGCCAAGTGGTGTTCTGTTATTGGACTTCTTGCTGGTCTGAATTATCCATCACGGACACCACGTTCAGACATTAGGGTGTCCACGTCTGGCACCAGGACCCAGGATGCAGATCTATGGTCGACTTTGTAGCAGTGTTGTTGGACTTGTGGCTGCATGTCTTGGACACTCAGGTGAAGAGAGGGGTGCAGCTGTCAGCTGATCACCACCTGATAGTGAGTCGGCTCAGCTGGTGGTGGTGGTGGGGGGTACTGGTCAGGTATGGTGAACCGAATGTGTAGAGAGGGTCCGCTTGGAACGTGTGGCGGGGTCCCCCATCAGAGCCTCAACCATGTCCCGAGTGAGGCAGGGGACATCGAGTCCCAGTGTGAGGTCGTCTGGGCCTCCATTTATGAAGTGGCTGACCGGAGCTGTGGGTGTAAGGTGGTCGGTACCAGTCGGGGTGGATGAGGGATGCCGTCAAGCTGAAAGACGACGCCAATCAGGCTTTCTTGGCCTGAGGGGCTCCGGAAGCAGCTGCTGAGTATCGGCAGGCTGAGCTAAACTTATGTAGTCAGGCCTTTGATCTGTAGTACTTTGATACTTTGTTGTAATGGGTTTTTACATCTTAGTATCTTCTTTATTGCTTCATAGTTTTAGTGTGTTGGGCTTTTTGTGTTCCTGTGATGTCCAACACTTCAGTCAGTGTTGTTGGAAGGTCGTCTAGAAACAAATTTTGATTTGAATATTTTTTATCCTTAAAGCCAAGACTTTTAGAGAATGATATGCACATGAGAAAAGGTTTGGTCACTCTTGATATTTGTGGTATTTCTACAAAATTCTGTTAGTAATCAATTCTGGTTCTGGTTGGGGTTGGTCTTTATGGTGCCATATTTATTCATTTATATAATTTTGGCCTCATAATCTGACAACTGAGGCTGAACTGGAACATGACTGGGATTAAAGGTTCTGATGCTGTCTGCGATTAAAGGTTCTGATTTGGGCCGGGCGATAAACCGAAAATTAACCAACACCGACATTTACAGCGATAACCAACGTAATTATTCCCATGTCAGTATGTTCGGTACTGCGGCCCCCTTTACAGGGGGAACTTCGGATTATAACTTTAAGAAAGCCGGCAGTGGAATTGCCGCATGGGATGTTTTTGTTCTCTTAAACTTGCCATAATTTCTTGTAACGTGACATTCCTGCACTGGAGCTTTGTGTTTTTCATCATCTTTTGCATGTTTTCTGTACAACATGTGTCTGTAAATGATCAGTGACGTTTATCTGAGGTCATTGTAATGTGAAAAACGTTTGAAGAAATGTTGTTTGTGTTCAACATTTTGACGAAGATAGCGATGCTAATTGCTATTAACCTGTCTATGGGTTTTTCAATGTTAAGTTAGCATTCATGCTAATTTATAGTCATGTGTGCAATTAATGAGAAACTCAGCACTATTTTTCATGAACACAAAGTAATATTTGCTCATATGTAAAAGAGAATCTGACCCATTTAAGTTAAATCAATTTAATAATTAAGGATTCAATGATGATTCATTTAATATTTCATTCATTAATGTGTACATTTTTATGTTTGTATTTCAGTTTTACAGTACTTCTCATAAATGTCCAAAATATCTACTGGGTGTTTATTGAGGAACCTGTTAATCTATTTGCCAAACAAGAAGTTAAATAAAGTTCCAGTTAAGGAAGAATATCCGTGTTTTAGTCAAATGAAAATAAAAGTAGTTTTTGTCTGTTATGGCTGTTTTATAGGTCGGCTATGCTCATGTTGCTAAGGTCCATGTACCGGTGGTCATGTGACTCCACCCCATCCAGTCTGTGACGAGTTATCGTCCGTTTATCATTACTGAGGTGAACTGTTTGATATGTTGTGATATTGATTTTTGGCCATTATCACCCAGCCCTAGTTCTGATGCTGACTAGGATTAAAGGTTCTGATACTGACTAGGTGGGATTAAAGCTTCTGATGCTGACTGGGATTAAAGGTTCTAGACACTAACTTGGATTAAAGGTTTAATTTCTACTGGCTGGTTTAGATCAAATAAAACCAGCAAACCTGAAATTGATAGAAATGTGTTGGAGTTTGATTTTAATTAAAGAGAAAAAAAATTAGACCAGAGTCAGAAGAATAGTGAGGCTCAGTTGAAGCTGTTTGTTTGTGGTGCATCGCTGCTGATGTGGTTTCTCTGGTCAGGAAAATAACTCTCCACCATCACCAGTTTCTGGATACCTGATATATTTGTCTGGAAGCTGATATTTTTTGAGAGGATACATCTCTTAAATTCTGTCGATGCTGAGGCTTTTTACTCAAATATCTGCAGAAAGGCTTTCTGGTTCCTGTCCTCGGACATCAGATCCTGCTGAGAGGAGAGAAGTGGGTTAAAACCTCTATTAAAAACATGTGGAAAACCACATATTCTTGGATTATTTAACCCCGGGTCACTTTAATTTATCACCTTTCAGGACATTAGAGGATAAAAAAAAAGTCCGCTCCCTAAAGCCAAACCAAACTTTATGTATTAAGCACCTTTCATACATCAAAATGTACCATAGCACAAAGTGCTTTACAGATTGTGAGCAGCATTAAAGGATAACCCCCCCTCCCACACACACACACACACACACACACACACACACTCCAGACCCCAACACCACACCTTCATCACCACATACTCATACAATCAATTGATATGTTGCTGAGCACAGCGGAGCCATGTAAGGGAACATGATTACAGCTCTCAGCTCTCAGGGCATCAACACCGGCACCGGCCAGAAGACCAGTATAGCAGTAGACCAGTCCCAGTTACAGCACTATTGCAGTCATGGACCAGTCCCACTGATGGCACTCCTACAGCCATGGACCAGTCCCACTGATGGCACTCCTACAGCCATGGACCAGTCCCACTGATGGTACTCCTGCAGCCATGGACCAGTCCCACTGATGGCACTCCTGCAGCCATGGACCAGTCCCACTGATGGTACTCCTACAGCCATGGACAAGTCCCACTGATGGTACTCCTACAGCCATGGACCAGTCCCACTAATGGCACTCCTGCAGTCATGGACCAGTCCCACTGATGGCACTCCTGCAGCCATGGACCAGTCCCACTAATGGCACTCCTGCAGTCATGGACCAGTCCCACTGATGGTACTCCTACAGCCATGGACCAGTCCCACTGATGGTACTCCTACAGCCATGGACCAGTCCCACTAATGGCACTTCTGCAACCATGGACCAGTCCCACTAATGGCACTCCTGCAGTCATGGACCAGTCCCACTGATGGTACTCCTACAGCCATGGACCAGTCCCACTAATGGCACTTCTGCAACCATGGACCAGTCCCACTGATGGTACTCCTACAGCCATGGACCAGTCCCACTAATGGCACTTCTGCAACCATGGACCAGTCCCACTAATGGCACTCCTGCAGTCATGGACCAGTCCCACTGATGGTACTCCTACAGCCATGGACCAGTCCCACTAATGGCACTCCTGCAGCCATGGACCAGTTCCACTGATGGCACTCCTGCAGTCATGGACCAGTCCCAGTGATGGCACTCCTGCAACCATGGACCAGTCCCACTGATGGCACTCCTGCAGCCATGGACCAGTCCCACTGACGGCACTCCTGCAACCATGGACCAGTCCCAGTGATGGCACTCCTGCAACCATGGACCAGTCCCACTGATGGCACTCCTGCAACCATGGACCAGTCCCAGTGATGGCACTCCTGCAACCATGGACCAGTCCCACTGATGGCACTCCTGCAACCATGGACCAGTCCCACTGATGGTACTCCTACAGCCATGGACCAGTCCCAGTAATGGCACTCCTGCAACCATGGACCAGTCCCACTGATGGCACTCCTGCAGTCATGGACCAGTCCCACAGATGGTACTCCTGCAACCATGGACCAGTTCCACTGATGGTACTCCTGCAGTCATGGACCAGTCCCATTAGTGGCACTCCTGCAGTCATGGACCAGTCCCATTAATGGCACTCCTGCAGTCATGGACCAGTCCCACTGATGGCACTCCTGCAGTCATGGACCAGTCCCATTAATGGCACTCCTGCAGTCATGGACCAGTCCCACAGATGGTACTCCTGCAACCATGGACCAGTTCCACTGATGGTACTCCTGCAGTCATGGACCAGTCCCATTAGTGGCACTCCTGCAGTCATGGACCAGTCCCATTAATGGCACTCCTGTAGTCATGGACCAGTCCCACTGATGGCACTCCTGCAGTCATGGACCAGTCCCATTAATGGCACTCCTGCAGTCATGGACCAGTCCCACTGATGGCACTCCTGCAACCATGGACCAGTCCCACTAATGGCACTCCTGCAACCATGGACCAGTTCCACTAATGGCACTCCTGCAACCATGGACCAGTCCCACTGATGGCACTCCTGCAGTCATGGACCAGTCCCACTAATGGCACTCCTGCAACCATGGACCAGTCCCACTGATGGCACTCCTGCAACCATGGACCAGTCCCACTGACGGCACTCCTGCAGTCATGGACCAGTCCCACTGATGGCACTCCTGCAACCATGGACCAGTCCCACTGATGGCACTCCTGCAGTCATGGACCAGTCCCACTGACGGCACTCCTGCAGTCATGGACCAGTCCCACTGATGGCACTCCTGCAACCATGGACCAGTCCCATTAATGGCACTCCTGCAACCATGGACCAGTTCCACTAATGGCACTCCTGCAACCATGGACCAGTTCCACTAATGGCACTCCTGCAGCCATGGACCAGTCCCACTGATGGCACTCCTGCAGTCATGGACCAGTCCCACTGACGGCACTCCTGCAGTCATGGACCAGTCCCACTAATGGCACTCCTGCAGCCATGGACCAGTCCCACTGATGGTGCCCCTGCAGCCATGGACCAGTCCCACTGATGGTGCCCCTGCAGTCATTGACCAGTCCCATTAATGGCACCCCTGCAGCCATGGACCTTCACTGTCAACATCTCAAATCTCGCAATATCAAACGAGACTTTGTTTTTCAGCAAAGACATTGGAATGTTGTTTTGGGGTTTCTGTATAGAAGCATCAGTGAACTGTGTAAGTGTATCCTTTTATTTTTTCTCTCTTCTCTCTCTCTCTCTCTCTTTTCCTACTCCTTTCTCTCTGTTCCACTTTCTATCATTGCTTCTGTTAACTTTCTTTTCTTTCATTTCTCTCTTGTCTAGTCCAGCAATATGATGTAAAATGGTGTTGTAAACAAATAGTTAATTAAAGAAATTAAATGAATAAACACAGGTTATCAAAGTGAGCCTTGTGCTCATAAAGCTCCCCTTGGAAAAGCAAAACTGTTCAACACAATAAAGCAACCAGAGCATCATGCTGCTGCAGCGATGCTGGACAGGACAATTAAAAAAACAAAAAAACAAAATGAGACTTAGTTTCGAGACTTCACTGACAAGACTTTAGCATAAACAAACATAGCGGACTTTTCAGCCTCATACATTGTGTAAAAAACATGCATACATAGAAAAAAACATTGTGGAAAGAGTCATAGAGGGATGTGGGCTGTGTAGCCGCGAGTTGGAGGTGAATAAAAATGGCCACAAACATTAGATAGCTTAGAGAGCAGGGCTGTGAGCTACAGCTGTGTGCTCTTTGTTTTCACTTCCTTTTCTGTCCGTCAGCTGGTAACTTTTGCACCTTGATTGGCTGTTGTTCCGGGAGCATATACGTGATTTCCCAATGAGAGCAGCATTTTTGATTTTGCATAGCTGTGAACACTGCGTGTCCGGGTCCTCTCAGAACACCACACACACCAAGATTTCTAGTTGCAAATAGTAAACATTTTCATTATATACGGTCTCTCTTTTCGAGGCCTTCCGAGCGGATCGGACCAGACAAAATCATTCTTAACTCACACCACACCATGGGAAGATCAGATGCAATGTTTTTTGCAAACATCCGACAATCGGACCTTTGCTGGCTTTGATCATAAGGGGAAGATCGTGACATAAATCGGGCTAAATTTCCTGTAGTGTGTACCAGCCTTAAGTAAAAACCAAGTTAAAAAGGAGAGTTTTGAGCCAGCTCTTCAAAACAAGAACATTCTCTGCAGCTCTGAGGTCGTCTAGCAGGTGGGTTCAGAGGTGGGGGGCAGGTCTAAACGATAAGAAGGCCCAAAACCATCGAGGCATTTATAGACTTGTAAAAGAATCTTAAAATTGATCCTGAAACACACGGAGAGCCAATGCAATGATTTTAAACCAGGTGGGCGATGGGCCCGCCCCCTGGTCCTCATCAGGACACCTGCAGCTGAATTTTCTTGTTATTAAAGAGCATAAAATCTCTTTTTGGGAAGACTAGAGAGCAGGGTTACAGTAGTCTATGCGACAGGTGATGAAAGCATGCATGTGGCCCTGAGAGAGAACAGGACGGATTCTGGATATATTTTTGAGATGGTAAAAAACTATTTTTGTAATTTTCTTGATATGTGGTTTAAAAGTAAGGTTGGAGTCAAAAATAACTCCAAGCTTTTTCATTTGCAACGATAGATTCAGGGACATTGGCCGGGTTTCTCAGTTAAGAACATTAAGAAGATCTTACCAAAGACGGGTCGCTAAAGATAGGACTGTTTACCAGAGGCCTTCTTATGCCCCATTTCCACCATCCCTTTTCTGCTCAACTCACCTCACCTCGCCTCGGTTATTGGGCTTTTCCATTGGGGGTTTTCTGAGCTGAGGTGATACAGTTTCTGTACCTCCTCTGGCGAGGTTCTGAGCGTGCTGAAGCGAGCTATGTCTGACGTCATCTCACTGCATACCACCTATTGGCCAAGGGGTTAGCCAATCAGATGTCAGGGTCAGAGAGCGACATCATTAAATGAGCGACAGTTCACACTCCCTACCAGTAAGTGGCGGTAATGCAACTCATTAATTGTTTGTCAGCTGCCGGTAAAAACAGCAACAGAGGAGAAGAGGAGAAGTAGTAATCCGGGAGGGAACGTGAAATCATTATTGGCGCTGTTTTTAAAAGCACACGTGGCGTAGGTGGTAACAAGTTTGCCTCTCAACTCAAAGGTTGTGGGTTTAATTCACTTTTAATTCACTTCTTGTTGAGATAGATAGAAAGATAGATGGATGGATGGATGGATGGATGGATGGATTCAGATTCTCCTTATTCTTATGGTTGCTGCCTCTTGGCCAGGACTCCTTGGTAAAAGAGGTTTTTAATCTCAATGGGACTTTTCCTGGTTAAATAAAGGTTAAATAAATAAATAAAAAGATTCAGATTCGGAAGACTTTATTGCATGCATGCAGATTGATAGATAGATATAAGCTCGTGAGGGAGTGATTTCAGATTCGCAACAAGATCGTAGAGACAAAAAAAAGAATTTCATTTGGCTGAAAAGGGTGTTGAACCAGGGATCTCCAGGTTATAAGGCAAGACTGCTACCACCTACACCACATGAATTCATCTTCACCTGGTGTCACTGATGATCTCATTCATTCACTCCCATGTTACAATCCATTACCCCGCCCACTTGTGGTCGGGGTAATGGATTGTAATTGAAAAGCTACCAAGCCAAGTTGAATTGAGTTGAGTTTAGGTGAGTTGAGCTGACCTGTGCTAGTGGAAAGGGCCCATTAGTGGTGTTCTTTAGAAGGTTCTTAAGAATGCTCTTTAAGACGTTCTTAACAGAAGCTATGGAGCTCGGGAACATCAATCAGTGAGCGGTGATTCAGCCCAAACGTCAGTCACAGCGCTGATATTCCAGCCACTCATACGCTGTTGCTGGTGGCAAATGGCCACGTTGTATTTAACAGGTGCATTAAATCAGCAATTGATGCAGGTAGTCCATAAAATAGCCTGTGGGAAGTTAATTGCACACTTAGAAACGGCAGAATCGACATGAACACAGAGTAATTGCGAAGTTTACATTTTCATCTGTGTATTGGCTTGAAAAGATGTATAGCAGAGTGGTTATATACGTTTGCCTTGTATTTAACTAATACAGCTTTCAACATTAAACAGATCTATATACACTATATTGCCAAAAGTATGTGCTCACCAATTCAGATGATGGAATTAGGTGTTCTGACCACTTCCATGGCCACAAGTGTATAAAATGAAGCTCCTAGGCATGTTTCTGCAAACACTTGTGAAAGAATGTGTCGCTCTCAGGAGCTCAGTGAATTCCAGTGTGGAACTGTGATAGGATGCCACCTGTGCAACAAATCCAGTGGTGAAATTTCCTCGCTCCTAAATATTCCACAGTCAACTGACAGCTGTATTACAAGAAAATGTAAGTGTTTGGGAATGACACAAAGTGGTAGGCCATGTAAACTGTGGAGCGGGGTCAGCGGATGCTGAGGCACATAGTGCGAAGAGGTTGCCAACTTTCTGCAGAGTGAATCAATACAGACCTCCAAACTTCATGTGGCCTTCAGATCAGCTCAAGAACAGTGACAGAGAGCTTCATGGAATGGGTTTAACTTTCCATGGTGATCAGCTGCATCCATCCATACATCACCAAGTGCAATGCAAAGCGTGAGATGCAGTGGTGGAAAGCAGCCGCCACTGGACTCTAGAGCCATGCAGGCGTTCTCTGAAAAGACGAATCACGCTTCTCCATCTGACAATCTGATAGAGGAGTCTGGGTTTGGTGGTTGCCAGGACAACGATACTTGTCTGACTGCATTGTGCCAAATGTAAAGGTCAGTGGAGGGGGGGTTAGGGTTTGAGGTTGTTTTTCAGGAGCTGGGCTTGGCCCCTTACTTCCAGTGAAAGGAACTCTGAATGCTTCAGCATACCAAGACATTCTGGACGATTCCATGCTCCCAACTTTGTGGGAACACTTTGGCCCCTTCCTCTTCCAACATGACTGTGCACCAGTGCACAAAGCGGGTCCACATAGACATGGATGTAGAGTCTGGTGTGGAGGAACTGGACTGGCCTGCATAGTCCTGACCTCAACCCAGTAGAACACTTTTAGGATGAATTAGAACAGAGACTGAGAGCCAGGCCTTCTCATCCAACATCAGTGTGTGACCTCACATACGTTTGTAAAAGAATGGTCAAAAATTCCCATAGTCACTCTCCTAAACCTTGTGGACAGCCTTTCCAGAAGAGTTTAAGCTGTTCTCACTGCAAAGGTGGACCGACGTCATATTGAACCCTATGGATCAGGAATGGGATGTCAGTGAAATTCATATGTGAGTCAAGGCAGGTGAGCGAATACTTTGTGCAATAAAGTGTATTTACATCACGCTGTTTCATAACTCCGAACTGTGTTTATACTACTTTCCTTACCCAGCATGGTTTAGACCTATGTGCGATTGCCTGCTAAGAACATTGAACGACTTGGTCAGAGCGTTATTACAGATCTTTCTTTGCTAAGATCTTCTTAATGTTAAGAATGAATCTGGGAAACACCTTTTCTTGAGAAGATGCCAAAAGAACATTCTTAAGAAGATCTTGGCACTATGATCTTGTCAACTGCATCTGGGAGACCCGGCCAATGCCTGTAGCTTGAAATGTGTTTCTCTCTCGGGGCCAATAACTAATAGCACACCTAAAGACACCTCTGTCAGCATTTTCCCCAACATGCTCTCTAATCCTAAACCATTGTACAGTATACCAGTGTTTATTTAGTAATAACCAGTCAGTGTAGGGGGAACCCACTCAAGGCACTACGAAGGGTCCTGTTAGCCCACCTGAGGGGGGTTCACGTAAGGGGTAACCAATTTGGGACTGTATGAAGTGTCCGGTTAGCCCACCTGACGGGGGTTGACATAAGGGATAACCAATTTGGGAGTGTATGAAGTGTCCGGTTAGCCCACCTGATGGGGGTTGACATATGGGGGAACCAATTTGGGACTGTGAGAAGTGTCCTGTTAGCCCACCTGAGGGGGGTTAACGTAGGGGGGAACCCACTCAGGGCACTACGAAGGGTCTGGTTAGTCCACCTGATGGAGGTTAACTAAGAAGGGAACCAACTTAGGGAGGTACAAAGTATCTGGTTAGCCCAACTGATGGGGGTTGACATAGGGGGTAACCAATTTGAGGCAGTGCGAAACACCCGGTTAGCCACCTGATGGGGGGTCAACATAGGGGGGAACCTACGCTGGACGGTATGAAGTGTCCGTTTAGCCCAGTTGATGGGGGTTAACGTAGGGGGGAACCCACTCAGGGTGGTACGAAGCGTCCCGTTAGCCCACCTGATGGTGTGTGTGTGTGTGTGTGTGTGTGGGGGGGGGGGGGGGGGGGGGGGGCGATGTGGGGGTAGACCATTTAAGACACATTTACACTGGCCTTTCTAATCCAGATCCTGGTCTGTTTGCTGGTAAAATCTCTTCGTTTGGGGAATCATAAATGAGACCAGGTTTCTCTGGTGGTGGTCTCTTGTGGTCCTTGTGAACATGTAAACAGACTGATTTGAATCAAAGATGCAGACTTGGTCTGCCTACAAACACGGGTCTTGGTCTGCTTCAAATGGACCAAATACTGTACAGGAAACTGATTACAAAACAAGTGCAATGGGGTAAACAGAACTTAACCATTAGTGCAGGATCTGGACTAATCTGAATATTATTATCTAGAAATAATAAACAGTGAATTCAGATCATGAATGTTGGACCATAAATTCCTTGTTTTTGTCTTTTAGTTTTTTAATGATACAGAATTTATAGAAAACATTAGAATACATTGATTATCATTTATATTAACGCAGTTGACTATAGTTTAATTTAAAACTAGGAAAAAAAAGTGGCCTCAGAAAGTTCTGATGGCTCCTTTTTTCCAGACCAAAAAGAGTAAAAGTGAAGATCTGGAAATTTTAATTATGACTTTTGTTTCATTCATCCATTTACTGAAGTTTTTTGTTTCTTTGATTGTCTAAAAGGTACACTAATTAACCTAAACTAAAAAAAAAAAAGGAATTTCAGAGATCTTTAGGAGAAAGGTTTCCAGGCAGAAGTCCTCCCTGACAGGGAAACTCAGCCAGAAACAGAGGGAAATGGGCTTAAAATAATGTTGATTTTAACAACAGCTGATTTTCAGCTTAGCTGTATCTCAGTGCTGGTTGCCGTAGTAACATGTTGACCGACTCCAGAGCTGCTGACCGATGTGATGAATATTACATCTTGCTGCTCATTCCCACATCGAAGCTGGTGAAGTATATGACGTGCATGCTCACACGCACGCACGCACACAGCATGGGCAGCTCAGTCAGCGTGGGTTGCTCGGGGCGACAGCCTGGAGAGTTGTGCAACAGAACTGAGCCGTGATTGGCTGAGAGGACAGAAGTGAACAGGACGTCCCAGCCTAGTTTCCACTCTTTGACTGTGTGGAAGACGGAGTGCGCGTCTGTGCTTTGTGTAAGCATGCGGTGTGTGCGCAGCAGCTTCTGAGCGTGTGCAGCAGCAGCCTGTCCTAATTTAACCTGGACAGGGTCTGGGGGCCAACTGGGTTATATAAAGCCTGCTGCTCTCTTGGCCTCACCAGCCGGAAGCCTGGGATCTCCGTCCATGGGCGTGCACATGCGTGTGCGCATGTGTGTGCTTGTTGCCACCAGGACACGATTCAGATTTTAAAATGTGTGCATGATGGAGGGAAGGTTGATCAGATCTGGACATGGTCTGGATTTCCATCATCAGGTTTTCCTTCCATGTGTGAACATAAACCTTCGAAACATCTGCCGAGTCTGGAGTCGAGTCTCTGGAGATGAATCTGTAGACAAGTCTGGAGTCGAGTCTGGAGACAAGTCTCTGGAGTTGAGTCTCTGGAGATGAGTCTGTAGACAAGTCTGGAGTCGAGTCTGGAGACAAGTCTCTGGAGTCGAGTCTCAGGAAATTAATCTGGTGAGTCCAGTCTCTGGAGTTGAGTCTCTGGAGATGAATCTGTAGACAAGTCGAGTCTGGAGACAAGTCTCTGGAGTGAGTCCTGGTGATGACAAGTCTGGAGTCAAGTGTCTCGGAGTACACTGGAGAGAGTCTCTAGGACACAAGTCCAAAATTACTGGAGACCAGTCCCAAGAATCGAGTCTAATCTCTTACACTGGAGAGGAGTTTCTGGAGAGTCCGGGCAAAGTCCCTAGGGACATCAAATCGAGTCTCTGGAGACATGGAGACGAGTCTTTGGACATGAGTCTTGAGACGAGTCTCTGGAGACCAGTCTGGAGTAGAGTCTCTGGATTCGAGTCTCTCTGGAGACGAGTCTGCTTTCTTCAGTCACTACCTGATCGTACTGGTCAGTAACTCGGAGTAATTGGTGGTGAAGTCAGCAGAGGAAACATTGTGTTAGCATAAAGATAGAATGGTGCTAGCATTAGACTCTGGGCTCTGGTGGACCAAGTTTCAGGTGAACCGGGTGTCGGGTGGACCAGGTCTCAGGTGAACCAGTTCTTGGGTGGACCAGGTCTGTGGTAGTTCTGGTTTCTGGCTGTTAATCCTGATCTCTGTTTGCATCAACACTCGTTCTAATGTCAAATTATATCGATGTTTAATCACAGATTAAAGGATTTCAGGCTCGTCCTCAAATCTCTCTCTCTCTCTCTCTCTCTCTCTCCCTCGCTCTCTATCTCTTCTCCCTCTCTCTCTTTGTCTCTATTTATCTTCCTCTCTCTCCCTCCCTCTCTCTCCCACTCTCTCTCTCTGTCTTCTCTTCTGTTCTCTCTCTCGCTCTCTTTGTCCTTTCCGGTTTTGTCATCCTTTTCTCTCATCTGTTTTCTTTCTTCTTCTTCTCGTTGCCACAGACAAAATCAGATTAAAGATGTTTCCTTTATTTACAGAAAAGTAATCAGGTTACTCTGCTCTTCTTTTTAACCACATCAGCTCCTCCTAACGCCGTGTTCACCGTGGACACGCCCATATTTCTCTGCCCAGATTCCGCATGTTTACATGCTTGAATCGGGCGAATTGATTCGTGAGAATGGAGCGTATATCTACGTGAATAAAACAAAGTTTCTGAAGTGGGAAGGAAGGTTTGTCTGGTGCCAGTGAACAATCAGTGTCGCAGGGTTACGGTTTAAGAACCTACGGAGTGTTGCCATGTTGGAACTGCTTTGGAGGTCGGAAACCAAAGACGCCGTCCTGTTTGGGTCCACCAAATACTCCAGATATGCTCGGAGAACTTCCTGTCCTCAGCTCAAAACTGCAGAACCTCTATCTGGACTTCATGACCTCTACCTGGACTACAGGACCTCTACCTGGACTTACGAGGCTGCAGGAACTCTACCTGGACTACAGGACCTCTACCTGGACTACATGACCTCTACCTGGACTTACGAGGCTGCAGGACCTCTACCTGGACTTGGGAGACTCTGGGACCTCTACCTGGACTTGGGAAACTCCAGGACCTCTACCTGGACTTGTGAAAGGGGACTGCTCCTGACTTGGACACCTGGGACTCTACCTGGACTTGGGAGACTCTGGGACCTCTACCTGGACTTGGGAGGCTACGGGACCTTTACCTGAACTTGTGAGAGTACGGGACTTCTACCTTGACTTGGGACACTCTGGGACCTCTATCTGGACTTGGGAGACTCTGGGACCTCTTCCTGGACTTGGGAGGCTACAGGACCTCTACCTGAACTTGTGAGAGTACGGGACCTCTACCTAGACTTGGGACACTCTGGGACCTCTATCTGGACTTGGGACACTCTGGGACCTCTTCCGGGACTTGGGAGGCTACGGGACCTCTACCTGAACTTGGGAGGACGGGACCTCTACCAGGACTTGGGACATCTGGGTCTAGCTTTGACTTCCAGCTGTTGGACGCAACGGACCTATTTCTGGAGGCTACAGGACCTCTACCTGAACTTGTGAGAGTTCGGGACCTCTACCTGGACTTGGGACACTCTGGGACCTGGACTTGGGACACTCTGGGACCTCTTCCTGGACTTGGGAGGCTACGGGACCTCTACCTGAACTTGGTTGACATCTGTCTAGCTTTGACTTCCAGCTGTTGGACGCAAATATTCTGGGAATGTTGGAAATAACGAAACTGGACCACATCTCCTCCAACCACAGAGGGAGTAAGATGTCGTTTATGGGGGTGACCCACAGGTGAAGCTAATGCTCCTCTCTGAGAGCAACTGAAATAAACAAACAAAAATTTAACAGTAACTACAGGAATGTGATGAAAGCCATTATGGAAACTTGGTACCTTTATAAACCTTCTCTGGTGAAACTGGCCGTCTTTTTATATGCAGCTCGGAACAGTGAGGGGTAGACCAGACTCAGATGCTGGACTGAGATTCGCGTTTGCACAAGTTTCAGTAGATCAGCTGTTTCCTGGTTTTTTATGGAAATATGAGGAAAAGAAAACAGTATCATGACATTTAACTGGAACTCTGTTTTCATTGGAGCCCGACCGATTTATCAGCCAGCAGAGTTTTGATGATTTTACTTTGATGTATTGTTAATTAATCATAAAGCAGTAAATGCTGTCTAATGTGGGAGTGGCTCAGAATGAGGTGGTTGCACCGTCTGTACATTAGATGGAGCTCTGACTCCATTTAGGTCTCAGACCTCACCACTGTCTTCTCACCAACTACAGCAGTAAGCTGCAGCCAGGCAACACTATCAGGGCTAAGCGGAGCGTGACCACAGATACGTTTAAAGCAACTTTGCTAGGCAACACCAACAGGGCTTAGCTGACCAAGACCACAGCTACGTTTATAACAGCGTTGCTAGGCAACACTACGGGGGCTGAGCAGAGCATGACCACATAAAACAAGTTTAATTCATTATAAATACATTTATTCATCCCCCTCCCTCTAAAGAAGGAAAAAAAATCAGCTGTTAGTGAAATAAGATGCAGTTGATAAAAGTAATGATTAATAAAAATTCTGTGAAACCATGACATTGATTTTCAACTGTGGGTCAACAGAAATATTAAAAATAAATGAACAAAAAAAAAAAAAACAAGTCAACAAGCAAAGTGAACTAAAATATTGTTGAGCAACACTTTGAGACAATCATGGCAATCAGGTGTTTTCTGTAACGTCTACCGTAATTCTAAAGCAGTCTTTTATTTGATTAAATTATAATTTAGTCATTCTTTTTTATTACTTTTTCAGTTTCTTGTTATTTGAGCAACTGCTATAAATGTAAGCTTTTCCTCACATCTAGATACTTTTGCTTTTCAGACCCCTTTTCTACGCTTTTACTTTTCCATTTAAATATTTAGTATTTGCCTTTAGGTCTTCGTGTTGATTGTATGTCTGCTCATTTACATGCAAAATCAAAAACCAATAAACAGTAAATGACAAAAAACAAATAAATGTAAGCTTTTTCTTAACGGGAGAGTTTGAATAAATTTAAGGATGATGTATCTTTTTAACTAATCAGCCCAATAATGAATTATCCGTATTTCCTTCTGCCAAATATGGGAATCAGCCTCGGTCGGTCGGGCTCTGGTTTTCAGGTAGAACTTGTTGAATCTGGTTGTTGTTGTTAATCAGGTGTGATATAAATGTGTTAGATGCAGATCACCTGAGACCTGCGGGTTAATTATGTTGCCATCACGGTTGCAGGAAATCTCAGCTGTGACGTGGACAGCTGAGATTCTCTGCTGCTCTCTGAAAGGAGTCGATCATAAAGATGCAGCAGCTCTTCCTCCCACCGCCTCCAGGGGGAGCAGCGTCCTCTGTTTACCTTTGTTTACCCTGATGCTGCTTCTGTTGTCGTCTGCCACGTTGCCGCGGTAACACAAGCGCTTGTTGTTTGCCCACCGCTAACGGAGCAGCTGTCCAAACTCATTTGACCCTCTGACTGCACTCATGCCCCACGGGCACGTTGGCTGTGTGTGTGTAAGTGTGTGTGTGTGTGTGTGTGTGTGTGTGTGGTTTGTCCTTTCGAGGTCTGAATGTTCGAAGAAATGAGGCCACAGCAGAGACGTCAGTTTCCAGGTCAGACCAGTAAAAGGTTGTTCTGGATCAGAAACATTCAGACCTGAAGTGGTGCTCATGGAGTCCTGATGGGGTCCTGATGGGGTCCTGATAGTCAATGTCAATGTCAATGTCAATGTCAATGTCAATGTCAATGTCAGGTTTATTTATATAGCACATTTTTAAAAGGCCAGTGGCCAACCAAAGTGCTTTACAGAATAAAAGACAGCAATGAATAAAGTAAATGCAACACAATAAAAAACAGTAAAAATAAACCAATAAAAGTAAATTTAAAAAAGTATAAAAATAAAAACAGTGACTCTACTCAGCTGTAGGCCAGGGTGAACAAGTGGGTCTTAAGGCGTGATTTAAACATGGAAAGGCTGTTGGAGGACCGCACAGAGAGAGGCAATGTGTTCCACAGCCTGGGAGCCACAACTGCAAAGGCTCGATCTCCTCTGGTTTTCATGTGGGATCGAGGGATGTCCAGGACCAACTGGTCAGCTGACCTCAGGGCTCTTGGGGGCTGATGCACCTTTAGAAGGTCAGCTAAATATTCTGGGGCCAGTCCATTCAAAGACTTATAAACAAATAAAAGAATCTTAAAATCAATCCTGAACCTAACTGGGAGCCAGTGAAGGGAGGGAAAGCACCGGTGTAATGTGCTCGCGTTTCTTTGCTCCAGTAAGGAGACGAGCCGCTGCATTCTGGACCAGCTGCAGACGGTTTAGTTCTGCCTGGCCAATACCGACGTACAGGGAGTTGCAATAGTCCAGACGTGAAGTAACAAATGCATGGACGACTTTTTTCCAGATCAGCTCTTTGGAGATAAGGTTTTACTTTGGCCAGAGCCGAAGCTGAAAGAAGCTCGCCTTGACCACAGAGCTGACCTGTTTATCTAATTTAAAAGCCCCGTCAACAATCACACCCAGATTCCTCGCCTGAGTCCGAATGTAGGGCGCCAAAGGGCCAAGGAAGCTGGCGAGGACCTGGACGTTATCAGGGCGACCAAAAAGAACAATTTCAGTTTTGTTTTCATTTAACCTTAAAAAGTTTAAGTCCATCCATGTTTTAATATCATTCATGCAATCAAAAAGAACATGAAGACAATCCTGCGAAGGCACTTTGAAGGGCAGGTACACCTGCACATCGTCGGCAAAACAGTGGAAAGGGATATTATGCTTCCTAAATATTGACCCCAGGGGTAGCATATAAAGGGAAAACAGCAGCGGGCCCAAAACAGACCCCTGGGGGACCCCACAGGTCAGAGGGGCCACAGAAGAAGAAAACTGCCCGAGCTGCACACAGAAGGATCTGTCAGCCAGATAGGATCTAAACCAGTCCAGAGCAGCGCCCTGAATGCCAACACAGTGCTCGAGGCGTGACAGGAGGATGCTGTGGTCCACTGTGTCAAACGCCGCAGTAAGGTCAAGGAGAATTAAAACGGCACAATTTCCAGAATCAATATTTAAGAAGAGATCATTAAAAACTTTTAAAAGCGCAGTTTCAGTGCTGTGAAAGGGCTTAAAACCAGACTGAAATAACTCGCTGACATTGGACTGTTTTAGGAATTCCTGGAGTTGGTTAAGAACAACTTTTTCTAAGACCTTAGAAATAAAAGGAAGTTTCGAAATTGGCCTAAAATTAGAAAGAACTAAGGGATCCAAGTTTTTCTTTTTTAAAAGAGGCTGCACTGTGGCATGTTTGAGGGAGGATGGAACGCACCCACAGCTGAGACACAGGTTTATGAAAAACACGATAAAAGACCCAACTGAGCTGAAAACTTTTTTAAGCAAATGAGAAGGAATGCTGTCAGATGGACAGTTTGCAGGACGCAAGTGCTCGACAACCTCAGTGAGAGCAGCAAGTGAAACAGGCTCAAACTGGTGAAAGGCAGCTGAGCTTGCTGGAGGGACGGAGGGATCCTGGCTAGACTGAGGCTGTGGGGCTCTAAGGGTAGAAATCTTATTCACAAAGAAGTGCAAAAAATCCTCACACAGAGAAAAAGAAGGCTTAACAACAACAGCATCACGAGGATTCACTAGTGAGTCAAAGACATTGAAAAGGACCTGAGGTTTGTGAACATTTTTTGACACCAGTGAAGAAAAGTATTCAGCTTTCGCTGTCTTAACTGCCTGCTGATAACTTATAAGAGCATTATAAAGAAGGTCCCGAGAAATTTGGAGCTTATCCTTTTTCCACCTTCTCTCCGCCTGCCTACACGTACGTCTGAGTGCACGAGTAGACTCATTTAGCCACGGCTCAGTCTGTGGCTTCGCTCGCTTTACAGCCAGAGGTGCAATAGAGTCCAAAATCTCAATACAGAGCGAGTCAAACTTTGCAATACAGGCATCAACACTAGTCCTAAATGGGGTCCTGATGGAGTCCTGATGGGGTCCTGATGGAGTCCTGATGTGGTCCTGGTGTGGTCCTGATGGAGTCCTAGTGTGGTCCTGATGTGGTCCTGATGGAGTCCTGGTGTGGTCCTGATGTGGACCTGATAGAGTCCTGATGTGGTCCTGGTGTGTTTCTAATGTGGTCCTGATGGAGTCCTGATAGGGTCCTGGTGTGGTCCTGATGGGGTCCTGATGGGGTAATGGTGTGGTCCTGATGGGATCCAGATGGAGTCCTGATGGGGTCCTGGTGTGGTCCAGATGGAGTCCTGATGGGGTCCTGGTGTGGTCCTGATGGAGTCCTGATGGGGTCCTGGTGTGGTCCTGATGGGGTCATGGTGTGGTCCTGATGGAGTCCTGATGGGGTCATGATGGAGTCCTGATGGGGTCCCGGTGTGGTCCAGATGGAGTCTTGATGGAGTCCTGGTGTGGTCCTGATGGAGTCCTGATGGGGTCATGATGGAGTCCTGATGGGGTCCCGGTGTGGTCCAGATGGAGTCTTGATGGAGTCCTGGTGTGGTCCTGATGGGGTCCTGATGGGGTCCTGGTGTGGTCCAGATGGAGTCCTGATGGAGTCCTGGTGTGGTCCTGATAGTCCTAAATGGGGTCCTGATGGAGTCCTGATGGGGTCCTGATGGAGTCCTGATGTGGTCCTGGTGTGGTCCTGATGGAGTCCTAGTGTGGTCCTGATGTGGTCCTGATGGAGTCCTGGTGTGGTCCTGATGTGGACCTGATAGAGTCCTGATGTGGTCCTGGTGTGTTTCTAATGTGGTCCTGATGGAGTCCTGATAGGGTCCTGGTGTGGTCCTGATGGGGTCCTGATGGAGTCCTGATGGGGTCCTGGTGTGGTCCTGATGGGGTAATGGTGTGGTCCTGATGGGATCCAGATGGAGTCCTGATGGGGTCTTGGTGTGGTCCAGATGGAGTCCTGATGGGGTCCTGGTGTGGTCCTGATGGGGTCATGGTGTGGTCCTGATGGAGTCCTGATGGGGTCCTGGTGTGGTCCTGATGGGGTCATGGTGTGGTCCTGATGGAGTCCTGATGGGGTCATGATGGAGTCCTGATGGGGTCCCGGTGTGGTCCAGATGGAGTCCTGGTGTGGTCCTGATGGAGTCCTGATGGGGTCATGATGGAGTCCTGATGGGGTCCCGGTGTGGTCCAAATGGAGTCTTGATGGAGTCCTGGTGTGGTCCTGATGGGGTCCTGATGGGGTCCTGGTGTGGTCCAGATGGAGTCCTGATGGAGTCCTGGTGTGGTCCTGATGGAGTCCTGATGGGGATCTGGTGTGGTCCAGATGGAGTCCTGATGGGGTCCTGGTGTGGTCCTGATGGGGTCCTGATGAGGTCCTGATGGGGTCCTGTTGGGGTCATGGTTTGATCCTGATGGGTTCCTGGTGTGGTACTGATGGAGTCCTGGTGGGGTCCTGATGGGGTCCAGATGGAGTCTTGATGGAGTCCTGGTGGGGTCCTGGTTTGATCCTGATGGAGTCTTGATGGAGTCCTGGTGGGGTCCTGGTTTGATCCTGATGGAGTCCTGATGGAGTCCTGGTGTGGTCCTGATGGAGTCTTGATGGGGTCCTGGTGTGGTCCAGATGGAGTCCTGATGGGGATCTGGCGTGGTTCCAGATGGAGTCCTGATGGAGTCCTGGTGTGGTCCTGATGGAGTCCTGATGGGGTCCTGGTGTGGTCCAGATGGAGTCCTGATGGAGTCCTGATGGGGATCTGGTGTGGTCCAGATGGAGTCCTGATGGGGATCTGGCGTGGTTCCAGATGGAGTCCTGATGGAGTCCTGGTGTGGTCCTGATGGAGTCCTGATGGGGTCCTGGTGTGGTCCAGATGGAGTCCTGATGGAGTCCTGGTGTGGTCCTGATGGAGTCTTGATGGGGTCCTGGTGTGGTCCAGATGGAGTCCTGATGGAGTCCTGATGGGGATCTGGTGTGGTCCAGATGGAGTCCTGATGGGGATCTGGCGTGGTTCCAGATGGAGTCCTGATGGGATCTGGTGTGGTCCAGATGGAGTCCTGATGGGGATCTGGCGTGGTTCCAGATGGAGTCCTGATGGGGTCCTGGTGTGGTTCCAGATGTAGTCCTGATGGTGATCTGGTGTGGTCCTGATGGAGTCTTGATGGGGTCCTGGTGTGGTCCAGATGGAGTCCTGATGGAGTCCTGATGGGGATCTGGTGTGGTTCCAGATGGAGTCCTGATGGGGTTCTGATGGAGTCCTAGACAAGTCCTGATTTTTTTTAGCTCCCTTAGATCAAGTATTAAAGACTCACAACGTAACTTTTAGACCTTAAAAATCGGCATTTCTTACTCGTTATGATGACACACCAACATTCATTATGCACATCTTCGAGCCGTCACTGCCCAGAGGCGTCCTGAGGCTCAGAAACAGCAGTATATAAGTTTCCCATCCAGGACGCGGCTGTCACATAGCAGCCGACTATTGGTTGCAGCACCGCATCACTTACTAGCAAATGGATATGAACATGACATAAACACATTGGGTATTTCGAATCCACATCATGTCGGATTCGGTAAAGAAACGCAAAGAAACATGACCAGAGGAAAAGAAAGAGAGGAAGGGACAGAACAAGAGTCAAGATAAGACTGTCTTACAGGCTGGAGGGAATCACAGTACAGGTACGATGAAGATGGATGCTAGTTTAGCTGCTGATAGGGAGCATGTCACTGAGAAAACTGCTTAAAGTTCCGTTTTGTCATTAAATGATAACTTTCTTGTTTTTCAACCTGGACCTTGTTTCTAGGAGTTTATACGTGCATTTACTCACCGGTAAAACTTCTGTATCACTTTGACTCCTTTGGTAATATTCATATAAGTTGCCCTCCGGAGTGCATCCATATATTGGGAGAGACGGGGCAGCCTCTTAGGGCATCGTAGAGGCGACCAAACGAGTACTATTGTCCTGTGTATCTAGAGTTTTGCAGTTTGGGTTTGTTGTTTCGGTAGTGAACTGATCTTTTCAACTGCACTGCTGCGGCAAGCGACCTGTAGAGTGTAGATCCCCCCCCAACAACGAATGGAAAGCTAACTCTGAACTCCCAGGACAATCGCTTTACTCATTCGTTCATTCAACTGAAAGTACTGGTGAAATGAAGGAGTTGTGCTGCAGATAATGCCTTATGGAGAGGCTGCCCCGTCTCTGCCATTATATGGACGTACACCGAAGGACGACTCAACGTAATATCTTCCGAAGGAGTCAAAGTGATACAGCAATGTTACTGGTGAGTAAATGCACGTATAAACTCCTAGAAATAAGGACCAGGTTGAAAAAAAAGAAAGTTATCCTTTAAGCTAGAAAAGAACGGACTTTGTCTCTGAGTTCAGGTCTCGTTTCCATGGTGATCTGAGGCCAGTTAAGTTTATTTAGAATAGGAAAACTACATAGTAATTTACATGGAAACGGCTCGTTTCCGTCTTCAGTTCTTCTGCTTGTTGATGATTTTTCTGAGACTTCTGAATCTTAACGTCGTCCTGTCCCCCACCCCACCCCCCACCTCTGTTTCAGGCTGGCTCCGCCCACGTCCGGATTCGCCGGGATGCCAAAGAGCAGCTGGTTCTGGCCCACGTCACCAACCGGCTGCTGCCACTCGTGTCCACGCTGACCGTCCAGATCTTTAAGGACGACTGGACCCGCCCCCTGCTGACTGGGACCCTGTCCTCCCCCACTGCCACCCCTCCTCTGGGCTCTGCTGAAGGCTACCCCTCTTCCTCCCCCTCCTCTGGGCCTCCTGGGGTGCTGGACCCGCTCACCTCCACCCCGTCCAAACCGGGCGGTCCTCCTCCTGAGTTCTCCTTCAACTCTCCGGGCAGGAACGTTCAGCCGGTGGTCCTCCCTGCCCCGGGTCACCACGCCCACAGGCCCTACGGAGGCCTTGGACTCGCCTACGGAGCAGCGCCCTACACGGGGATGCTGAGTCAGGGGCTGGCCCGGCCCGGAGCAGGACTTGGCTTCGGCGCCCAGGCTCCGGGACCTGGACTTGGACTGGGTCTGAGGGGGACCCAGCTGTCATCTCATGGCTACAGAACTGCATTTGGAGGCTCGACGGCTCCTCACCAGTTTGGAACCGGCAACCCTTCGAACCCCCAGTCCCAGTATGGACAGTACCGACCCTGATTGGACCGAATATCTGAGGTCACTTCCTGTTTTAGGCCAGGCATGAAGACATTTACCTCCTGGAGAGGTGAATCTCCCTCATCTCCTGGATGAAGATGAGGGAGCTTTTTCTGGTTGAGGGTTATTTTCCCAGAAAACAAACAGAGGGACAAGTTTTGACTTTCACCAGGCGTCGTCCTCCTCTTCCTCCTCCTCATCATCATCTTGTGACTCGACAGAAACATCATTAGAAAAGAATTTTCTTCTTTATGTATTTCTTTTAAAATGTCTTTTTTTCTTGTTTTTTCTCATTTTTCCTCCAAAGAGCTGCTGAGATGAAACAGAAACTTAACTAAAGGATTTCTGATTTAAAAAAACATCAGAGCATCAACGGGACAAGATAACAGGGCGTAGACGTCAGGACGAGACATCAGGGCGTAGACACCGGTGTCCGTGAAAACATTCGTTAGGTGTTTGATGATGTAACAGAGGTCAGAGGTCATCTTTCCTGATCCTCACTTCTGATTGGATCTGAAATGTTCTAGATATTTGTTGGTTATTAAAAACTGTTTGATGGCTGATGGCGTGTCCAGGTTCATGATGCTGAAGCAAACAAACATAAAACATCAACATGAACATATCCTACATAAATATGTACATAGCTTTTGAACATGAACATATTTGGGCTCTGCCCCAAATATCTGGAAGCTCCGCCCCAAATATCTGGAATCTCCACCCCAAATATCTGGAAGCTCCGCCCCAAATATCTGGAATCTCCGCCCTATTCAGTCAGTGGTGAGTTTTGGCTGCTTCCGTCTCCAATAAAACATGTTATAAATAAATCAGGCGGTAGGTTACCGACGTGTCCTTTTGATAAGGATTTCATGGATGAAGATGCAGCGTGACTGCGGAGAGTTAAACATTCGAAGATCGTTATCAGACCACAAATAGAAGTTCTTTCATTTCCCGACAGTTGTCATTTCTGGCGTTACAGATACACATCACAGTCAGTTATCTACGTACACAAGCTGATCCGTCAGTACATTTATAATATCACCGGCCGTATGGGACAGTTGGAGGTCCTGTCTCTCTGTTCCCGAGAGATGATTTGCTCTGATGACTTTACAACTGTCTCTGGGTACATGTTCAAGGTGCATGTCTGTCATGTGGTAAGCTGGGGTTCAATACCAGGTGGGGCTTTTTTCATGTCGCAGAACGCTTTCCCCTTAAAGCAGATAGCTTATTGTTTGTTGCCCTGCATTTTTTTGCAAATGGATTTTTTCTTTCATTGGAGATGCGGGGCATTTCAGAGAAATGCGAAGGTTACATTTCATCTTAACACTGCCGATGAGCGCTTCTGCCCCGCAGGATCGCACCCAAGTTAAATAAATAAAAAGGCCTCGACGAGACTACAGAATTAGATTCGAAACACAAGCTTCCCAGCCTCTGAAGTGTGATCAGCTTGTGAAGGAAGAAGCTGGATGAAGCATGAAAACATCATCATCATCAGTCTGAGTCTGTCAAACTGGTGTCCTGCTCAGTGAGTCTCGGCCCAGCTGGAACAACAGCGGGCGACTCGGCGTTCAGTGGTCATTATGTCGTCCATCAACGTCTCGTTACTCTTTTGGCCCGTGGGTCGCCTCCTCTTCACTGCCGCCGCCATGACGACGCGGTTCTGAGGCCACGCAGGGTCCCAAATTATGAGGAGGTCATCTGACTCCTGACACCATTACTGCCGACCCGCCTGCTTTCACAACACACTAATGAACCAGTCTGCCCATCTTTCCAGACCAGTAACCACTGGGTTTGTTTGGAGCAAACAAGGGGAGCAGACAGGGAGGAGGTGTCCTCATGTCCCCAGAGTTAATGACATGGATGGTCGAACGTTTTGTCTCTAAACATGAGAAAGATGCTCAGACTCAGAGCTTGTTTACATCACCAACACCGAAAATCTCCATGATTCCCATTCCATAGAAAGTCCCGGTCCTGCTCAGGTGCTACTAGCAGCTATTTGCCTCGCCTGAATGGTCCAGGTCCAGGTCCAGGTTTAGGTTTAGGTCCAGGTCGGCATTCAGCAGCTCTTTCTTCTGTTAAATATGAAAAATCGGACCAGAAATGTTCAGTTCAGTTTATTGTTTCAGTCATAAAACATTTTTCATTAATGAAACAATCAAAGCTTCTCAGACCGAAACAGGCAGAAGCAGAAAGCTTGTATGCCTAAAAGAATAAATGTTACATCAAATGAGTTACCTCACACTGTATATTCCAGACAAAGAAAACAAGTGTACACAGCTACAAAATGTGACAGGAAAGGAAAATATTTTTTTTTTTCAGTCAGCTACATATCTCTCAAAAATGGACTGGGAGATCTTCTTAAATGTAAATAAAGTATTACAATTGTTATGTCCTTGTTCTGAGATTATTCCATATTTGGACTCCCCAAAAAGACACACATCTTCTTTTCACCCCTTTTTTTGGATGTTGGCACAATAAATTTACAATCATCTCTTATTTTATATTTAGTTTGCTAGGCTTAAAATATTTTTGGACACTTTCTGGAAAAGTATTTTGTTTAGCTTTAAACATAATTTGGATTGTTCTGTAATAAATCATATCTTTAAATTTCATTTGATTTGATAAATAATGAATGTGTATGGTGTATGGACTACAGCGAAGGACTCAGACCTAAAAACCACCAACCGGATCAGAAATCTGGCTGCAGCAACGAGATCGGACCTAAAAACCACCAACCGGACCAGAAATCTGACTGCAGCGATGGACTTGGACCTAAAAACCACCAACCGGACCAGAAATCTGACTGCAGCGATGGACTTGGACCTAAAAACCACCAACCGGACCAGAAATCTGGCTGTAGTTATGGACTCAGACCTAAAAACCACCAACCGGACCAGTAATCTAGCTGTAGAGATGGACTCAGACCTAAAACCCACCAACCGGGCCAGAAATCTGGCTGTAGTTATGGACTCAGACCTAAAAACCACCAACCGGGCCAGAAATCTGGCTGTAGTTATGGACTCAGACCTAAAAACCACCAACCGGACCAGAAATCTGGCTGTAGTTATGGACTCAGACCTAAAAACCACCAACCGGACCAGAAATCTGGCTGTAGTTATGGACTCAGACCTAAAAACCACCAACCGGACCAGAAATCTGGCTGTAGTTATGGACTCAGACCTAAAAACCACCAACCGGGCCAGAAATCTGGCTGTAGTTATGGACTCTGATCTAAAAACCACCAACCGGACCAGAAGTCTGACTGCAGCGAAGGACTCAGACCTAAAAATCACCAACCGGACCAGAATGGCTGCAGCGATGGACTCTGACCTAAACTGTGAAAACCACATGAAGGCGATCACTAAATCAGCCGTACAGCTTTTATCTTTGAGAGAACATCTCAAGGATAAAAGATCTGATGTCTTAGCAGGACCTGGAAAAGCATCCATCATTCATCTCCAGTCGGGTGGTTATTGTAACAGCGTCTTTACTGGTCTACCTAAAAAAAACAGACACTGGACAGTTAGCTCCAGTCCTCACTAGGACCAGAAACCTGTCCCACATCAGTCCAGTTCTGAGGTCTTTACACTGGCTAAAGTCCTGCTGCTGGCCTGTAAAGCTCTGAATGGTTTAGGACCTCAGCACCCAGTACGGAGTTACCAGACCCCTCAGGTCATTTGGATCTGGCCTTTTATCAGATCCAGAGTCAGAACCAGAACTGGAGAACCTGTGCTCAGCTTCTAGGCTCCACATGTTTGGAACAAAGTCCCAGAAAGTCTCAGATCAGCTGAAACAGTTATTTACATCCAGGTTAAAGACCCACCTGCTCTCAGCTGGTGTAAATAAAGTTTAATTCAGGAGTGCAGATCTACACGGCCTCTAATGTTCTCTCTTTGTTTTAATTTTAAATAATGCTTTTATTCTTTTGCTCTGTTACTTTTTAATGTTTCCTCTTCTTCTGCATCCTGCTGTAATGCTTTTAATCTTTGATGTAAAGCACTCTGAACGGTCCTGAACTCGAATCCTGAAGCAGAAAAAAACGCCTCTGCCTGCTCGCTGCCGGTACTTTCACATGCTGCAGTCGTCCTCAACAACATGACCAGATGCATGTGAGTTTTCATTAAGGTCAGCCCTTACCAAAAAGTAGTGTATGCTCATTTTAAACTTTAAATAAGACAGTATACTTTCAGTTTACTGTTTATGTACTTATCAGAAATATACTTAAAGTTTTCTTTCTGTCATGTCAGCCATTTTCTGTACCGCTTATCCAGTTCAGGGTCACGGGGGTTGCTGGAGTCTATCCCAGCTATTATCGGGCGTGAGGCAGGCTGGACAGGTCTCCAGTCTGTCACAGGGCTGACACAGAGAGACAGTCAACCATTCACACTCATGTTCATTCCTAGGGACAATTTAGAGTGATCAATTAACCTGACATGCATGTCTTTGGACGGTGGGAGGAAGCTGGAGAACCTGGAGAGAACATGCAAACTACACACAGGAAGGCTGCTGTTGGAATTGTTCAAACCCCCTCCCCAGCCAGGAATCGAACTAGCAACCTTCTTATGTGAGGCTGTGGTGCTAACCACCACGCCACTGTGCAGCCGAGTTAACTTTCCATTTACTAATAACTATACCCGAAGTTTAAGTATATTTAGCCTATACTTACATTTAAACTTTTGAACGATTGGCTTTAATAGTAGTATATTCATAGTACATTTTCACACATACTGGTTTCTTTGTAGTGTACTGCAAGATGTACATTCTATCATGTTTTTAAATCCTATCTTGTAAGATTTAGGCGCTAGCTTTCTCACACTTTGAAAACCACTGGTTCATATCATACATATTACTTTTAGTCTACTTAAAAGTGTACTTTCTAAAAGTAAAAGTAAGCTTGAAGTTTTTGTAGGAGTAAATTAACAGTATACCTAGAAGATTACTTTCAGTATACTCTAAAGTGTACTTTTACATACTTAAAGTGGACCAATTTAGTCCGAAGATGTATACTTGTGAGAATACTGCTAGTACATTGGTATCAGTGTACTTAGTAAATAAAACTACACTGAGGCGATATACTTTACTACACTTGAGTATTCTTAATGACGTACTTATGGAATACTTCTTTTTGGTAAGGGAGACCAGATGAAATTTTCGTGGGTGGTCTGTGGATGGCCAGTACGCATCATTGCTCGCTCTGTATCGGCTCCAGCTGGTTCCAGTATTCGTCTACAGCAGGGTTACTGAGTCTGGTCCTGTGAGGGCTGCTGTCGGGATGGTGAAAACGACGCCTCATGAGACAATGAGACATTCTGAGACGGCTGCCAAGCAAGATTATAGTTTTGAAATTTTCATTAGTTTTTATTTAGTTTTTCAATTTGCTTTTGTATTTCAGTTTAGTTTTAGTTAGTTCAACAAATGATTTCGTAGTTTTAGTTTATTTTTTATTTTGAGGAATTGACTAGTGTCAGTTTGGTTTTTATTTAGTTTAAGTCTTAGTTTTTCAGGTATTAAGAGAAAGCCTTGAAATGTAGATGTTGAAAAGGATGGAAGACTGTGTGACACAAAATATGGATTATCAGATCCTTTTATTTTAATTCCTGAACCACAATTATTCAAATTAATTCTGAATATAAATCCAACTTTTGTTTCAACGTTTATCCAAACAGGGAACTCTAAAATCAGCTCTCACCACATGTCCGTTGCTGCCGGTGATTCCTCCTCCTCACATGTTCCACTCACCCATGGGGTGCCACAAGGCTCAGTTCTCGGTCCTCTCCTTTTCCTGCTCTATCTGCTGCCCCTTGGCTCCATCATTAATAAACACAACCTCTCCTTCCATTTCTACGCCGACGACATTCAAATCTATCTTCCACTGCACCTGACCGGAAATCACACTCCATCATACTCAAAACTTTTAGACTGCCTAAACGATGTGAAATCATGGCTTGCGCAGAATTTTTTACATCTTAATGATGCCAAGACTGATTTCATTTTGTTTGGCACTCCATCCATGCTTGGCTCCTTCTCACACGACGGCACTTCTATTCCCTCCCCCAAGTCCTACGTGAAAAGCCTTGGAGTTTTGTTGGACAGTGGCCTCAGGTTCGAAAGGCAGATCAGCGCCATAGTCAGAACCAGCTTTTTTCAACTCCGTCTCCTCTCGAAGGTCAAACCTTTCCTTAACCGGGGGGACCTGGAGACGGCTGTCCATGCCTTCATTAGTGCCCGGCTGGACTACTGTAACAGCCTTTTCGTTGGCCTGAACCAGGCTTCCATCGCCCGCCTGCAGCTCATCCAGAACGCTGCTGCTCGTTTTCTGGTGGGCGCGTCCAGGCGGGAACATATAACCCCCGTCCTATCTTCCCTGCACTGGCTCCCCGTCCGCTTCCGAATTGATTTTAAATTACTTTTGTTTGTTTTTAAAGCCCCCAACGGCCTGGCCCCCCCTTATCTGGCTGACCTGCTGGTCCGCAGGGACCCCAGCAGGGCCCTCCGTTCCGCTGGCCAACTTCTTTTAGAAGTGCCGAGAACGAAGCTAAAGCAGTGGGGCGACCGCTCGTTCTCAGCTGCTGGCCCCAGATTGTGGAACTCACTGCCCCCCGACATTCGTCTCACGACTGAACTGGGCTCTTTTAAATCTAAGTTAAAGACTTATTTTTTTAGTCTAGCCTTTAATTCTAACTAGTTTATTTATTAAAGGTTTTTACTCTCTCTTAGGTACACCCTGCACTCCCCCAAGTAGCCTGTTCTGATTCTCTGTTGGTTGTTTTCACTCTTAACTCTTTTTTGTTCAACACTTTTCCTTGTATTTAAGTTTGCATTTTTATGTTTTGCATTGTTGTCTCTTTTTCTGTTACCCTGCTGTAAAGCACTTTGTGTGTCCAATGGGTACTGTAAAGGGCTATATAAATAAATTTGATTTGATTTGATTTGATGTCTTCAGTGTAACCGTGAACTTTTCATGAGCGTCTTTGTGAGAACTTCACAAATTAACTTTCAAATTTGTTGGATTTTTCATTTTAGTTGCATTCCACAGATGTTTCCATCAGTTTTCCTCACAATACACTCTTATCGACTAGTGGGTCGTACTTGAAATACTCCCATATTGGGCTGTGGCATTTTCAACCTGCGGCAACTTTAGCCGTTTCTGCCTGCTAAGCACCTTCTTCTAGTTCAGGTGCCGCAGATCATAGCCGCTATACTGCCCCCCTCTGGAGGAAAAGTGGAAGAACAGCAGCTGCTGCAGGACAGACATCTCACGTCTAATCAAGGGAGAAAACGAAACAAAGAAAACTAAGCTGAATTTATCTACAATTCAGTTTAGTTAGTTTGTTTTGCATTGTTCTTTGTAGTTTCTATTTCGTTTTAGTTTTCATTTTTATTTTTATTTCAGTTAAAAGGAATTGAGGCAAGATTAAGAAACAAAACTCGTGACTGCCGCGACTGGCGCTTCAGGTAACTGCAGCCATGAGCCAAGCCGTCACGGAGCACAAACTCAAGCTATAATGTTGTTTACTCACCTTTTTCTTCGTAGTTCCACTTTTTAGTGTCTTTCAGTTGATCTGGATCGTTTGCTGATGGCAGAAGAATCCATAACTATCGCTTACAGTGTTTGAATTTACTGCGACCGTCTCCTTCCTGTGTCAAAACTGCGGATGTAGCGTCATTTGACGTCACGTCCGCAGAGCAGCGTGGGAAATTCAGACAACGAATTGCAGCTTTACGCAGCACACAGCCTGTTCAAGGCAACGGAGAGAAACATGGGTGGAAACGTTATTTTTGGTATTTAGCGCTTCATCACCCATAAGTATTAAAAAAAAATGGACATGCGTGTTTGGTTTTTTAAATTCCTGCCTCTAGTCCCTTTAACTAAATTTATTTTGTTACTGCTAGTTTTAGTTTTAGTCTTAGTTTTAGTTAACTATAATAACCCTGCTGCCAGGAGATCGACACGATGTCTTGAGACATTTGAAATCTGTTTGAGACGGTTGGTGTGCAGGTTTTCAGTGTCCCTGCTCCAGCACACCTGACTCAGGTTCATGAGCCAGAACCTGATCCTGGTTCTTGGATCTCGCTGATAATGAGGACACATTGCGTCCACGCTGATAACGAGGACACTTTGCTTCCACACTGACAACCGAAGACACGCGAGTCCACGCTGATAACCGAAGACACGCGAGTCCACACTGATAACCGAAGACACACGAGTCCACACTGATAACCGAAGACACATTGCGTTCACGCTGATAACTGAGGACACATGCGTCCACGCTGATAACGAGGACACGTTGTGTCCACGCTGATAACGAGGACACGTTGCGTCCACGCTGATAATGAGGACACTTTGAGTCCATGCTGATAACAAGGACACGTTGCGTCCACGCTGAAAATGAGGACACATTGCGTCCACGCAGATAACCGAAGACACATTGCGTCCACGCTGATAACCGAGGACACTTGCGTTCACGCTGATAACCAGGAGCAGGGACACATGGGTCCACGCTGATAACCGAGGACACATTGCGTCCACGCTGATAACCGAGGACACTTGCGTCCACGCTGATAACCAGGGACACGTGGGTCCACGCTGATAACCGAGGACACATTGCGTCCACGCTGATAACCGAGGACATGTTCGTCCACTGCTGGGGAAACTGCTGTGATGTCTGTGGTCCTCTGTGGACAGAGGGACCTCCGCTGGTTGGAAGCGGAACTTTCTGTGTGAATAAAAGCAGAAACGCGTGCGCAGACGTGTTATTCAGCAGCAGCAGGGATGGAATGATGTCGGAGGCTGCGACGCATGGCCTCGGCTCTGCTAACTGGAGCAGAAAATGCAGTGGGACCGAGCCTGGGACGCACAGGCCTGCAGAGGTGACGGGACGTCTCCAGCCAGCAGGATTCGTAGTAGTGGACAGGAATCAGTGTGTTAATCTGCTGAGTGTGTTGTGTAACGCTGACAGCGAACACTGTGTGCAGACAGGCCGGATCACTGCATCTGTTTACAGCGACCTGCAGATTAAATCAGACCTCACACTTCAAATAGAGACTAATCCCACATACACACACATACACAAACACACACAATCACACTGCAGGAACATGGAAGTACATCACATAATCTGCCGCCTTCAAATAGAAGCATCTAGAACCGGCTGTGATTACAGAGATGCTCCATCATCACACAACAAACACGCCCGTGCTTCATTTGCTTCGGCTCCTCTTCCTCCCCCCGCATTTTCCATCACTGCAGATATTAGCATCTTGACCAGGACTCCCGTACAGGGTCCGCGTGAGACCCTCCGGTCCAGGAGACGTCTGCAGACACAAGGAAACATCGATGCGCATGAGGCAGAGACTCTGCTGGTTACGGAGACATCAGTCTCTTCAATGTGGGACAGAAACTCTGGCAGCCAATCAGAAACCAGATCTGACTTTTGCTGATTTTTAAAGCGGGTTTGAAAACTCATTTTTATGCCCCAGCCTTCAAGCCTGCCAAAGACTCCTTTTGATTATTATCATTGTTATTTTTACAATAACATTCAGCTGTCCCCGAACAGCTGAATTGAGTTGGTTTAATCAACTGTGGTTCAACCCGGAGTTTTACACGTGTTACTATGTCAAAAAGCCAGCATCAATGGAGCCCCGACGAGTCACCATGGCAACGTAAACGCGATGGCGGGGCTGCGTTCGCCATTGAATGGAACTAGAACACAATGATGCGAAGGATAGAAGTTTTAATGGTAGCGTGACAGTTTAGGATCCTGTCAGTAGGGGGGGGTACCTGTTTGGTCAAGTGGTTTCCACACCTGCCTTCTATCTGGAGGAGTGGTGCTTGTATCCACGTCTCTACTTTTGTCACATACTTTTTAAAATCTAATTTGGGTGCGATCCCGAGAAGCGCTCTTGTCAGCAGCATTAAGATGAAATATAACTGTCGCATTTCTCAAATGCCCTGCATCTCTGATAAAAGAGGAAAAAGTAGGCTATTTGTGAAAAAATGCAGGGCAATAAACAATAGCCGATCTGCTTTGAGGCGAAAACATATGGCAACATGTAAAAATCCCACCCTAGAATTGAACCTTTACCTGCCACATGTGAAATATCCACCTCACAGAAATGCCTGTAATTGTTTAATACAGTGGGTAGAGCAACAGGCTGCTGGGCAGAAAGTTGTGGGATTGAACCCAAATATGGGTGACTTCATGCATGTTTTCAATATTGTTTTTTTAATTCACGCTTTATGATTTGACAAATTGTACAGTAACTTATTTTTATTGTGTTTTAGTTAGTTATGTGTTGTTATATACACACATGCTGTTGAGTCACACTGAGGGGAAACAGGTAAGTGGCAGAGAGAACATGGCTGCAAGATTCAGCTGATTTGTGAAACAATGGGGAGTGAATGGGCCAATTTAACTCTGGCATTGGGGGTGAGGGGGTGGAGGGGGTTGGGGTGTGGGGCTGAAAGAATGCTGCACACAGGACTGCAGACATGACAGACATTAGGGCTGGGCGATATATCGATATGAAAAATATATCGATATATTTTCAAATGAGATATGGAATTGGGCCATATCGCCCACATCGAGATATGGAGTTCAATGTGTGTTTGTTTTGTCTTTGTATATAAATGCTAACCTTACTAGGGTTTGTTACATTTAATTCTGTGTAATGTTCCTTACTTGCATCTGCGAGTATTATTACATGCAGTATTTTACAGTATTTCTGTTTACATTTTGTCATTCTTTGAACAGCTGAGCATTATTTCACCCGGTCTGTTTAAATTAAACTACTTGTAATGTAATATTTGGCTCTGACTGGAACAAAATATTTGCTCTTACTTTGCGATAAAAATATCGAGATATATATCGTGTATCGATATTCAGCCTAAATATATCGAGATATGACTTTTGGTCCATATCGCCCAGCCCTAACAGACAGACAGAATCTGCTGTCATATAATGCCTACACCTTGTCGGGCATCCCTTCTTTTATTTAATGTATGAGCAGTTTAACTCGCAGCGCCGCCGCTTCAGTGGACATAATAATTTTACCATGAGAATCATATAAACTACGGTGAATCTGAGAGAAATCAACATGCTTTATATCAGTATTATAGGCTAGAGCTCCCCCAAAATTTCACTAATCATGTTTTCTAGGGGAGCTCATGTTTCATTAAGGGGGCTACAGCTTCCCCAGCTCCCCCTTGTTTGCACTCTGAGAATAATCAAGTTTTTTTTTTTTTTTTTTTTTTTTATAATACTTTATTTATCCATTTACATTTTCAAAACATTACAGAACATAAAGAACAACCCGAACAATTACCCCCTCGTTCCCACCCTCCCACCCCCCAAAGCAGGTTGGGGGGGAAAAAAGGGTAAGAGCTGTACCAACAGTTTCTAATGTCATCTGTAAGTATGGTAATATTACACTTGAAAAAGATACAGGCAAGTAAACGTACAAATGTGACCAAGACGTTGAGGTGTCATGAGGGTCTCTTTTGCGCAGTAATATGATCAAGAAGTGGTTGCCATGTCTGATAGAATCTGTCTGATTTCCCTGATAATTCAAATCTGACTTTTTCCATATACAAAGTATTTGCGAGTTCTAGTAACCAAACTTCAAAACTTGGGGATGTATCTTTGTTCCATACTTGCAAAATGATTTTCTTAGCAATTACTATTCCATGCTGTATTGACCAAGCACTCCAAAGGCTGGGAGCCTCGAGCTGGTGTGACCAGCCAAGAATGCCCGTCTCTGGGTCTGGATGAAGATCATATCCATAGACCTCAGAGTAAAAGTGAAAGACTTCATTCCAAAATTTACGAAGTTTGATGCAGAACCGAAACATATGTGCCAGCGTGCCATCAGATTGCTTACACTTTACACACAGTGGTGAAGTGGATGAAAAGAATGAATGCAGTCTAGTACGCGAATAATGCAGTCTATGTATAACCTTATATTGAATTAGCTGGTGTCTTGAGTTACTTGAGCATGTGTATATGCTGTGAAGGCATTTACACCACATATCTTCTGAGATGGTGATACCTATTTCTTTCTCCCAACATTCTCTCAGGTGTTGTGAACTTGGAACAGTTTGAGCTGCAAATACATTTACAAACATTGATACCAGCTTTTTGGTCTCAGGCTTCTTTGCCAGGAGAGAGTATATTTCGTCTGGTGGGTTATAGGTTTCAAATGTTGAAATGCTAGCTCTAACATAGTTCCTAACTTGCAGGTACCTGAAAAAATGAGATGGATGTAAATTGAATTTGGCTTTAAGCTGGTTAAATGAGGCAAAAACACTGTCAATATACAAGTCTTTCACTGTATTCAGAACCTTCCCTTTCCAGATACAGAAAACAGAATCTATCTGAGAGGGGTGAAATGCATGATTGTGACAGATGGGGGCAAAAATAGAGGTGTTTGTTAGATTAAATCTTTTCTTGATTTGATACCACACCTTTAATGAATGCTTAACTAAAGGTCCAGTCCCTTTAAATGATGCAGGGTTTCTCCTCGTTGTGTTGAGTAATGCTGGGAGGGAAGTACCAGTGATATCCTGTTCTATGGCCAACCACGAGGGGGTAGTCTCATTAGGTTCTGCAGGATAGGCCTGCTGCCAATATACAAGTGCTCGTGCGTTAGCTGCCCAATAATAATGTTGGAATAGAGGGAGAGCTAGTCCACCCAGTTCTTTTGGCTTACAGAGGTGTTTTTTGCTTATGCGGTGTGGCTTATACCCCCAGATGAAAGGCATAATAATTGAGTCTAATTCTTTAAAAAAAAGATTTAGTTAGGAAAATGGGCACATTCTGAAATATGTATAAAAATCTAGGTAGGGTCACCATTTTTATAGCATTAACTCTGCCAATCATTGACATAGGAAGTGTCCGCCAAAGTTCAAAATCACTTTTAAGTTTATCGAGCAGAGCTTTATAGTTGAGTGCATAAAGTTGATCAAATTGTTTAGGGATTGTTGTACCGAGATATTTAATGTGGGTAGTCACTTTTACGGGTAGATTCCTGAGAAAATCAGGGTCTAAGTCTTCGCATAGAGGCATAAATTCACATTTTTGCTTATTTATAGTATAACCTGATAGTTTTCCAAAATTTCTGATTTGATCTAATAATGGTGGAACAGATTTTTCAGGCTGCGACAAGAATAAAAAGAATAATCAAGTTTTTAAAGAAAACCACGATAATCTGGCTGCTTTGTTCCCTTCCTCTGAAAGCATTGAGTTTTTACTCTGGTCTGGGACAAGATCATTTTCCGTGGGGGTGGGACGGGTGTTAGGATGTGTGATAGCTTGCTGTTAGCAGTGTAATTGCTCAACCTTTTGAGTCGCTATTAGTCGCCTATTGCCACACAAATCAGAACCACAATGCAGCTGAGGGGGGAGGTTAGTAACCTCAGGTTACTGAAGCTGCAGTTGTAGTGTTCATGTTCTAAAACACTGCACTGATCCATCTATGAACCTTCTGAAAACAAGATTCTGCATATCAAGGGGCTATTTATTTTATAAATTTAGAACCTCTGTATACCACCATTCACAAATTCTTCCACATTAATTTCTAGAATGTCTGGAAACTAAAAATAGAATATTACAGCAGAAAATCCAGTGTGGTGGACTGCCCGTGGCCGAAACAGAAACAAACATATTTCCCCAGTTCTTTACATTACAAATATTAAACTAGTTGTGTAGCTGTTTTTGTATTAATAGTACCTTGAAAATAGTTTGTTCTTGATCAAAATACATAATCCATTTGATCATCAACCTTGTTTTTTAGACCAAGAGCAGAACATCAAAATCACTGCTCCTCCCCATGGACAAAAGAGGCATTGCAGCTGGTTTACACTCAGGCTGCTTAGGGGCGCGACCTCACCGACGACGTCATTGTGGGGGATATCATTACTGTCAGGTACCTGTAGGGGACCAGGGAAGGACCAGTGAAGGTCCTATGATGGAAACAGGGGAACTTTTGAGTCGCTACTACTGTAGTTGCACTCACCTGTGCGCACTAGCTGCTCGGAGGATGTAGGAGTGGGGTGAGCTCGGGAGTGAAATTTTTTGTTGACCGCAACCATAAATTACAGCTAATTGACTTAGTATTTGCCTTGTCGTTCGTTTTTCCTTGTAAAGTTGAATAGCTTTCATTATGATGTGGGAAATAAACGTGAGACAAATGGGCCTTTTCCACTAGCACAGTTCAGCTCAACTCACCTCAACTCAACTCAACTCAACTTGGCTTGGTAGCTTTTCAATTACAATCCATTACCCCGACCACAAGTGGGCGGGGTAAGAATGACGCTGCTGCCACGTACTAGATTGTGCAACGTAAACAACAGCAGCAGCAGTTCACACCCCCTACCAGTAGGTGGCGGTAACGCACCTCATTAATTGTTAGTAGCTGCCAGTAAAAACAGCAACAGAGGGAAAAAACAAGAAGTATGAGGAGAAAGTAACATGGGAGGGAATGAATAACATCAGAACTGACACAACATGAGAAAGAATTCATGTGGCATAGGTGGTAGCAATCTTGCCTTATAACATGATGATCCCAAGATCAAATCCCTTTTCAGTCAAATTAATTTCTTTTTTGTCTCTACGATCTTGTTGCAAATCTGAAATCACTCCCTCACGAGCTCATATCTATCTATCTATCTGTACATTAACAATAAAGTCTTCCGAATCTGAATCTTTTTATCTATTTATTTAACCAGGAAAAGTCCCATTGAGATTAAAAACCTCTTTTAGTAGGGAGTCCTGGCCAAGAGGCAGCAACCATAACAATAAGCAGAATCTGAATCCATCTATCTATCAATCTGTCTATCAATTTCAACAAGATTGTGGAGAAAAAAAAATATATTGTACGGCGGAAAAGGGAATTAAACCCACATCCTCTGGGTTGAAAGGCAAACTTGTTACAACCTACACCACATGAGTGCTTGTTGAAATTGTGCAAATAATGATGTCATCCATCCCTCCCGGATTACCTCTTCTTCTTCCTCTGTTGCTGTTTTTACCGGCGGCTACTAACAATTAATGAGTTGCATTACCACCATCTACTGGTAGGGCGTGTGAACTCATTTAATGATGTCACTCTCTGACCCTGACATCTGATTGGCTAACCCCTTGGCCAATAGGTGGCATGCAGTGAGATGACGTCAGACATAGCTGGCTTCAGCACACTCAGAACCTCGCCAGAGGAGGTACAGAAACCATATCACCTCAGCTTGGAAAACCCCCAATGGAAAAGCCCAATAACCGTGGCGAGGTGAGGTGAGTTGAGCATTCATTTAATTCATTTCATTTATTTCATTTATATAGCATGTATTTCTACATCCAGCTGGATGCCCAAAGTGCTTTACATGGCAGGACATAAGAAAACAAGGCTAAAAACATCTAAACAGGACTTCCGGTGACGCCATGCATAGGACCTGAAGTGCTTGTTGCTCATTCCCGCAGAAACCTAGATAATACAGCCGAAAGAGAAAGTTAACTGAGTTTCCAAAGTTACCTGAAAAGATTCAACATTAGTATGGCGTCGAGAGCATCAAAACAAGGTAAACACGAGCTCCAAAAAGAAGGGAGAGAGAAAGGATCCCGGTTGGCATCAGAGCTAACTGAACCTAGCAGAGAATGCGAAGTGGCGGCTAGCACAACAATTATCCAAGAGCTGAGAGAACTGAGGAAAGAAAACCAGGAAGCGTTCCTGGACACCAAAGCTGCCTTGACTAGGCTAGAGGCATCGGTGACAGACTTGAAACAGAGAATGGAAGTGATGGAGCAGAGGGCGAACGAATCTGAGCACAGGATAAGCGCTAATGAAGATATTGTTCAACGACATGACCGAGTGCTAAGCTATCTGCTAAAACGGGAGGCCTCCCTCGCCGCAGCGTGTGACGATCTGCAAAACCGCCTGAGACAAAACAATTTAAGGATTTACCAGATTCCAGAGAATAGTGAAAATGGGGACTTGGTCAGCTTTGTTAAACAACTAATGACGACAACACTTAAACTCCCCGACAACCTGAACATCCAAGTTGAGAGGGCACACAGATCGCTTGGACCGATGCCAGCACAGTCAGCCCCGCCGCGCTCCATTATTGTGCGTTTCCAGGACTACGTGGTGAAGGAGACGGTGTTGCGCCAAGCTTGGGCCCAGAAACGGGTTATGTTTAAAGACAAAGTTGTGTATTTTGATCAGGACTTTTCCCCGGAGGTCCAGAAGAAGAGGGCAAAAGTCCACGCGGTGATTAAACAGCTGAAGGAGAAGGGTGTGAAAGCCAGCTGCCGCTACCCAGCGCAACTGAGAGTGCATTTGGAGACTGGAGTGAAGACATTCCCCAATCTGATAGAGGCTCTGCCGACACTGGAGAAGATGAACATCCCCGTACAGGTGAACGAGAGGGACAAGCTGGAGCAGCGACTTATCAGCGGAGCGTGGCAGTTGCAGCGGAGCGACAGGAGAGGAGGAGTTGGAGCGCTGTCGGAGGCGGATATGAAGGCGCTCATAAAGTAAGGTGACTATGATCACAGTCATCACTGATGATGATGATGACAATTTAAGGTGAGCAACGTTGGACTAAGAGCAGGAGTATTAGGGATTGAAATTGAGATGGGGAAAATATGGGTTGGGCATTCGGCTAAACTTCATGTCTGTGTCTACATTAATGGATAATAGACATTTTGCGGGGATGGGGCGCAAGTCACTTTAAAATAAGTGGAAAGAAGCCTAACAAAAGGCATCAAGAACTCGGCTGGGGAGTATGAACCCTTTCTGGCCTGCAGTTCTGTCGGCACTTAGTGCACACACCCCGGAGAGGACTGGGCGTCCACACTCTCTGCCACTATATCATCAGGGGAAGGCCCTGAAATCCACAGGGCCCTCTGGGTATTTGGAAGTCTTGTTTTTGTTTGTTGAAATATTTGTACTTTCTTTTGTTGTAAACGGATGTTTGTTCAAGAATAATATTTCCAGGTCCACGCTTACTTTGTTTTGTAGATTATTTTGTTTAGTCTTGGTTGGGGTACTGTTGAGAAAAGAAAGAGGTGGAAAAAAACTTAAAGCTTTAGACGAGGATAGAAAAAAAGAGAGAGAGAGACCGGACAATTTAATATGTTTATGACAAATATTATTAGTTATAATGTTAATGGTGTTAATCATCCCATCAAAAGAAAAAAAATACTAAGTCAGCTGAAAAAATTAAACTGTTCTGTGGCGCTGTTGCAGGAAACCCATTTGGGTGACTCTGAACATAAGAAACTCAGGGGAAATTGGGTTGAGCAGGTTTACCATGCTCACTGCTCAATAAAAAGAAAAAGGGGAGTGGCTGTTTTAATAAGTAAGGGTTTTCGCTTTGCAGTAGAAAGAGAGGTAAAGGACAAGCATGGCAGATACATTCTGTTAGTGGGTCGGTGTGAGGGAGAAGAATTAACGATTATGAATATATATGCACCGAATGAGGATAACCCCGCCTTCTTTAAAGAGATAGCTGTACTTCTTACAGCTGAAGCTAAAGGAACTATTATTCTTGGGGGAGATTTTAATTGTATATTGGACAGGAATCTGGATAAAATGCCAGGGGACAGAGAACCACTGAGCAGAAAGTCTAGAGTTGTAAAGGCTATGTTGGAGGAGTTGGGACTGGAAGATAGCTGGAGAGCAATGAACCCAGGAATAAGAGATTTCAGTCACCTTTCCAGGGCACATGGGTCGTATTCAAGAATTGATTTGATCTGTATTTCCAAGATAAACCTACACCAAATCGAGGAGTGCTCGATTGAGCCCATAACTCTATCAGACCACGGTCCTGTAAGGCTTAAACTGAGATTAAGTACGGAGAAACACTTTAAATATTGGAGGCTGAATGTATCTATGCTAACTGATGTTCATATTGCCGAACAACTGAGACAAAGTATTGTTGAATATTTTACGATAAATGACAATGGAGAAGTGTCACCCTCTGTATTATGGGATGGAGCGAAAGCGGTTATTAGAGGGAAATGTATCGAGTTGGCAGCACACATGAAAAAACAACGGGAGGAAAAGTACAAACAATTGAACAGTAAGCTGAGAATATTGGAACAAAAGCATAAGCAGACTCTAGGAGTGCAGGATTGGAAGAACCTACAACAATGTCGGAACGCTCTAGACACTTTATTAACGTACAAAACTGAAGGGGCACTTAGATACACTAATCAGAAATATTATGAGAAAGGAAACCGAGCTAGTCGTCTACTAGCATTCCAACTAAGAAGGGAACAATCTAATAGAGTTATCCCAAAAATACAACTTCCCGGATCATCTTCTGTAGTATCTAATCCAAAAGAGGTGGCAGATGCTTTCAGGTCTTTCTATCAGGATCTGTATGATTCCCCAGATTTATTACAAGATAGGAAAAAGCTTAGTGAAATCTTTGACGATATTAAGATAGTGAAGCTCACAGAGGCCGACAATGACTGGCTGATACGGTCAATTTCAGAAGAAGAAATAAAAAAGGAGATTAAGGCACTCAGAAACAACAAGTCCCCTGGGACTGACGGCTTTCCCGGTGAATTTTACAGGGTGTTTGTGAACGAATTAACACCTGTACTGTGTAAAGTGTTTAACTATGCATTAGAAGAAAGTGATCCACCTAAGAGTTGGTCAGAGGCGATTATATCTGTTATCCATAAAGAAGGGAAAAATCCATTGCTGTGTCCCTCCTACAGGCCGATTAGTCTGCTTGGAACTGATGTTAAGATTCTTAGCTCTATCTTGGCGAAGAGGTTACAAGTCTACATAGTGAAATTAATAAATCCTGATCAAACCGGATTTATCCCAGGACGTCAAGGCGCGAATAATATAAGAAGAGCTCTAAATATACAATCATTGGCCAGGAGAAGTGCGCATACTTCAATGCTGCTTAGTTTGGATGCCGAAAAGGCTTTCGACAGGGTAGATTGGAGATATTTAGACTACACTTTAGAAATGATGGGATTTGGCGCCACCTTCATTAATTGGATTAACACTTTAAACAAAAACCCTGTATCTAGAGTACGGGTTAATGGACTGTGCTCTGAGTTTTTTAGGCTGAAAAGAGGAACAAGGCAGGGAAGCCCTCTGTCTCCAATACTCTTTGCCTTAAGTATTGAACCACTAGCCGAATTAATAAGACAGAATAAAAAGATAGAAGGAATAATAGATAAAGGAGGCTTAACACACAAATTAGTTTTATTTGCTGATGACATTCTCCTTTTTATTAAAAACCCATTAACTTCTATCCCTGCTTTGATGCAATGTTTAAGAAGTTATGGGGAGATTTCTGGATATAAAATCAATGAAGAGAAATCTGAAGCTATGATGATGACGGGGGTCTGGCCAAATCAGTTAGACAAAATAGTAACCTTCCGATGGACAAAACAAGCATTCAGGTATCTGGGGGTGAACATCTCATCAAACTCCTCCCAGCTTTATGCAAATAACTATGGTAAACTTATTGCTCAAATTAGAAAGGACCTGGAACGCTGGGGTATGCGCCCGCTCTCCTTATTTGGAAGGGTGGAGGTAATTAGGATGAACGTATTGCCCAGGTTTCTTTTTCTTTTTAATGCATTACCTGTAAAGGTACCTGTCTCCACATTCAAAATGTTAGATAAATTGTTTAGTAGTTTTATCTGGCAGAACAGAAGGCCAAGGATAAGGCTGAAAGTTCTATGTTCTGGAAAGAGCCAGGGCGGATTAGGTCTTCCCCATTTAAGGAGTTATTATTGGGCTGCTCAATTAAGATCCTTGGTGGCATGGATCAGAAAAGATAGCGAAACAAGATGGACCCATATTGAACAATCTTCAGTGTCTGGAGCTTCCTTGATGGTTCTCCCCTTTCAAAACCCTAGAATATGGAAATCGATGAAGATTCAAAATGAATGGGTCAATTACACACTGAGAACATGGGAGGGGATTAGGAAGAAAGTACACTTACCAAAAACAATATCAAGGGCAACGAAAATAGCTTCAAATTTAGATTTTCTACCAGCTAGGTTTGACAGTGGTTTTGACAGATGGGCCCAAAAAGGTCTGATCATCATAGATCAGTTGTTTGAGGGCACAGATCTTAGATCGTTCCAACAGCTTCAAGCTAAGTTCAAACTGGAGTCTAATGATTTCTATAGATTCCTCCAAATTAGACACTATTTGACCTCACATAAAGAGTGGAACAGTATTAAAGTGCTGCCGAGTAATTTAGAACAATTCTGGATTGAGACAGTCTTAGAAAAGAGTTTTCCTCAGAAAATTGTGTCTAGCATCTATAAAAGGATTCATTTGGATATAACTGATAACACACTTGATACTAAAAACACATGGGAGCTGGAGGTAAATACCATAGTTGAGGATACAGAATGGGAAGAATCATGGGAACTGTGGCACAAGTGTTTAAGCAGCCCTAACTGGAGGGAATTTGCCTGGAAACTGCGGATGAGATTTTTCAGAACTCCTCTAAAAGTGTCAAACTATGACCAGACATGTAGCAATCTCTGTTGGAGGAAATGTAAACAGATCGGTGATTTTGCACATGTTTTTTGGGATTGCCCTAGATTACAAGAATATTGGTCAAAAGTGAGTGGTGCAATAAAGACTATATTGAACATCAGTGCCCCCATAGAAATTTACAGAGTTATTTTGGGTAATTTTCCTCCTGACGTGGTGGTGCGTGACAAAATGTATATGCTAAGAGCTTTGTTACTGATAGCCCATAAAGTAATAACTGTGAACTGGCTTAAACCACATCCTCCGACGTTGGAGCAATGGGTACAGAGACTGAGAGAAGTGAATTGTATGGAGAATGTTACTGCAAGGCTCCAACTGAAGATGGATTTGTATATGAAACGATGGGAAGGTGTGCGATCATATTTGGCAGACTGTAAATGAAACGCTTGTACCATGACCTTTGTGTATTTATTTTTGAATCTACAAGGGGGATATGCAAATTTAACATTAGTGATGGGAATTATTCCCTCCGCCAGTACATATATGTTATTTCTGGTTTATATTTTCTCAATATCGCTTCCTCGTCCTTGTACAGTTGGCTGTAACCTCTTTAATTATATTAAGGATATGCCAAGTCTCTGTCTATGTGTAGTGGACCTGTGGTTTGTGTTTCTTTTTGTTCTAATGTGTTTGTAGTTTGGTTTATTTGCATTAATGTTCAAATAAAGTTCCAAAAAAAAAAAAAAAAACATCTAAACATATAGACACATAAAAAAGAGAAGAATTAATAAGACAATAATAAGAGAGAGAAAAAAAAGATTAAGAAGGGAAAGCCTGCGCCAAAAGATGGGATCTGAGCATGGTTTTAAAAGACGTCATAGACTGCGTTGACCTGAGTTCAAGGGGGAGAGCGTTCCAGAGGCGCGGGGCAGCTACAGAGAAGGCCCTAGCACCCCTGGAATTGCACCTGTGTCTTGGTACCTCCAGAAGAGATAAGGAGGATGACCTAAGAGACCTGGTAGGAACGTGGCGGGACAATAACTCAGAGAGGTAACTGGGAGCAGAACCGTGCAACGCTTTAAAGGTCAACAACAGGATTTTGAACTGAACCCTGTAAGAGACAGGGAGCCAGTGAAGACCGGCTAGGACGGGGGAGATGTGCTCATAGCGCCGTGAACCGGAGAGAAGGCGGGCTGCAGCGTTCTGAACAGCCTAAAGACGCTGTAGGGAGGATTTACTGAGGCCGGCAAAGAGCGAGTTACAATAATCCAGACGTGAAAAAATCAGGAGCTGAACAAGTTTCTTAAGGTCGTAACTGGGAACGTATGATTTTATCTTTGCAAGCATCCTCAGGTGAAAAAAGGAATTTCTGACAACTATGTTTATGTGTTTGTCGAACTTTAACGAGTCATCCACAGTGATTCCAAGGCTCTTCACACAAGAACGTTTGGAAGAAGCCAGGGGACCAAGGCCAGCTGTGGTGGAGACAAGAACAGAGGGGGGGCCAAAAAAGATAATCTCGGTTTTATCCTGATTAAGATGCAAAAAGTTAATAGACAACCATGTTTGTAACTCCTTGAGGCAGTTTAACAGTCGGGTCATAGAGCCATCGTTTGTACGTATGGGGAGGTAAACCTGAATATCATCGGCATAGCAATGATAAGATATGTTATATTTCTGGAATATCTGTCCTATGGGAAGAAGATAGAGGGAAAACAGAAGGGGACCAAGGATCGAGCCTTGAGGAACCCTGCAATCAAGAGCTGACTGGGTGGAGGTGAATTGTCCTAACTGAACTATGAATGATCTGTGTGTTAAATATGACTGGAACCAGTTTAGCACAGTACCCTTGAGATCCACCTGGTGTTCAAGGAGAGAGATCAGAATCTGATGGTCCACAGTATCGAAAGCAGCTGTAAGATCTAATAAGATCAGAGCTGCTGATCTTCCTGCATCAAGGGTCAAATAAATGTCATTGAAAATTTTCAGAAGAGCTGTTTCAGTGCTGTGAGCCTGTTTGAAGCCGGATTGGAATTTGTCTGTAATTTGGTGTAATGTTAAAAAGTCTTGGAGTTGTATTGACACTGCTTTCTCCAAGATCTTTGAGATGAAGGGTAATTTTGAGATGGGCCTGTAGTTAGAAAGAACAGTCGGATCCGAGTTTGGTTTCTTTAAGAGTGGTTGCACCACTGCCTGTTTGAAGAAAGATGGGAAACAGCCAGAGTGCAAACACAAGTTTATGAGAGTGAGTAGGAATGGTCCTAAAGAGGAGAAAACGCTCCGAAGGAAACGAGGGGGGAGACAGTCGGTAGGGGATGGGGATGGTTTGATCCCAAAGACTAGCTTTTTAAGCTGGGGTAGGGAGATGGGGTCAAAGTGATCAAAGACTCTGACACACGGTTCAACGGGAACCGAGATCGCAGGGGGAGGTAGAGGGGGGAGAGACCTAATGGAGGCGATCTTTTCAGTGAAAAAATTCCGAAAATTTTCGCACAAGGCGAAAAGGGGGGCGGTTGGGGGGGCGAGACTAAGCGGTTTAAGGTTGTGAAGAGAAAACTGGGTTTACTTCTATTATTGGAGATTAAGTGGGGAGAAATATGCTGATTTAGCATCTCTCACTGCAATCTGATAGCTATCAAGACACTCTCTCAAATAATTCAAAGAAACATGAAGTCGGTCTTTTTTCCATTTGCGTTCCGCTTGCCTGCAAGAGCGGCGGAGCGCACGGATGGACTCATTCAGCCATGGCTGAGGGAAAGGTTTCTGGCGCCTAAGGGAAAGGGGGGCAACAAGATCTAAAATTTCTGTACATGTGTCATTAAAAGAAGTCACTAGAAAGTCAGCGTCAGCATCAGAGACTAGTTGGGAGAATAAAGAACAGTCTCTTAATGCTAAACTAAACCGTAACGGTGCAAGCGGGTTAAATACCCGACGAGGGACCAGAGGAAGAACGGTTTTAGGAACAGAAGAAGAGAGGGACAAGGTAAAATGCACTGGCCAATGGTCAGAGAAGCCTGCATTAGAAATATCATCAAGAGAAACATCTAGACCATGTGACATAACAAGATCCAGAGTGTGACCCTTATCATGTGTCGGACCAGAGACAATCTGTGACAAGTTAAAAGCTTCAATAATGTTTAAAAAATCTTGAGACATGGGTTTAGACACACAGCAAACATGAATGTTGAAATCACCAAGCACTAAAAATTTATCAGAAATCAGAGCTAGACTGCTCACCAAATCTGAAAAGTCATTAATAAAATCATTATTAAGTTTAGGGGGCGATAAACAATGGCGCATAATACTGAAACTGACAGTTGGAGTTCGAGCAGCTGCAGTTCGAAAGAAGAATAGGCTCTGGACGGGAGTTTTTTGCAGGAAAACCTGGATTTCCAGATCGTTGCAGACCCCCCGCCTGCCTGAGTGGCGGGGGGTGCTGTAATGCGAACAGTCAGGCGGAAGAAGCTCCGAGAACGGTAAGGACTCACCCGATCGTAGCCACGTTTCTGTGATGAACATGAAGTCCAGGTGCTGCGTTACGAAAAAGTTGTTGAGGACAAATGTTTTGTTGGCCAGCGATCTGGCGTTGATCAGCGCCAGATTGAGGCACGCTTCTCCCTGCGGATGGCAAGGCTCCCGGGGTAGAGCGCTCAGGTTGGAGAAGTTCACACCGCGAGGCCGGCGGGGAGGCTGATGACAGCAGCAGCAGGTCGCCATCCGCGAGCGGCGCAAAAGCGGCGGAGCAAGGTGCGGGATCCTCAGACGCTTGAGACACCTAGAGCAAGGAACGAAGGTTGGATCGATACACCAGGCCTGGTGGGGATCACAGAAGGACTTCAGGTTGGCTCTCAGCTTTACTTGGAACCCAGCGCGAGAACCGCGGACGCGTCTCCTCCTTTGACGTCTCCGCCGTGGGAGAGGGAAGCGGCGGAGGAGAGGCGGGCAGGAACGGTGGAGGAGGAAGATCCCGGAACGGAGAGTAATCCACAATAGACGTAGTGGTTTCCATGGGCCTGTTTAGGGCAAGGAGAGCCTCTCGGTTGTCAACCAGGCGAGGAGGAATCTCAAATCCACAAATTGAGGCGAGGAGAGAAACAAGGATGATGATGAACAGTGGAGCCAAACGGCGAGCCATACCCAGAGCAGGCGCCATCTTGCCACGTCACCAGCAGAAAAGGGATGGTGGAAAAGGGGCAATAGAAGATCTTAGTGCGCGTCATCAGTGATCTCCCGTGTTTAACTCACTGCGGTTAATCAATGGCTGGTTTGGACAGTTAGCTGCAACAAAAAAGTCAACAAAAAATCTGTTTATTAGGAAGATGGTGCATGGATGGTCGTGATTGGAGCGCATCAACTTACGTTCATCTGTCACGTTCATCTTCATTCATTGCAGCCCTGGGAATTAAGGTATGGCTTAGTTCTACACACAACAGGTTTTCTTTGAAGGTGAGTTAATTTCCCCTTGCGGGCTTTAGCAGTACAGTCACATTAGGTGATTGTACTGGTTTGTTTCTTTGGGCGGTTTTCTTTTGTTTTATTTAGTGGTCGTACAGTGGTTGAAGCTATATGCTTGGGAGCTTCGCCATAGTTCTTGTTGACCTCTGTGAACCTCATGGAGATGACATCAACACCATGACTGAGTGTGTGACAGATTACATAAACTTCTGTGTGGACAACATCGTTCCAACAAGAACAGTGAGGTGCTTCCCCAATAACAAACCCTGGATCACCAGTGACCTGAAAAAGCTGCTGAATATCAAAAAGAAAGCTTTCAGGAATGGAGACAGGGAGTTACTGAAGACCACACAAAACAACTGAAAACACAGACTAAGAAGTGAAGGAGGACGACAGGAAGAAGTTGGAGAGCAGCTCCAGCAGAACAACGTGGGGGATGTGTGGTCGGGAATGAAGAAGATCACTGGCTTTAAGTTAAAGGGGGAATCAGACTGATGGAGGTCTGGACAGAGCTAATGAACTGAACATGTTTTTCAATAGGTTCAGTTCCCCCCTGCCAACAACCCAACACACCACACACCCTCCATGAGCCCACAGCTTCCCTGTCCCACCTCCACTCTGTCACCCTGCACCTCAGTCATGGACCTGAACACAGCCTCCTCTCCCTCCACATCAGGACATCCTGAGACCTCTTTTGCCTCCACCTCCAGCCTGACTGTCTCCTGTGACCAGGTCAAGAAACAACTGGAGAAACTGAACCGGAACAAGGCTGCAGGTCCAGATGGTGTCAGTCCCAGAGTTTACCAGACCTCCTCAGAACAACTATGTCCGGTTCTCCAGCACCTTTTTAACACCAGCCTGAAACAGAACAGAGTTCCTGTGCTGTTCCTGTCTTGTTCCAGTCCCTAAAAAACCACAACCAGCTGAACCAAATGACTACAGACCAGTTGCTCTGACATCTCACATCATGAAAGTCCTGGAGAGACTCTTACTGGCTCACCTCAACAAGCAAGTGAATACCTTTCAGGACCCATTACAGTTCGCATATTGTAACGGGCTTGGGGTTGAAGACGCCATCATCTTCCTGCTTCAGAGAGCCCACTCACATCTGGACCAGTCAGGCAGCACTTTGAGGGTCATGTTCTTTGATTTTTCAAGTGCCTTTAATACTATTCAGCTGCTTTGCTATGTGAGAAGCTCCATAATTTCCAGGTGGATCCTCCACAACCACCTGGATTTACGACTGAAAGGCTGTGTGTCTGAGATGGTGATCAGCAGCACTGGAGCACCACAAGGAACTGTACTCTTACCATTCTTCTTCACACTGTACACCTCAGACTTCCAGTACAACTCTGATCCTGTCATCTGCAGAAATACTCTGATGACTCTGCAGTTGTGGGGTGTATCAGTGATGGACAAGAAGCCGAGTACAGGGAACTGGTCAATCAGTTTGTGAAATGGTGCGTTAACAATCAGCTCATCTTCAATACAAGCAAGACTAAAGAGATTATTGTGACTTCAGGAGGAGCAAGAATAAGCAGCATACTCTGCACGAAAAGTCAGATTTCCGTCCTTGTAAACTCCCGGATATGAACCTGATTTTCGGCAGTTCCTGACAGTTTTACACCCTGCAAATGCCACGTTCGTTAGAGCCACATATTGTCAGAAACGAACCTTGGCAAGTGCGCATGTGCTTACGGCCCTAATTAGCACATGAATGGAGCGAAACCCGCTGTGAATGAAACTGCGTCTGGCCGGTAATGACTAATTAGCATATGAATAGCAGCAATACTGCGCCTGCTCAGAGAAGGTGTGGCTTGTCTGATTTTCTCGCTCACTATTGGGTGAACCACTACTGTCAAACAAGAAAATATCCCTCATGATTGGTGGGTAGATACGTCACTATTGTTTACATACTTGGTAGATGCATCACAATTGGTCAAGCAGGGTTGTTATGTTCATGTTCAGCTTATGGCTCATTAATACCGCCTCCTTAAAACTCTTGCTTTTAATTATAAATCATGATTTTTACTCTTTTATTCTTTTGCTCTTTTGCTTTTCTTCTGCACCCTGTATAATGGTTTCATTTTATGTCAAATCAAATCAAGTTTATTTATATAGTCCTTTACAGTACCCATTGGACACACAAAGTGCTTTACAGCAGGGGTAACAGAAAAAGAGACAATGCTAAACATCATAAAAATGTAAAGTTAAATACTGGGAAAAAATAAGAACAAAGAAGATAAAGAGCTATGAAAACAACCAACAGAGAATCAGAACAGGCTACTCGGGGGAGCGCAGGGTGTACATAAAAGAGAGTCAAATCTTTAGTAAATAAAATGGTTAGAATTAAAAGCTAGACGAAAAAAATAGGTCTTTAGCCTCGATTTAAAAGATCCCAGTTCAGTCGTGAGACGAATGTCGGGAGGCAGCGAGTTCCACAATCTCGGGCTAGCAGCCGAGAACGAGTGGTCGCCCCACTGTTTTAGTTTTGTTCTTGGGACTTCTAAGAGAAGTTGCCCAGCAGAATGAAGGGCCCTGCTGGGGTCCCGGAGGACTAGCAGGTCAGCCAGATAAGGGGGGGCCAGGCCATTGCGGGCTTTGAAAACAAACAAGTAATTTAAAATCAATTCGGAAGCGGACGGGGAGCCAGTGCAGGGAAGATAGGACGGGGGTTATATGTTCTCGCCTGGACGCGCCCACCAGAAATCGAGCAGCAGCGTTCTGGACGAGCTGCAGGCGGGCGATGGAAGCCTGGTTCAGACCAACAAAGAGGGCGTTACAGTAGTCCAGCCTGGAACTGATGAAGGCGTGAACAGCCTTCTCCAGGTCCCCACGGTTAAGAAAAGGTTTTACCTTTGAGAGGAGACGGAGTTGGAAAAAGCTGGTTCTGACGATGGCACTGATCTGTTTTTCCAACTTGAGGCCACTGTCTAATAGAACTCCAAGATTTTTCACGCAGGACTTGGGGGAGGGAATAGAAGTGTTGCAGTCTGGGAAGGAACTATACATGGTTGGAGTGCCAAACAAAATAAAATCAGTCTTGGTGTCATTAAGATGTAAGAAATTCCGTGCGAGCCATGACTTCACGTCATTTAGACAGTCTAAAAGTTGTGTGTATGACAGAGTGTGATTTCTGGTCAGGTGCAGCGGAAGATAGATTTAAATGTCGTCGGCGTAGAAATAGAAAGATAGGTTGTGCTTGTCAATGATAGAACCAAGGGGCAGCAGATACAGCAGAAAAAGGAGAGGACCGAGAACTGAGCCTTGTGGCACCCCGTAGGTGAGTGGAACACGTGAGGAGAAGGAATCACCGGAAACAACGGAGAAGCTCCTGGCAGACAGATAACTTTTGAACCATTTGAGTGCTGTTCAACCTCTTTTAGCAACCTGGCCGGAATAATGTCTGATGGACAACCTGTAGGTTTCAAGCTGCTAACAACATCACTCAGGTGTGATAAAGAGATGGTCTCAAAATGCTCAAAAACCTGTGCAGGAGCAGTGTGGACATCAGTCACAGAGGAGGGGCTAGCAGCAACGCTTTTCCTGACAGACAAAACTTTCTCAATGAAAAAAGCAGCAAATTCATTAGCATCAGCAGGAAAAGTATTTGAAAGACCAACATCGGGATTAATAACAGAGTTAATGGTACTGAATAGGACCCTGGGATTATGTGAGCTGTTTGCTACAACGGATGACAGATACTTAGCTTTAGCGTCTTTCATGGCTTTCTGATAAGTGGTCACACTTTCTCTCAGCAAGCCCAGGGAAACATGCAACTTATCTTTCTTCCAGCGACGTTCAGCTTTTCTGCATTTCCGTCTTAACAGATGGATATGGTCATTCATCCAGGGATCCTTTTTGGTGGAGGATGGAACAGAGCGAAGGGGAGCAATACAATCCAGAATATCGGAGGAGGTAGAGTTGAAGGTGGAGAGCAGGACGTCAGGGCAGAGGGTGGGCAGGTCATTGGCAGCAAGCAGCTGCGAGGCATTGAAGGCAGCAGCAAAGTCGGTAGCCGTAGCTGGAGTAAAAGCTCGCCGCCTGCGGGCCGGCAGAGCAATTTGAACTGTCTTGGACATGAGAGGTGTACAAATAAATTTGTTTTGCCTCATACAACTTAATGGCATGATCAGGCATGAATGATATGAATGGCATAAAATAGGTTTGCCAGGGACATGCATCTTCAAAGAAAAGAGCTTTATTGGCACAAACACACACACATGCACACACTTCTATTAAAACAGTAAGCGATTTAAAAAAAACCAACAGAAACAACAAGCCAAACTTCAGTTACAGCGCGGTGAATGAACTATCAGGATCCATTCTGTCCACCCAACAGACGGCGGTGGTGCTGCCCAGTTTGCCTCTAACTTTCCTGGAGCATCGCGCAAAGCTCTGATAATTCTTGGCTGCGCGAGGACGGAGGTCGCCGGACCCAGAAACCCATTCAACGATGGGTCATCCTTATCAGACATGAGGTCTGCTCCACGTGTCCACCTGTCAACCGGCGCATGCTGTCGCGCCTCCAGCAGCTGTTTAAACAATAAACAAAGATGATCGGTATTGATCAGAACTGATGCTGCCTACTGACACATCACATCTATTTGTAAACCTGAAAATAGTTACAGTGACGGATCTACATTAATAAATCGTACCCTTTCTTCTCGATCGACGTCGAACCAAACTTTTCACAACCGCGGCCTGTAATGATCCAGCTGGATGCTGATTGCTTCTCTTCATGCTGTCTTCGCTGCTGCTGTCAAGTAAAGGCCATTAGAGACAAAATAAATAAAATACAATTGATCAGATCACGTTATCCATGGTCCATATAAACATGACGGCAGGAATCGCTGATCCGAATGCTATCTATAAATATTTATCCATGTGAACGCAGTTTGTCAGCATTTTTGTTTCATTTTCAATTCAAAATGTATTTCTGTAGCACATTTCCAACAGCCTCAGCCGACCAAAGCGCTTTACAATGGCAGCAACATCATGGATGAAAAAAAAAGTAAAAACGCCACAGATCACAGGTAAAATCACCAATAAAATTACAGGATTAGATTAAAAGAAAATAAATGAATACAAAAATGACTAAAACCACCAAGAAAACACCAGTAAAGTAAATAAAATCAATATATATTTTTTTTATCTGGGTAAATTTTTTTTTCCCTTTTTTGATTTGATTTGATTTGATTTTTATTTATTAAAAATCAATATGGTTTAACTATTTTTGAGCATTTGCCTTTTTTTTTCTGTGTTGGGAGCAACTTTCTGCACACCTGCACCAGATTTTCTCAAGATCTCATCACCTTGGGTAAACTCCTCCTGTTACCCTGATTTACATTTGAATAGCTGAGAGAATTTTCATGTACATGTCCCCGCCTCCCCTAGAGTTAAGGGGAGGTGGGACAACTTCCAAAAAGCTACACGTCAATTTCTGACAATTTTCAGCAGTTTTCAGTGTTGCCTGTAAATTGTCGTGCGCAGTCGTAAACCTGAAATTCCACGGAAATCTACAGTGCTGATTACTGATGGAAATCTGACTTTTCATGCAGTGATAGTCCTGTCTGCATCCTGGGAGAGGAGGTGGTGGAGAACTACAAATACCTGGAGTTCAGCTGGACAACAGACTCGACTGGAAATGCAACACAGACTACATGTACAAGAAAGGTCAGAGCAGACTCTACTTCTTAAGGAAGCTGAGATCATTCAACGTCTGCACCAAGATGTTGCAGATCTTCTATAAGTCTGATTCTGATGCTGCTGCCCCAGCAGATGCTGCAAAGCTAATTGCACTTTCTACAACAGAGACTTGAAGAAACTAAACAAGCTGATCAAGAAAGCTGGTTCTGTGCTGGGGAGAACTCTGGAGCCGCTGGAGCTGATCGTTCAAAAAAGAATGCTGCACAAGCTGATGAAGATGATGGAGAACTCTTCCTCCTCTCCACAAAACGGTGAAGAATCAACAGAGTGTGTTCACTGGGAGGCTGCGTCAGGTTCACTGTAGGACGGAGAGATACAGGAATTCATTCCTGCCAGCAACCATCACCCTAAAGAACAAGACTGACTGACTTATTATCATTATGCTATTATTTCATATAAATTTTATATTGTTAAAAACAAAAAAAAAAAAAAAAAAAAAAAGAAAAAGAAAGAAAAACGGAAAAAAAGTGAGCTTTTTTTCACAATGTTGAATTTCCCTTTTGGGATAAATAACGTATTTTTCATTTCATTTTTTCATTCATTTCATTTCATTTAATTTTCATTTAAGACAGACTGTCTTGTTCAAGGCTGTCGGTATTTAGGTGCATAAATACCCGCCGCTCACCAAAGGTTAGGGTGAGTTTAGTTAGATGTTGGTAGGCAGTTTAGTGGGGGAATGAAAATAAACACTCGCATGTTGGATGAAAAATCTGTTGAACTAGTTTCTCAAATAAATATCAGTATTTGTGTTACGTACTGTGAAATGGGCTGAATCAATGAAAATATGGAACATGAATTAACATGACTTGATTTTGCCATTTGATGATTGAAAATGGCATCAGGTGGAAGACTTTCAGGTTCAGATGTCAGTACAAAGGATGAACAGAGAAGACAAGTCAAACTTACTGCAAAGGCTCTGGGTAATAAAATTGAAAGGCTTCAGTCAGAACGGAAGACATAGGTTAACAACATAAAGGTGGTTTAACAATTTTGTAGAAATTGTGCATGTCTGTTGGCTCCGGTCATGAAATGATGCAGTGAATTCACATCATCAAAAAAGTGGCCACAGTGGGAGAGACTTTTGAGGCTGTGGAAAGCACCAGGTTCAGGCGGTGAGAGTGGCAGTGTACGTACACTCCATGAGGAAATTTTTTTTGAGCTGCACCTGTACCCCGGATTTCTCACCAGACATGACTGCTGCTCTGTCAAAACTAAAACCCACACACAATTCGGGATCCAGCTGCAGTGGTTCCAGTACTTCCAAAATTTTTTGGGTGATGCCAGCTGATGTCATTTCATCTGTCGCAACAAATCCCACACATCTCTCTCTCAGGTTACCATTATGCACATATCTTAAGCAGACAGCGATGAGCTCTTTCTTTGAGAGTTCCTTATATTCATCAGCTAAAATGTCAGAGTACGTTTCTGTCTTTGCATGCAGCTCTGCTTTGATTTTTCGGAGGGGTAGTGATGCTGCAGTTTAAAGGAGATCGTTCTGAATGTCAGGGCTCATCAATTTTGCGTCATTTGGAAGCTCATCAAAACGCCTTTTTATGTCAGGATCATAATCACAAATCAGTTTGAACAACTCTAGAAAATTGCCTCTGTTCAGGCTTTCTGCGTCCTCCGTGTCACCATGCAGTGCAATGCCTTGTTTTGCACAAAACATCAAAATGTCAAGGACAACTTTTTACATGTGCCCGGTTTCTTTCAATGGAGTCTATGAAACGCTCTTGTTTGTCTTTTGACACCTGATGTATGATGTCGCAGTTTCCAGCCTGTTGTATTTCAGTGTAGCTTTTGTGTCGGGCCATGAGCATTAGCTTTACTTGCTTCATGCTTTACACAAAACTGGCCTAGATGCCCCCAGTCTCTCATTCCAGTTTTGCTGAATCTGTCCTCCTTGACGTCTGTGCTGAAGTGGCGACAGGACTGGCAAAAAACCGCATCCAGTTTAATGCTGTACTCCAACCAACTGTTTCGAGCATACCATTTAGCAGAAAAAGTCCTCCTCTTTCCACTGACAGCTTCCGTGACAGGGTAAGCTTGTAGTTTGGGCAGGCATGCAGGCTCATCCACAGTGGAAAGATCCGTGATTCTCGAGCTGGCCGTATTGGTGTCGTCTGGTAGCGTAGCGTTAGCTGCATCATTCTCAATGGTGCGTGTAGCGTCACTAGTCTGTGTGGGAGGGGTCGTGGGCCTGCTCGCTGATGAAGGGGGAGAAACATCCTCCTCAGTTGTCGAACTTGTGTCCTGCTGGTAGTCTAGTCGGGGTTTTTTCAAATAATTTATCAGGGAACTCTGTTTCATCGGTTTCATGATTGCTAGCCCATGAGCAGCAGTTGACGGCTTGGCGCTCTCGCAATGCTTGCTGGGCAAGGGATCACACTCAGGTTAGGAAGTTGCATTGGGCGTGCCAGCTGCCAATATGGGTGGCACCGGCACACCATGGCACACCCGTGGCTACGTCAGTGGTGCAGATGCTGAAACTTTTGTTCCTGTAGCAACTGTGCAGGTATCACAAGGTGTTTCTGCAGATAATCAGGAACATAGATCAAGTGTAAGCAATGCAAGTCCTATACATCAACCTAGTGTGTCAAATCAGCCAGGGCTAAGGATGCAGCAGAATGCTAAGCAGAGTGCTCCATTGCATTCACACTCTCAGCCACGATCAGCTTCTTCTGCACCTTTAAAGGCCTCCTTCCACTGAAAACCCGTTTGACTTGCTCCTTCTGAAATACGGAGGGTTTCCCCTTGTTTACTTACACATGCTGACTTGCTAGCGTTGCGTTCCCCCCAGTCGGTTGTGCTTCCTCATCACAGAAACAATACGAAGAGAAGAGCGAATCGGGAACAGCCTTGGACTTCTACGTAACATTGCAAATAGCGTATCCCACGTGGGGTTTCTATCTGTCCATTGGAAGGCAGGTAACCCTCCACTACACACTAGAAGTAAAGACGGCACGACTGTAGCTTCGGAGTTGAGAAGCTAATTAGCTAACTGTTTGTTAGCATGGCGGAACAAACTTGTTTGTCGGCTCTATTTCCTGTCTGTGGCGAAATAAGAGCGGAGGGCGGAGCTTCCTTCATACGCTGATGGGAGGCAGCCAATCAGACGGAAATTCATGAGAAGGACCCGGAAAAGCTGCCGTTGGACCACAAGCCTCTCTTCTAGTATACAAATACAGCTGGATACTAAGATACCAGAAGGTTTTTTTAAACAGAAACGATGCAGAGTGCATTCAATAATAATGGAGAACACAGAAATATTAATGAAATGACCACGGAAGTACAACTTTAAAGCAAAGTAGTGTTGAGGGATCTAATCTGATGTCAGTCAGTCAGTCATTTTTTGTACCGCTTATCCAGTTCAGGGTCGCGGGGGTTGCTGGAGCCTATCCCAGCTATCATCAGGCGAGAGGCGGGGTACACCCTGGACAGGTCGCCAGTCTGTCCCCGGCAAATTTGATGTCTGTATTGGAAAAGCAAAATGAAATCACATAATTGCTAGTTGAGTAACAATCTCGTCTCCTACTTCCAAGAAGAGACATCAGATTTTTGATGGTGATCCCTTACAATATCAAACATTCATGGAAGCATTTGAACACAGCATTAAAGAAAGAAAGCTTAGTGCCAAAGACTGCTTGTATTTTCTTGAGCAGTACACCAGGGGGCAACCAAGAGAGCTAGTCAGAAGCTGTCAACATATGGCACCAGGGCCCAGTATTTCAAAAATAATCCACCAGGATTAATCCAGGTGGATTGGATTTTTTCCAGATCTGATCAGAAATTGGGTATTTCAAACGAGATTTAATCCTGAAGATTTAAATCCAGATCTGCGAATCCAATCCTACCTTTAATCCAGATTTTTTGCTCTTTTGGGTATTTCAAAAGTTTGGGCCCAAATCTGGATCATTTTGATCCTGAAAATGGGGATTAAAATAATCCCACCTCAGAGATGGATTTGAGGAGGATCTTGAGGTGGAAAACAATGAGGTTGGCAGCTGCAGTCACGAACTACACATCTTTCACTCTGAATCTGTTACATAAATCTGCTCCTTTCATACTGAAGAAATAATATGATATATTTTTAAAAATGAAATGTTTCATACGCATTGTGATGGAGCCAAATTTACAACAAACATAATGCTCTTGTTTCTGCTAAGTAAATTATTTTTGAGTGAGACCTGTTTTTCACTTTTAAGATTTGAAGAGTGTAACCACATTTGAAACGGCGTCCATGCACAACATTTTTTGTTCCAGCGATGCGCTAAATTACTCACTATGTGGACCACTCAAAGCGCTTTAGGCAATAATACAGTTCCAACTCTTTCAAACTTGTTCTGGAAAGCGGTCTTTTGTCTTTTATACCGTTATCATCCAGACAAACGCCTCCATGTCATTAAAGAGGAAATGTTGCGGCACGTTGTTTTGGCTGAACGCACAAGAAAATGTCCCAACGCCGCTGTATAATTCAGAACTTTTATCACTCTGCCTGGTGCAGTCATTTATTCGTTGCTGCCGCTTTTTGCTATCTATAAAAGCCAAATGTTCTCTTCTTCTTCACTTTCTGACATAACAATCACAATAAACAGCACCCCTTAGTGGCGACCCGCAAACATGATTTCACATCACTACAACAGGGATGAAAGGATGGCCTGTGCGACAAACTACACATCTACAATATTTCCCTAAATCTGAACGTAGCTGTAATTGCAGTCCATCATTTAAAATAAGTAAACAAAATCTGCACATAGCTCAGAATTTAGTGACAGTTACAGACGAATCCTGAAAAGTTAAATTTCTGTCACAAAGTAAACATGTTGACGCTCCATAAATAAAAATGTTTGCATGAATAATTGATAACCATGTTTCATTTTCACATAAATTTATTACTTTAACTGCTTGTCAAGCATCCTACTCTTCACCTTCACCTCTTCTTGCTGAGCTGAGTGAGTCCGTCCCTTTCAGAGGACATTCTGCTGCTGAGTCTGCTCAATACTCTCAATTGTTTCTTTTACTCAAGATTTTCATTTCTGCACTTCTTATAACAAAACACTTTTATTATTGAGCTTCCTTGATTTGTGTCTTGGTTATTAAAATCATTTATTAAATATCTTTATTGGTATGGAAATGTTTAAAAGTAGCCTACTTACAGACCGCTCTGTTTCTCAACTACAGCTTCTCTGTAACTGAACAAACGTCTGAGTTAAAGAAGAAAAAGAAATTTGACTGCCAGAGTTGTTTCTCTGTTTGCAGTGATGGTTCAGCATCAGCGTTGACTTATACATGATCATATTGATCAGACACACGCTCATGACAAGTTCTTTATGTCATCATTTCCTGTTTCCTGTCAATGATCCAGTGGGAGGGACGGATTTGTAAGTCTCCATCTAACAGGATCGGGATCATTTTGATCCAATCCACCAAAGTTTTGAAATATCCAGATATCAATCTGAGATCCGTGGACCTGAATCCAAGGATTTGGGAAATCCAGATCATTTTGATCTGTATTCAAATTTTTGAAATACTGGGCCCTGAAGACTCTGAGATCAAAACAGGTGTGACTGTGAATGTGGTCCATTCTGATGAGCAGATGGATTTAGTTATGAGTTTTATTGAACACTTCTCTTCCTGGGTTTGTCTGAAAAGAATGGTTGGCTGGCTCCTCAGGTTTAGAACTTTGCTTTTGGATCTCTCTCGAAAAAGGAATCAGCTAAGGATAACCCTCTCTCTATCTGATCAGGATAAGGCACAGCTATAAAGGAGACTACAAGAGGAGATGAAGGCCATCAAAGGTCAGGTTGTAAGAAGTCCTCTTACACTTGATGAGTTTGACAAGGCTGAGACAGCAATTATCTCTCCCTGTCAGAGAAAGAGATATCCTGATGAAGTGAGAGGATTGCAGAAAGGAGAAGGTGTAAAAAGATCTAGTAATCTTTTCAAGCTGGATCCTAAATTGGATGGCTGTGTTTTGAGGGTTGGGGAAAGACTGGGAAGATCATCTATGCCAGATGAAGCTTAACATCCTGCAATACTGGCTAGGGATCTCCATGTTTCTGACCTCATTCTGTACCATATACATCAGATTACGGGACATGGAGGACGTAATCATATGCTCTCCATGTTGCGACAGAGATATTGGATTCCAGGAGCCAGTGTTGCCATAAGAAAGATATTATCTAAGTGCGTTGTCTGTCGAAGATTGCATGTTGTTCGGGGACAACAGCAGATGGCAGACCTTCCACAAGACAGTTTTTCCTGATGAACCTCCATTTTCTTGAGTTGGGGTGGATGGTGGATTGCTTTGGACCTTTTGAGGTCAAAAGAGGAAGGAACACGATTAAGAAATATGGGGTCATTTTTACATGCTTGGCTATAAGGGCTGTGCATCTTAAAGTGCTGTCTTCTTTAGACACGGACTCTTTTGTTAATGCTTTGAGACGCTTTATTGCAAGGCGTGGTCAGGTGATGGAAATGCGCTCAGACAATGGTACTAACTTTGTTGGAGCTGAGCGTGAGCTAAGGGAAGCCATGGGAAAGTGGAATCATGCTCAGATTAATGACATCCTTCTTCAAAAGGGAATCAGGTGGATTTTCAATCCCCCCACAGGATCCCATCATGGTGGAGTGTGGGAGAGGTTAATAACACCTGTGCGTAAGGTGCCGAATTCCACCCTGAAAACCCAGACTCTCGATGAAGAAGGGCTCCATACTGTTTTGTGTGAGGCTGAGGCTATTATCAACAGCTGCCCCATAACTAAAGCATCCACTGATCTAAACGACTTGGAAGCATTAACTCCAAACCATCTCCTGTTGCTTAAGTCTAAGCCATTGCTACCGCCAGGAGTGTTTCAGGAAAATGATCTATATGCTCGACGGCGATGGAAGCAAGTCCAGTATATGTCAAACCTGTTCTGGAAGCGTTGGGTAAAGGAGTTTTTGCCCCAATTGCAAGAGTGTCAGAAGTGGCAGACCACCAGAAGAAACTTCAGTCCTGGGGACGTTGTTGATGAGTCTGCACTCAGAAACTCATGGCTGGTTGGAAAGGTGGTTTAAGTGGTCCAGGACAATAGAGGACTTGTGAGACAGGTTCATATTAGGACCAAGACCAACTACCTGGACAGACCTATCACCAAGGTGTGTCTTCTTCATGAAGCAGAGGACCATGACGGAGGGGACTGACCGTAAGATGCTTCAACTTTGTTGATGTGGACATTTGATCATATGAAAGGACTTGAATTAATACTTTCACAGATTTTGTTATTTAGTCTACCTGATGAATGTGTAGAAATGTATTGATTATGATGTTTTGTTAATGTCTCCTACATGCTGTTAGCAATGTAATTAATCTTTAGAGTAATTAGGTGTCGGAATGTAGGAGCCATATGTGTGAGTAATGTTATGTATATTAATATGCTGTTGTGTGCATGCCCGATTGGCACTTTGGTGGTCGGTGTGTCACTCTGGGTGTGTAGTCAGTGATTACAATTAGGTGCACTCACCTGTGCGCACTAGCTGCTCGGAGGATGTAGAAGTGAGATGAGCTGGGGAGTGAAATTTTTTTGTTGACCGCAACCATAAATTACAGCTAATTGACTAAGTATTTGCCTTGTCTTGTCATCCGTTTTTCCTTGTAAAGTTGAATAACGTTTATTATGATGTGGGAAATAAACGTGAGACAAAGAAGTTCTTAGTGCGCGTCATCAGTGATCTCTCATGTTTAGCTCACTGCGGCTAATCAATGGCTGGTTTGGACAGTTGGCCACAACACCTTGAAACTAATTCCCAGGGCTATTTCTTTGTTCTGAGGATGAGATGATGACTCCATGGATGCAAGTTTCCATCATATCAGTTATTCAATATTATGCAACACTCACCCATCAGTGAGATGTGTTCAAAAGCATGTTTGTGCAAAAAGTTTAAAAATAACATTTCTGTGATTACTTTAACTCATTGCAGATGCATCATCATTGTTCTCTAATTCAGTTTAAAATATAATCCTTCATTTATTCATTCATTTTCCGTACTGCTTAGTCCAGTTCAGGATTATGGGTAATAATAATAATAATAATAATAATAATAATAATAATAATAACTGGTGTGAAAGCTGTAACCCTGCTATCACACCATTTGACACAAATTGGCGGTGCAACAAGCCCCAAACGTGCATCTTATTTGTGTGAATGTAGCGTTTTACTCGCACGAATAGAGCATATTTCGCCAATTCGCTCGAGTTGAAAAAATTTAACTTGAGCGTTTTATACGCGCGAACAACACGAGCCCCGTCATTGAAAATGAATGAGACGCGATGTGAACGGACTGGCGCTCTGCAGCTCGCTGCTCTCTTCTGTAGTAAGAAGAGAAAAGCGATTTTCACAGATAAAATCACAAAGTGCTGCAGACAAAACCTCATTAACCTGCAGCTGCAGATCTCTGCAGACGTTGTTTGACGGGATGAAACATCACAAAGCCGACACTCAGAGAACCTGTAGTTCCCGGAGGAAGATGCAGCTCTCGTCCTTTCTACATAAGTAAACTGAAGTTGATTTTCATCAAACAGTATTGGAAAACACCACGATAATTTAAAATGAGACTGTGCTCAGACTAGTGTAGTATTCAGTTTTGCCACTAGTTTTGACGCTCCAGTACCAGAAATTCAGCCTCAGCTGATGTAAACAAACACTCGCTCTGTGTTGTGATCCAAAGGATGAAAATAGCAGGAAAGTTGCGAGCTGCGTTTAATCAGCTGGTTAGATTTTGAGAGGTGGAGACTGTAGAGACTCGTTAAACTGAGCTACAATAGCTAGCTTACTGACAGCAGCTACATTCTATTGCTGGAAGTTTTGCTGGAAGCGCTAGCTAGCTGCAGCTAGCTTACTCACAGAAAGCAGATGGACAGATGCTCAGCAGCTGGAATACAGCGCCTGTAGTTTGTATCATGGAGGGATATGCAGCACAGATCCTCCCCAACAGATCATCAAACTGTGGGGAGGGAATCCCCCTGGAAGCGGCCGCCATCCAGACGTAACTCCTGGATCAGGTGATGACATTCACCGAGCTCCGAGCACCTCTGGAGAATCTGGTGGATCCAAACACGCCGGCGTCTTCGGTTCAACGCTGCAACTCTCTCAAAGTACTAAAATAACCGCATTCTGACATGTTCACCTGACTGAAGTGACTGACGGGTGACAAACCACCATCCCCCACTCCAGAAAGTTCAACTTGACGCGCAAATGAAGCGTTTTGTTCGCGCGTACTATACGCTCCATTCACGCGTATTATTCGCTCCATTCACGTGAAAAAAACGCCTGAATCAAGCCTGTTAACATCCAGCATTTGCGTGTTGAAATCAAGGCGCATATGCAAATGGAGGCTTCCAGTGTGAACACAGGGGAAAGCTGAAAGGGCTTTGATGCTATTGCTAAGCAGTGGAATGATGTCATTGCCCATTGCTTAGCAATGTCTCTTTATGACATCATCAAGGGGGGATCTGAGGGGAATGGGACGGGGGTGGCCATGTGGAAGAGGTCAGACAGATATGAAGTAAGAAGGTCGTGGATGACTTTGAAGAGGAGGAGTTTGAACTTAGTTTAATGGAACAGCATTAGCAGAGTGGAGTTGCTGTAGGATGGGGTGATATGATGGTATTATGAAATGAGCTCCGAGTGCAGTTTTCTTTTTTAATTACAGTACATGAAACACGAAAATTTAAGTAGGGTTGGCGTTTATGCAATTTACGAAGTGGAACAGAGCAGGGACATTGAACTGGCCCAGAAGTGGACCGTCTAAGTGTTTCAAGTTCCGGAAACCGGAACACGGAAGCGTGATAATCCCTTATTGGAATCAGAACAGGAATCATTCAAATCCAAGCGATGCCCCCACCCTAATGGTTACTGTGTGTGATATGGAGCTGTCGGATCTTTGCTGTCGTTTCTTTGAGAGTGCTATTTCCTGCACACAAATGTTTCAATGAAGGTAATAAGATGGTGTATAACTGAAAACACCTGTGAGATCTTTAACCACGTCTTCTCTCTAACACTGGCCCTGTCAGAGGCTTCAGTCAATGAACTGGTCACTAGCTTCAGTACAAACATCCAAACACCTTGGGTGTGGATGAAGTTGAACTTCTGTGGTAATGAGCTTCCCTGTATGCTTCCTTTTGTCACATTTTAACCACCAGGTACTGCTTTCCTCGTCTGGAAGTGTGTCTGAAGGCTTTGAATAGAGGACAGCAGAAAACTGTTCTCACTCCCAAGAAAAATCATCAACATGCTCTCTGTTTCCTGTCAGTAAACCATCCAACATGAAAAAGGTGCTGACAGTCTGGGTCAGAGGTCAGAATGGAGGTAATCTGGTGGGACGCAGTGTCGGTACTGCAGCAGCAGGGCGGCGCTAGCGAGCTGAACTGGAGCTCTGCTCAGATTGATCCTGATTCTGTTTGACGTCTCGCCGCCTCCTCACTCACCGGCAGTCAAACACAGAGTGCTTCACTCCTATTAACAATGCATGGGGTGTGCATGTGTGCGTGCACGTCTAAAACCAGTTGGCATTTCCAGCGCTGATTCCAGGATTTGATCCAAGATGAACCGTTACGACCCTGCTGTCCCTCTGCTCATTCCTTTGTGCCTGAAATACCTTGCTGAGGAAAATTTATGTAAATGTTGGTTCAAGTGTTCGTGTCCCTGTTACACAGAAAACTCCACAAGAGTGCGGCTGATATGTTAGATTTAACTTCAAACCAGCCCGGGGAAGCAGAACCTTTAATCCCAGTCAGCAACAGAACCTTTAATCCCAGTAAGCATCCAGAACCTTTAATCCCAGTCAGCAGCAGAACCTTTAATCCCAGTCAGCAGCAGAACCTTTAATCCCAGTCAGCATCCAGAACCTTTAATCCCAGTCAGCAGCAGAACCTTTAATCCCAGTCAGCAACAGAGCCTTTAATCCCAGTCAGCAACAGAACCTTTAATCCCAGTCAGTAACAGAACCATTAATCCCAGTCAGCAACAGAGCCTTTAATCCCAGTCAGTATCAGAACTTTTAATCCCAGTCAGTAACAGGACCTTTAATCCCAGTCAGCATCAGAACCTTTAATCCCAGTCAGTAACAGGACCTTTAATCCCAGTCAGCAACAGAACCTTTAATCCCAGTCAGCAACAGAACCTTTTATCCCAGTCAGCATCAGAACCTTTAATCCCAGTTAGCAACAGAACCTTTAATCCCAGTCAGCAACAGAACCTTTTATCCCAGTCAGCATCAGAACCTTTAATCCCAGTCAGCAACAGAACCTTTAATCCCAGTCAGCATCAGAACCTTTAATCCCAGTCAGTAACAGAACCTTTAATCCCAGTTAGCAACAGAACCTTTAATCCCAGTCAGCAACAGAACCTTTAATCCCAGTCAGCATCAGAACCTTTAATCCCAGTCAGTAACAGGACCTTTAATCCCAGTCAGCATCTGGAACCTTTAATCCCAGTCAGTATCAGAACCTTTAATCCCAGTCAGCAACAGAACCTTTAATCCCAGTCAGTATCAGAACCTTTAATCCCAGTCAGCAACAGAACCTTTAATCCCAGTCAGCAACAGAACCTTTAATCCCAGTCAGTATCAGAACCTTTAATCCCAGTCAGCAACAGAACCTTTAATCTCAGTCAGCAACAGAACCTTTAATCCTCGTCAGCAACAGAACCTATAATCTCAGTTAGGGATTAAAGCTGAGCGGGAAGAGAGCAAACAATAAAGAAGAGCTCAAGGCTGTGATGGAAGCATGTTGGTCTTCCATAACAGCTGAGATATGACACAAGCTGCTAGCATCCATGCCACGCCGGGTTAAGGAGTCATTCATGCAAAAGGGCCTAAACCAAGTACTAAGTACAGATGCAAGATTTTACTTTAGGAGGCCTGATATTTTTGTATTTAAAGTCTTTTATAATTGATTTCATGCAATATTCTACTTTTTTTGAGTTTTAGAATTTGAGGTTTTCTTAAGCTGCAAGTCCTAATCAGCAACATCCAAACAAATAAAAGCTTGAAATATATTGATTTGCATATTATTTGTCTATACAATATGTAAATTGCACCTTTTAAGTTGAATTATAGAAATACATGATTTTTTTCACAATATTCTAATGTCTGTTTAGTACCTGTAGACTATTCCAGTAAAACGCCGCAACTAGACCGTCTACCATTGCCTGGGGAGCCTTAATGTACATGTGTAATTAGAACAGATGAGAATCAGACTTTTTCCTGAAGAACATGGAGGAAATCTGGAAGGACGTCACATTCCTGGTTGTTGGAACATCAGAGGAAACTTTAATGTGGTAATAAGTGATGAAGAAGATCACGGACATTTATTTCATGAAGATTTCTGCTGTCTGTGACAAAAGTGGACGGTGCTGCTCAGTCCACTGATGTCAGTGTGTTCGTATCGGGGAGGAATATCGGCCAATCAGAGCAGAGGAGGAATAACTTGCTGCCACGGTGGAGAAAACACTGGATTTATTCCCCAACAACAAAAACACAGGAAATTATGGTGAACACTCATTAATCTGACACTTTATTTCACGTATCTATGCTCCCAAAAATGACGCAGCGGATAACGTTATCATGCAAGCTAATGCTAACAGCTGTGGTGTTTCAAACCGTGAGCGAGGTGAACAGTGTAGTTTGAACTGTAAGCCCCGCCCCTAACTGTTTCTCCCAGTAAGAAACGCTCTTACTCTCCCTTCCACTCGACATGCATGAACTGACGTGCACGTTTCATACTCGTGCACAAAGAAACTCCGGAAGAAACTTGCATCTTCCAGTGAATTTCTTGTTTTGGTTGCAGTAAATGGCTGCAGATCAGCTAAATTATATTTTCTGTCACTTAATTCATAAACCGGTAGTTTACCGTAATGTACTGTTATGTACACAGATGCACAATTATGGTGCGTTATGATGTTATAGGCGACATTACAACATGACAATCTAATAAAGTATCTACCCGGCCACTTCGAGTGAAGGTGACGTGAAGCTCGGCAGCGCCAGCAGCCGAAGACAGAAAATGTTACTAAGAAGAAAGTTATTGAAAAATACCTGTCCAGTCGGATTACAGCACGTTTCCAGTCCACATTCAGTCCGAGGCGTCCAGCTTCTCTCTATCTTCAGTACAATCCAGCGAGATTTACACCAACTTTAGTCCTTCTTTGGTCTCTCCTGTGTTTCACGTCTCTCTCCTCCTCAGTTTTGATGCTTTCAGCCGTTTTGCTATCTTAACAGTGACAGCCAGCGCGACTTTCACTTCATTAGACGCCATGCGGTTCTGTTCACAAGTGCTGCCGTGCACGTGCTAGGGGAGGGTGCTCCTTGTTAGGAAACGCTGTGATTGGCTGATTGGAAACCGAAACTTCTGTAAAATGAACTCCATTGGCAGAGAAAAAGGTCACGACAGAGTTTGAACCTAAACTAAAAAGGCCTGGATTTATTCATATATGCAATCAATGGGTGATTTATTTTCATGAAATAGCCTCTACTATGTAGAAAGCATTTGTCTTAGAGAGATTAGAATAAAATCAGGTACAGGAACTTTAAAGGAATAGTACACCCACAGAATGATGTAACTTTATTTTCCACTTCCCCTCATGGTCAGCAAGACTCTGCAGCACTTTTTTAATATCTCAAATGCAGCCGGAGATCAGGAAGGCTCCTTGTTTCCCCCCAACTTTCATATAATGGAGTTCGCCGGGGTTCGAGCATAAAAGGTCCATAAGTCCACAAAAACTTGTCAGTATTCCTCCAAACTGCTCGTCCAATGTAATCCAAGTGTCCTGAGTGGGTAGCGTCCAGAATTTACTAGAAACAACGTCATTTAGTATATTTTTAGAGACTAAACAGTACTACATCAGTACTACATCGCATCTCCTGCGAGCTGTTCTACCTGGATCCTCAGGTAGACCGCCTCACCTGTTATACCTGGATCCTCAGGTAGACCGCCTTACCTGTTAAACCTGGATCCTCAGGTAGACCACCTCACCTGTTATACCTGGATCCTCAGGTAGACCACCTCACCTGTTATACCTGGATCCTCAGGTAGACCGCCTTACCTGTTATACCTGGATCCTCAGGTAGACCGCCTTACCTGTTAAACCTGGATCCTCAGGTAGACCACCTCACCTGTTATACCTGGATCCTCAGGTAGACCGCCTCACCTGTTAAACCTGGATCCTCAGGTAGACCGCCTCACCTGTTCTACCTGGGTCCTCAGGTAGACCACCTCACCTGTTATACCTGGATCCTCAGGTAGACCACCTCACCTGTTATACCTGGGTCCTCAGGTAGACCACCTCACCTGTTATACCTGGATCCTCAGGTAGACCGCCTCACCTGTTCTACCTGGGTCCTCAGGTAGACCGCCTCACCTGTTCTACCTGGATCCTCAGGTAGACCACCTCACCTGTTATACCTGGATCCTCAGGTAGACCGCCTCACCTGTTAAACCTGGATCCTCAGGTAGACCGCCTCACCTGTTCTACCTGGGTCCCTTAGGTAGACCGCCTCACCTGTTAAACCTGGATCCTCAGGTAGACCACCTCACCTGTTAAACCTGGATCCTCAGGTAGACCACCTCACCTGTTAAACCTGGATCCTCAGGTAGACCACCTCACCTGTTAAACCTGGATCCTCAGGTAGACCACCTCACCTGTTAAACCTGGATCCTCAGGTAGACCACCTCACCTGTTCTACCTGGGTCCTCAGGTAGACCGCCTCACCTGTTAAACCTGGATCCTCAGGTAGACCGCCTCACCTGTTATACCTGGATCCTCAGGTAGACCACCTCACCTGTTCTACCTGGGTCCTCAGGTAGACCACCTCATCTGTTAAACCTGGATCCTCAGGTAGACCGCCTCACCTGTTATACCTGGATCCTCAGGTAGACCACCTCACCTGTTCTACCTGGGTCCTCAGGTAGACCACCTCACCTGTTCTACCTGGGTCCTCAGGTAGACCACCTCATCTGTTAAACCTGGATCCTCAGGTAGACCGCCTCACCTGTTAAACCTGGATCCTCAGGTAGACCACCTCACCTGTTAAACCTGGATCCTCAGGTAGACCACCTCACCTGTTAAACCTGGATCCTCAGGTAGACCACCTCACCTGTTATACCTGGATCCTCAGGTAGACCACCTCACCTGTTCTACCTGGGTCCTCAGGTAGACCACCTCATCTGTTAAACCTGGATCCTCAGGTAGACCGCCTCACCTGTTATACCTGGATCCTCAGGTAGACCACCTCACCTGTTCTACCTGGGTCCTCAGGTAGACCACCTCATCTGTTAAACCTGGATCCTCAGGTAGACCGCCTCACCTGTTATACCTGGATCCTCAGGTAGACCACCTCACCTGTTCTACCTGGGTCCTCAGGTAGACCACCTCATCTGTTAAACCTGGATCCTCAGGTAGACCGCCTCACCTGTTATACCTGGATCCTCAGGTAGACCACCTCACCTGTTCTACCTGGGTCCTCAGGTAGACCACCTCATCTGTTAAACCTGGATCCTCAGGTAGACCACCTCACCTGTTCTACCTGGGTCCTCAGGTAGACCGCCTCACCTGTTAAACCTGGATCCTCAGGTAGACCACCTCACCTGTTAAACCTGGATCCTCAGGTAGACCACCTCACAGTCTCAGGTTTTTATTTACATTAAACATTTTATTTGTATTCTGTCTGTGCTTCAATCTAGAAACATTTTTATCTGATTTACATAATGCTACATTCTGTTTTACAGTTGTGTGAAAAAGTGTTTGTCCCCTTCCTGATTTCTTATTTTTTCACTTTTTCACACAACTGTATTTAAATGTAATAGAACCTCCCACCCAGTTTCGGACCAACGTTCTGCCTGAAGGTGATAAATAAAGAAAACCTTGTTGAATATAACATAGTGATCTGCAGAAAGTTAACTTTTTACGCCTTGGAGGTTTATTTGGGACACTTTTGTCCTTTCAGGTCATTTTGTCATTTTGGACGTCATTTTTATTCACCATTTTTTATGTGAGAAAGCGTTTGTTTTGAAGAACTTCAAAATATCAGTTTTACTTTTTCTAAAATATCAACAAGAACAAATTTAGCACACTGGTCGTTAGAGGACAAACCATCTTCTCCTCACAACTGTATAAAACAAAACAAAATAAACTTTTGTCTTAGTGAAAAATACAAAATATGTCATTATTCAAATGATTTTAAAATACAATAGAATTTTATATAGATAGACAAGAATTTTACGGTGGCCCAGAAGGGTCACAACAAAACAAAAGCCACAACAAAATTAACCACAACACGAAAGCTGCAACGGAAGTCTTTTTTTTTTTTTGTTTCTTCTAAGAGGTCACCGCTGAAAATTACAGTGGATACGGAAAGTATTCAGACCCCTTTAAAATTTTCACTCTTTGTTTCATTGCAGCCATTTACCAAAATCAAAAGGTTCATTTTATTTCTCATTAACTCATTCACTGCCATTGACGTCTATAGCCGTATACAGCGGGGCAAAAAAGTATCACAATTTTCACCAGATATCGCCAGATTGTCACCAGATTGTGTTCAGGTCAATAGCTCTACTCGAAATATATTTTGGAAGAAAAATGTTGACATGTTCAATACTATTTCCCTTGCTGTATATGGCTATAAACGTCAATGGCAGTGAATGAGTTAATGTCACTCAGCACCCCATCTTCACAGAAAAACAGAAATGTAGACATTTTTGCAAATTTATTAGAAAAGAAAAACTGAAATATGACATGGTGATAAGTATTCAGTACTTTGCTCAGTACTTAGTAGAAGTACTTCTGAGCTGGTACAGCCATGAGTCTTCTTGGGAATGATGCAACAATGTTCCACACCTGGATTTGGGATCTTCTGGTTCTTCTTGCAGATCCTCTCCAGTTCTGTCAGGTTGGATGGTGAACGGTGGTGTTCAGCCATTTTCAGGTCTCTCAGAGATGCTCAGTTGGGTTTAAGTCAGGGTTCTGGCTGGGCCGGTCCAGAATGGTCCAGAGTGGTTCTGATCCACTCCTTTGTTATTTCAGCTGTGTACTGAGGGTCATTGTCTTGTTGGAAGGTGAACCTTCGGCCCAGTCTGAGCTCCTGAACTCTGGAAGAGCTTTTCTTCCAGGATCTCTGTACTTGCCCGCATTCATCTTTCCCTCAACTGCAACCAGTCGTCCTGTCCCTGCAGGTGAAAAACACCCCCATAGCATGATGCTGCCACCACCGTGCTTCACTGTTGGGATGGTATTGGGCAGGTGATGAGCAGTGCCTGGTTTTCTCCACACAAACTGCTTAGAATTAACTCCAGAAAGTTCAATCTTGGTCTCATCAGACCAGAGAATCTTATTTCTCTCAGTCTGGGAGTCCTTCATGTGTTTTTGGCAAACTCTATGCGGGCTTTCATATGTCTGCACTGAGGAGAGGCTTCCATCGGGCCACTCTGCCATAAAGCCCCGACTGGTGGAGGCTGCAGTGATACTGACTTTGTGGAACTTTCTCCATCTCCCTACTGCATCTCTGGAGCTCAGCCACAGTGATCTTTGGCTTCTTCTTTACTCTCTCACCAAGGCTCTTCTCCCACCATTGCTCAGTTTGGCTGGACGGCCGGGTCTAGGAAGAGTTCTGGTCGTCCCAAACTTCTTCCATGTAAGGACTATGGAGGCCACTGTGCTCTTAGGAACCTTTAGTGCTGCAGAAACTCTTTTGTAACCTTGTCCAGATCTGTGTCTCACCACAATTCTGTCTCTGAGCTCCTTGGACAGTTCCTTCCACCTCATGATCCTCATTTGCTCTGACATGCACTGTGAGCTGGAAGCTCTTATATAGACAGGTGTGTGCCTTTCCTCATCAAGTCCAATCAGTTTAATTATACACAGCTGGATTCCAATGAAGGAGTAGAACCATCTCAAGGAGGATCAGAAGAAATGAACAGCATATGAGTTAAATATGAGTCTCTGCAAAGGCTCTGAATACTTATCACCATGTCATATTTCAGTTTTTCTTTTTTAATAAATTTGCAAAAATTTCTATATTTATGTTTTTTCTCTGTCAAGATGGGGTGCTGAGTGACATTAATGAGAAATAAAATGAACTTTTTTGATTTGGCAAACGGCTGCAATGAGTCAGTCAGTCATTTTCTGAACCGCTTATCCAGTTCAGGGTCGCGGTGGTTACTTGAGTCTATCCCAGCTATTATCAGGCGAGAGGCAGGGTACACCTGGACAGGTTGCCAGTCTGTCGCAGGACCAACACAGAGAGACAGACTACCATTCACACTCACATTCATTCCAAGGGACAATTTAGAGTGATCAATTAACCTAACATGCATGTCTTTAGATGGTGGGAGGCAGAGTGATTGAATGAGAGTGGCAACACTCCCATAGACTTCTATAGAAAGATTGGAATGAGGAGGTCACGTGGTTCATGGAGCTGCAAATAGTTCAAAAAGTCAAAAGTTCCAACATTAACGGCTGTTCATTCCCTCCGTGTGGGGGGCGTTATCGCCGGTAAGTATCTGAAATGACAACATTTCATGGCTTTGTGAGGCATTAGCTGAATTTTCTGTTACAAATAAAGTGAACAGTGTAACTTTATGTGGCCAGTTTTAGTCCATTTATTGTGTGATTTACCAGCTAGTTATAGTTTAGCTGTGGTTAGCTAATGTTAGCTTGGCTTCAGTCGCTGTAATCACCGCCAGAAAACGTAGTTATCACAGATTTATTGCAGATATAGGCAAGTTCGTTTTTTCCATATAAAGATTTTATTATTTAGATGTGGTTTTTTGGTGATGACTGTATCATGCACATAATCTCAATTCCCTGTGGTAAACTATATGAAATAGAATATTAATCATCTTTTCTTCATTACGATTGACAGAAAATTCTACATCCTTTAACAGACAATGCCTCAGAGACAGCAAAATGAATGTAGAGACAGCCTGGGTCAGCTGCATAAATGTGGATATCATTCATTGAATATATATTGTGAATATGGATGATTATAACATACATATGTAGTATATTCCTCCACCTGGAACTAGTTTTCCAGACAATCCTGGGTTTAACCCTTTTCTCAACACAAACGTCCACGGTCCAGCTCGTCTTTTGTCTTCTTGGATGGATAAAACTGTAATGTTGCATCATAACTCGTGTTTGCAGGTCTTGCAGTACATCCAAGAGTTGCATCGTGTCATGGAGGACTTCAGTGGGTTTGTATTCCCTTCACAGGGTGACGAGAAGACATGATGTCCAACTAGTGGATGAGAGGACATGATGTCCAACTGGTGGATGAGAGGACATGATGTCCTACCAGTGATTCCTGCTTCAGAAACCATGCAGCAGATGGAGGTTGCTGCTTTATTTTTGAGTATACCAGCAGCAGTTATGTCTAGATTTTGTGTGTGTTTTTACACAGTGGTTTTACATAAATTGTTTTTATTATTTAACACTTGGCTTCTTATTTTTAGTGTGTCGCACCTTAAGATCTGTCTTATAAATGGAAAGTGCTATATAAATCCTATTATTAAATATTATTATCAGTAGTAGTAGAATTACTGTTGAATATACAACCACTTCCATCTTGTGCTTCCTGTCACCATAGAAACATGATCGTGTCTCATCCACTTTGTACACATAACCTCATAATGTGCATAATAAAGTTATTTTACATAATTAAATGTTTTGTTGTATGTTTATTTGAAAGGTTGTTTGTGTTTGAAAACGTGGCAGTAATTTTGTTCTTTTATTACATTATTCATAAAATTATTCAGATTATTTTACTCTAGTTTTCTGACTACAACAATGAACAGAGTTACTGATGTATTTAGTTCACGCAGCAAATCATGAAATATGCTGAATATGATGTAATAATGTAATAACAGCGTCCTCTATAGAGAAGAATAAATTCCAAGTCATCACTCAGAGCATCTATTTATTCATTTTTTATAGTCATTGAGATCATATCTCTGCCATTCAGATAATTGTCCATCTAACACCAGGGGGAGATGTGACCTCCACAGCTGGAGTGTTTGATTAAATCTTTTATCAGACAGAAACATCAGGACTGTACGGGTGTAAATGTGGGTAAACTCATGCAGGACAGTAACCTCTGGAACATCAGGAGGCCGAGGTGCCACGCACCCGTCCTAGCATGCAAAGAAACCAACGACACAGCTTTAACACGGTTGTTGGTGTTTGTTTTTTTTCCTCTCTTGTGCTAAAAAAAAAAAAAAAAACCTTTAATAAAATACATAGTTGTTGCAGTAATCAATAAACATAACTGGTCAATATTTCAGGAAAATTGTGAGGATAATCTACGTTTTTGCGCCGTTTAACCCACAGACAGCGCGGTGCTGTTTATGAACTTTTTAAGGCTGCATGAACCACGTGACCGCCTGTCGGCGAGTTCAAAGTGTGTCGTAACTCTCATACTTAATGGCGCTGGTGGGAGGAAGCCGGAGAACCCGGAGAGAACCCACGCATACACGAGGAGAACATGCAAACTCCACACAGGAAGGCTACTGTTGGAATTGTTTGAACCCCCTCCCCAGCTGGGAATCAAACTAGCAACCTTTTTACAATAAGGGTGCCGTGCTAACCGCCACGCCACCGTGCAGCCCGTGCAATGAAACAGAGAGAAAGTTTTAAAGGGATCTGAATACTTTCCGTACCCACTGTACATACGTAGTGCCGTGGGCAGCGGCCGACTTTCAGTCCAATCCTGGTCCAAACAGAGGAACATGGAGATTTTTCTAAATGGGCTTTATGCACAACTCCGCTACTTCCTGAACCTAAGCCAGCTCTCGCTCGCTCGTGTATTATTACTTCTTTCAATTTCAGCTTATTTAACTGATAGGTGATTTTTTTCTTCCTTATTTAATGGGAGGGTATAAATAATTTTGAGAACGACTGTATATTAAAACAGACACACGAGAGATCGAGAAAGAGAGAGAGATGTTTAGAACTGATGCGAGTTTCCAGCATCATCTTGCAGCTTTGCTTTGCAGTAACAGGCTGAGGCGGTCACTGCGCCGTCTGTGTCCACATTACTACATCGAACATGAAATCACTCTTCATTTATACATCAAAGTTAAAAGTTTCATTTATTAAATGAAATAAATGAAATTTAAAAGATACGCAAACCAAAATCAATAAACATAATTTAACATCAGTGTTTTACTTACTTCTCCAGCTGTTCATCTGTTTGGACTGAAAGTCGGACGCTTCCTGTAGCATGATGTAATTTCTGGTGGTGAAATCTAAAAAAAAAAAAAAAAAAAAAAAACTACTTCCGTTGAGGATTTTGTTTTGTTTGTTTTGTTTTTTTGTGGGCCACTGTATAATTTTATTTAAAGTACTTTTTTGTTTTTCAAAAGCCGTTAAACTTTTTTTTTTGTTTTAATCTAACTATGACATGATGTAATTAATTGTAATTGTTATCTACTGGGTTGAGATCATTTGAATACTTACATATTTGGCAGTTCTTATTTGGATTAAAATTGGTTAAAAGACTTGAAGAAAACCATTGATCTGTAACGTTTTTATAGTTTGTCCTCTATTGACCTGAAAGGATCGTAACAATCAGTGAGTCATAAAAACATTTCTGGAAACATTTGTTGTAAAAACAGGAAGAAAAACCCCAAAGACTTTCATTTTATATTCATCAAAAACAGAAAAAAAGAACACTGGACCGAGATAGTAAAGTAAATCCATCATCTGTATTGATGGTTATTAGTTTGTTTGGGAGAATAAATGATTGATCTGAATCTTCTCATGGCTGCTCGCACTGAAGCACTGCAACTCTCCAACCTCTTACTGTATCATGCATTTTAACTATTGCACTTTAAATGACCCACTTTATACAATATTTACTATGATTTGCGCTTTACCTTTTATTTATATATACCTTTTTCTATGTATATAGTTTTATTTATCAGAGACCTGCAAGGGACAACAGATGCAGAGTAGCTGCTCTGCTATGTATGATGCATATATGTATTTTTGTTCATGTTCATTTATGTGCAAATTAAAAGTCAAATAAAATAAAAAGAGGTCAGGAAATGTGAATTTGTTGATGCATGTTTCTCACTCGAGTAGTTCTCTTTCAAAATCCATCCACTCATTAAGAGTTTGATTAGTGAAAGCTGCAAATGGTCGTGCTTGTGCCACCTTAAACAATAGGTGGTGAGCTGACTGCAGATGAATGGATGGGTGGATTGATGGACAGATGGGGTGATTGGTTGGTTTAGCAGGAACACATAAAGGCCACAAGGGTCAGCTGTGTTTCCATACAACAGCAAACCGCCACAGGGCTGAGAGGGGGTGGCGTTCGCGTGGTTGGTGTGTGTGCTGGAATGGAGGGATGAGAAAGCAGAAGTAAAGGCAGGAACTCAACGATGTGACCCAAATGTCGACGGTTTGAAGGTCAGGCTTTCCGTTTGGGAATGAAGGAGAAAGAAAATCTTTGACATACAAAGCAGATTGTCTGATGGAATTATATCCCTCTCACTTAGCAGACAATCACTCGTTAGTCTCAGCAGTCAGTGTTCAGGACGTAAAGTCCGACTTTAACTGGCTGAATCTATGTGACAGCATCCTTCAGAACATCGCCGCCGGTTTGCGTGCTGCTGTGATCTTCAGAGACGTCGTCAGGGGCAACAACTCCTGCAAGGCAGAGACGTCTCAGGTGAAGCATGTCTGTCTTTAACAGACTGAGAAGACCTCAGCGGGATATCTGCGTTTCTGATGGAGGATGAACACGTTTTCGTCATGAAGAGGCCAATAAACCTACAAACCAGCGTCTGGCAACAACTGCTGCTTGGGTTTTAGGGCCACAGTGACATGACAGTTAATCTGAGCTAAATGTTCATGATCCTGACTCTCCTAGTCCCAGTTTCCATCCTGAAGGACTGCCTGCTTAATTCAATTTTTTTTAGACCAGTCCATAACAAAGTTCATCTTCCATGGGCTGTCCACCTGTAGGAAGGATAAAACTCCCAGGAACAAGACTCCTATTCAACATTATCAGCAGGTTTCATAGATGATCCAACAAACGGCTCTGCAAAGCCAAAATCTGTAAATATAAAACGAGTTCATCCAGAAAAACACATCTGAGAATATCATCATCCAGTGAAGCTGACGCTGCTGACAGCATCATCACCATGGACAGGCTCTGAAGCCATGACGCAGAGTTTTACTAAATACACATGAAGTCTTAATTTACCTTTATACGTTCACAACACAAGCGGTACAGAAAATGACTGACTGACTGACTGATGTTCACAGCACCTCCTAAATTCTCTACACAGTAAGGGATGGGCAGGGGGGCAAGAGGGAAAATAAAAACCCTTAAAAATATTAGGGCTGTCAAAACATGAATCCTAAATTAATCCTATTGTCAAACAAGAGATTTTTTTTTTATTAATTAGTACTGCTATATGCAGAAAATACATTAACTTTTGCTTTACATCTTAAACGCTAAAACCAAGCCAGAAATCCAGGAGTAGTCCAGGACTCAGAGCTGAATTTCAGCTTCACGTTAATACAGTTGTGAAGTCAGCCTGTGAGGACGTATCAGCAGCATTCTGGACTAAACTGCCACCGTCTGAAGGACTTAAGGGAGACATGTAAGGACAGGGTTTCAGTAGTCTAGTCTACAAAAGACAATTCCTGGTGAGACACCTTTCATCCTAAATGTGGTCTAAAAGTGATAAAAGTAATGTGATTAATCAGGATTCATTTAGAAAAAATCCAAACCTTGCAGGGATCGGCTCACACATCTAACAAGAGGCAGTTTGTGCTGAACGTTTTACAAACAACCTCCACAATAAAGACGAATAACAGGTTGGGCCATAACATTAATCCATGTGAATAACAGCTGCTTTCTAACACAGGTCTACTGTACCTTACTAGATGAAAACCAGATCCATCTGCAGGTCTTTCTTTGTGGAGTGGGCGATGTCAGCGTCTTAAACGCAGGGTGGATGATGTTTTCCAGGAGCATTTTTTACTATATTGCTTAAAATCTCCTTCACACCCTAATTGCAGACAATTAATTAAATGTTCTGACACAAAAGTTAAAAAAATAGTCACCTGTGGAACGTGCAGGACTGGAAATACCCAATCCAACTGTTTTAAACGACCGTGCTTACTGATGATATGTCTATCAAATTCCAAGCCGGCTGTGATGTTGGTTGGACTTCAGGAAGGCCAAGAGATGGAATTTTTTTTGTCCCGCCCACACAAAATCAATTTGCCCATCACTCTCCAAGCCAAATTACATACTGTACGTACAGTATGCACCAGGGATTCATGAAGGCCTGACCGGGTATTCATAGAGATGGACGATTATGATTGGATAACATCTTGACTGTTGACTCAACCTCATAGCACAGATGCGAGAAAATGTGTTAAACATATTGTGTTATTAAATTATTAAATAGATTGAATTATATACAGTGTATATATGTATATATATATATATATATATATAACATATATATATAGAGAGAGAGATATCATAAAATGAAACTATTTTCAATTAGAGATTCTTTTCTTTTAATGGGTGGCAGCTGAAGGCGGGGACCGAGGCGGTCTAATCCTTGGTAATTGGATGCACCTCGACACACAGTTTTGGCTCTGGGACCAGTGTCTCTCTCTTCATTTGAAGTTGGTCCCAGTGAGAGACACTGAGCAAGTGTCGGCGTACTCATCACCCTCGGCTCGGTGCCTGATCATTGAGGTTTATCAGGTGGATGAGAGGGCGGCCTTCCTCCGCTTGGGTGACAGGACGGGTCCTGACGGTCGTTTGTGCCGATGCACCAAATACAGATGCAGGCATGAAAAAGTTCCGCCATTTTCTGCCAGAAGTGGTGCAGTAATAGTGCACCATTACTGCACTATCACTGGCTGAACGATTTGTCCCGCGAATACGTCATCACGTACGGTGTCCAAACTTGGCGTGTGGAAACGTCCTTGTTCCAGGCATTCATTTATGCTCTGAAATCGTTTCCCCTGGGCACACAGGTGTTTCTCTGTGTGATTCAATTAGCAGACAAGTCGCTGGTAAGTGGCTGGCAGTCGGCTGAAAGGGGAACTTTTTCATGCCCAGGTTTGTGGCAATTCAGAGTATCCAGTGTTTCTGGAGTCCTTGAATGGAGACCGTTCCTATGGGGGACTCCGTCTTTCTACTGGGGGACTTCAATGCTCACGAAGGGAAACAGCAGTGAGACATCGGGGGCAAGACAGGGAGGAAGCCTCCCCATCCTGATCTGAACCCAGGTGATGCTCATTGTGAATTGTCCATAGCAGACCCACGTTCAGGCATAAGACTGTCCACATGCAGTTGGCACCAGGACCCGAGGCTGCAGGTCAGTGATGGACTTTGCAGTCGTGTCATCAAGTGGAGATGGGGGCTGCTGACCTGGACTTGTGGGTTCATGGAAGGAATACTTTGAAGAAGCAGGGTCTGGGGGCGCGGGGGTGGGCTCTCCATCTCTGGGGCTTGGATGCAGAGGCAGGACCCCGGGGGTAGACGAGATCCACTTGTAGTTCCTGGCTTTGGACACTGTTGGCCTGTCTTGGTTGACACCTCTGTAGCATCACATGGACATCTGGGACAGGACATCTGGACAGTCAGTCTGGGGTGGTGGTCTTTCTCTTCAAGAAGGGGGACTGGAGGACATGAACATACCAAACGTTTTGATTCAATGCGTAGGTTTCCTTTGGAAATTATTTAATGAATTAGTTTGTATGAGTTACAAAGAGTGAAACTTAGACAAATGTCTTCTGACTGGATCAGAATGAACACTCCTCATGCTCCTTCTCTCCTCCTGCTCCTCCTCCTGTTCCTCCTCCTTCCACCCCGAGCCTCCTGTGATGAACCTGGGGAAGCTTGATGAAGTAAAAATAAAGCTGAATTTGGACTGGTTAAATTAGTGCATCATGTCTTTATTCTATGGGCTATGATTGGGCGATAGAGGTGTCAATCATCAACGTGAACCAATAAGTTGCTGAGATACGTTTTATCAGTGAATTATAATTAGTGGTACCCGTTAAAGGTGGTTCCACCTGGTCATGCCTCCATTAAAGCACCTGTAAAATGCTTGTAATCAATAAATCAGGCTCAGAAACTCAAAGTTGAGCACACCTAGACCCGCTCATTCCAAAGGAAACATCGTTTCTATCTGTGATTTTTATTCTGGTGGCTCATTGGATGAAATTTAATCTGCTTGCAGAGCTGTGATTGATCCAAGAGAGGGAGCCAAGAGTGTCAGAGAGATGGAGAAAGAAGACCTGGAACATCTTGCAGAACCTTGGCCGGGTTTAAACACCCTGCCGGCCGTGGCATTGGCTGCTGCTGTGGTTGGACGCTGATATGGGGCGACAGCCGGGTCTTTGGGTCACGTCTCAGGGTGCCGGTTGGTCCTGGCCATCCGCCAGACTGTGTCCATGTTGGATAGGGGCAACAACAATGGCGCCCTCTCAGTCCCAACAAAGGAAAACATGTAGAGCAGAGCATGAAAACACACACACACGGTATGAACACACACAGCGTGAACTCCTCCGTAAATCCACCGCCTCGTTTTTAGTTGAGGTTCAGGTTTATTTGTACGGCACGCTTGCAACGACCACTGTCACACAAGGTGCTGCAAAGAAATGTAAAAATACCTAAATAGATACATGAATCTAAAGGAACACGCACACATACACTGATGTATGCAGACATACACATTCACACCTATCGTGCTCATACGTGTACACATACACACATACATACAAGGACACACAAACACAGATACAAACTAATCTCTCAAGATTAAATTAAAAAGAATACAAGGAATAAGCACAATAAACAAACAAATAAATAATATATTAGGAGATAAAAACCAAATAAAAACTTAAAGGTAATAAAAAAGCAGGAATGACCACCTTAACTAGGAGTTCAAAGCAAAGAAAATGTTTGAAGTAAAATGTAAAAAGCTCGGACAGACTGAGCAGCTCTAATATGTAGTGGCAGCCCATCCATGATGCCGGGGTCATCACAGAGAAGGTCCCCACCTCCAGCAGCTGTGAGGAGGAACTCAGAGGTTTGGTAGGAGCAAGCTTGGTTAGAAACTCAGTCAGATACAGAGGCGCTAACCCAGCCGTTGGTGGGGGTTAAGGACCTTGTTCAACCTCTGTGGGCCCCTGAGCAAGGTCTTGAACCCCCACCAACGGTTCCCTGACATGGCAGCCCACTGTTCTCTGCCTAATCCAGAGACTGAACTTCACATCAGAGACTGAATTTCATCTCTGTGTGTAGTCCCCCCCCCCCCAAACGCTCATATTTTCCGGCCCGTTTGTCTTGTGTTCGTTTTGACTTCGTGTGGACATGGTCCAGGTCTTCCCACCTACAGGGCTGTTTGAATAATCCTGGGTTCAAACTCACCGAACTTCTAAGAATTATTCCTAAGATCACTCTTAAAAGTTGACTTATGAGTAAAAAAGTTCTGAGTTAAAAGCTGTATTAAAAGTTATTTATCAAGTGTCTCACACGTAGGACTAAAATGGCTCTCTGAAGCCACATCTACCCAAAGCGGTTAAAGAGATACAACACCCACAGAATGATGGTCCTTCATTTTCCATTCACCCTCATGCTGAGCAAGACTCTGAACCACTTTTGTAATATCTCAAATGCAGCCGGAGATCTGGGGGGGGGTTCGTTATCCAACTACTTTCATATAATGGAGGTGACCAATGCCTGAAACAAAAATGTCCATAAAAGTAATCCAAGTGTCCTGAGTGGGTAGCGTCCAGAATTTACTCCAAACGACATCATTTAGTTTTTATAGCCTAAACAGTAGAACGTTGTACTTCCCTGATGCGGGTCCATGCGAGTTCACGACTCTATGGAAGCTGCAGCAGACCAAACCAGACAAGATCGCGTGCTCTTTCTTTCTTTCTTTCTTTGTTTTAAATCAACAGCCAACCCCTCGTGTGTTTGTCCGCAGCTTGTTTGCTCTAAGCACAACGTAAACAGCCAATGTCTTCTGTGCTTGCATTATCTGCAAAGTAGGTGCTGAACACTGCGGCTTTTGTAGTGTTGGGTTATTAAAGGATAACTTTTGTTTCTTTCCACCTGGGCCTTATTTCTAGAAATTTATACATGTATTTACTCACCAGTAATATTTCTGCATCACTCTGATTCTTTTGGACGCTAATGTATTCAGAGTAGTCATAGATTCACATAAGGACGTGAAGGGGGCAGAATGAATGGGCCTCTATATAAGGCATTATCTGCAGCAAACTTCCTTACTTTCACCAATGCACTGCAAAATCTCAAATTTTACCAGGTATATTTTTCTTTATTTTCTCATCAAAATATTTCATTACACTCAAAATAAGGCAAAATTCCCTTAAAAAAAAAAAACATTTCAGTGAGATATAGGAACTTTTCTTTAAAAAAAAACAAATGCATCTTACAAGAGAATTTTACTTGTTCCATTGGCAGAATTTTTTGCTTATTACGGGCAAAAAATATATCTTTTAATACTTATTTTAAGAGTGGCCAAGATTTTTTTTGCTTGTGTAGACAAGTTTCACGGACATTTCTGTTTTACTTCCGCAGTCAATCAATTTCTGCCAAGCGCTTCCGGTGGATAATATCTGCATTCATTTACACTGAACAGTGACGTCTCTAAAATAGAAACATTCTCATTTATTTCTTCTAAAAGAACATGTTTTATTACTTCCTCACCTGCTACGACACTGAACTGGGAGGATAATATGATGAAATGACCTGATGTTACAACTAGCAATATATTTTTGTACTTTGTTGAGTCCTACGGTGATAAACAGGAACGCATAGACTTACATGGTGACGCAGTCGGCTGTGTTTTTGATAGCGACACACACACGGCAGTTTAGTGTCCACGAAGACAAATGTTCAACATCGAGCCGGAGTCTGGATGAATCCTGTCAGAAGGCTTTAGTGCTGGTTACGGTGGATTTTTTTTTTTTTTTTTTTTTTTGAGTTAATGAGAACGGAGAGTTTGAGGCAGCGGCTGCACCCGGTGGTCGGTCACGTAGCTGCATAGCTGCCGTCCTACGGTGAGTTCGCTCAGTTTACAACGTTAATGTTTAACTGTTTTCACAAGCTGCTGCAGCAACGTACGGCACAAAATGTCGTTTTTGGGTTTAACAATATCCACTTTTCAGTCATCGAGTTCGGGAACTCTTCCTATGTGTGTTGTTGATTTGCGTATGTCCTCAGTGTAAAATATCCCGTAACCGTGGTAACCGGAAGCCCTTTGCAGAAACGAACAGACATGGCGGCTCCCATGGTTTCGGCCGTGAAACTTGTCTATAAAGCAGTTCAGTGTGTCGCAAACAAAAACTTCACCACAACGACCTCACCCACACAGTGAAAACTGCCGCTGACGACAGCCTGAGTTGCCCTCAATTTTAACGTGAACAAACTAAAAAGGGGGGGTTGTGGTGTCGGCCCAATGAGGGCTAAGTAGGTGCTAATGTGAAAGGGGCGTTAGAACCTGGTTGGGGCAGTTATTGGTGGCACCTTCCTGGATGAATTTGCATAAGAAAGGCTGACTTAATTAGGTGTGACAGACCTGCGGGGAACCACGGCAAAAGAGCGATGGCAGAAAGTGGTAGGTCTGTTGTAATATTTTTGATTTATTTTATTTTCATTACCTTATAAAGATTTTGACATTCAAATATAAGCAAAGCTGCAGCCTGTTAATAGTACATAAAAGTTGATATAAATGAAAAAAATTTTTTTTTGCTGGGGTGGCCAGTGAGGTGGCCAGCTTTTTGTTCAGGGGGGCCATGGCCACCCCTGGCCATCTCTTCTGGAGCTGTTTCAGCTCATTCATCAGCTGTCAGACAGAAATCTGCTCCCGTCTCTGAACCTGAAACCGGATCATGGAGTCCCAACAGGTCCACAAATCTCGTGTAAAACTCCTGAATCAGCAGAAAGTCTGGGAACTGGGGTTGTGTAATTGCTGGTGGCACGTCCAACCTTGACATCCAGGACTCCCCCCGCCCCGCCCCTCACTGCGAGGATTAATGCCTCAGTTTGGTGCTTCAGGCGGGCTGTGCAGAACTCTGAGTGACAGAAGTTTGGATAAACACACAGAGTCATTAAGACATTCCTGCGAGAGCCAGTCAGACCTCGTCTTTTGTTTTCCTTTTAACGGCCACACAAACTGTGTGCACGTGAGTGCACGTGAGTGCTCGTGAGTGCTCGTGTGTGCGTTTAGTGCTCCTGCTCGGTCCTCCTTACCCGCTCGCCCTCAGTTGATGGTGCAGCAGCAGACCTGATGGGGTTCAGCTTGACTCGTCTGCCTGAAGCAGCGGCACCAGGCGTCCCAAACGCACGCTGCTCTCTGATTGGCTGCTGAGCAGCAGGCGCCGCGAGTCCTGAAGACACCGGAGCTGAAGGTAAGGCTGCTTTCACACCTGTTAGTCCGGTAGATGGTTCAGTTCAACTCAAAAGTAGCAACAATGTTGCAGTTGTCAACTCGTCCGGTTCACGTTCTGGATGTTACGTCCTCCAGACAGGTGGTGGCGCTGTTCAGGAAATACTGTGTTTTGTGTTGAAACTGATGGTGAAGCAAGCGAAGAAGGAGAATCCTGGAAGAAAACATCCAGCTGTGTGTGTGGTGCTCTGCTGCTTGTTACTGTGGTGATATTAGGGCTGGACGTTAATTTAATATCGATATATATTGATCGATGGAGGTTTTTTCAATAGAAAAAAAAGAGGGTTGATAAAAGTTCGATATAGAAACACAGTTTTCCGCTGTAGCCTATCAGGTATCACGATACTACAGTCACTCCTTCCACCAAACCAACGCAGACCAGGCAAAGGCTGAACTGGAATTCAGTGTTAGTGTGATCTTTAGGGCCGGGAAAACATATTGATACACTTAAATATTGCGATATTTTCATATGCAGATTTCATATTGACATTTAAAAACGTGATATTGATCTATTTAACCAACAAAATATGGCAAGATTTCCGTTCTCTTACAAAATCTCGCGAGATTTCACAAAAACCCGCAAGATTTCGTAACAGAATGACAAAATCTTGCAAGATTTCATTGGTAAAATAGATCGACATCCAGTTTTTAAATATTAATATGATATCAGCATGTGAAAATATTGTGATATTTCAGTGTATCGATATTTTTTCCCAGCCCTATTTATTGCTGTATTAGTAGGTCATTCAGCAAAAGCTTAAATGGCCAGGGCTGCGCCTGAAATGGCTTTTTAATTTCATAATGGCTTTTTTACTTTTTTTTTTTTTTGATAAATATCGATATCGATTGATACAGTTTTTTTTTATATCAATAATCTTTTTTTCTATATCGTCCAGCCCTAGGTGATATATTATTATCATTGTTGGGGAGTGGTCTAGTAGTAACGTTGCAGGCTTTGGTGCGGCAGACCCGTGTTTGAGTCCCTCTACACGGCGCTCAGGTGAACCACTATGGACCCCTGAGCAAGGTCCTTCACCCCCACCAACTGCTCCATAGGTGCTGTGATTAGTCGCCCACTGCTCTCAGGTTCATACTGAGATGAGTTAGAATGCAGAGAATAAATTTCCAAACTGGGATGTGTGTGTGTATACATATACTGTATATATATACATATGTATATATATATTTATGTGTACATTTGTGTATATATATATATGTATATATATATACACATACAGTATATAAATATGTATATATATATACATATACATATATATATATATTTGTATATAAACTGTACATGTATATATATGTATGTATTTTTAGAATGCTTTGATGAATCCAATGTTCCAGAAGTCATTTTCATATAATGACCGCTGCCAAGGGCAACAACTATTTTTTCCTTTTTTTAACCTGTGGTCTTACGGTTAACCTAATATCCTTCCACATCGCAAGTAGTTCGGTCACTTAACGGCAACAAAAACAGCGAGCGAGCACTTAGCGGCAACTCATGACCAAAAATGGATGACTTCCCAATGAAAGGTGTCCTAACCTGCTGTTTTACATCCACAATCCTTCTTAAATTATCTTCAAATGAATTTTTAATTCTAGTTGGGTGGGAGGAAAATGTAATGAGCTTTTTTTTTTTTAAATTATATTAATTAATTATATTAATGGCATCATTAATCTCGCAATCGGATCATTTTATCCAGCGTCCACATGTAAACAAGATACCTGGAATATCTGATCTGAATAATTTAATTGGTCAGATTAAATGTTTCTCCGTGTAAACGTAGCTGCTGTATCACGTGCTGGTGTTACAACATTCACCTCTACAAAATGTTAACATTATGTGAAAAGAATTTGATCTGTGTTATTCCAAAGCAGGACCAGAACGCAGGTTTATGCTGTACAGTTCTTGAAAAACCTTTTTTTTTGTCCTTTTTCATGGTATGTCGGCCAAATCACTTACAGTTGTGCTCAAAAGTTTGCCTACCCTGACAGAATTCATGATTTCTTTGGGCATTTTTTAGTGTTCGGGTCAGGACATTTATTATCAAATAAAAATATTTATGTATTATCATTTACACCTTCAGAAAAATGCCCCCAAAAATATAAAAATTCTGCCAGGCTGTGTAAACTTATGAGCACAACTGTATATTAAAGGAGCCCTATCATGAAAAATGGACTTTTAGGAGCTTTTCAGCATGTAACTGTGTTATTTCCTCATAAAAAACTTCATTTAAGTCGTTTTTTTTCTTCATTTGTGCATATTTTTTTTATTTTTTTTATTTTTTATTTTTTATTTTTTTTTACTTGTCCTGTCCAGCATCGAAGCAAGCAGAATGGAAATCTGATTGCTTTATTCTGTTGAACAGTTTTGCTTTATCAAGCGGAGCTTTATGAATATAAGGCTCCACTTGATATCATGTTTATTCATTTTATTTCTTTATTTAAACATTTGTCTATTACACCATTCCATTTCATACTGCTGGGCCTGACAAGGGAGAAATGAAAGTTAACAGAGGTAATGATAGGAAGTGAAACAGAGAGAGAGGAGTAAGGAAGAGGAAGAGAGAGAGGAGAGAAAACATGAATCCACTTACACAGTTCACTGGTACATCTGTACCGCGATCCCTAAACAACCAAGGTCTCTGTTGGAAAACAAAACAAGCAATCCCCTACAGGAGGACCTGCAGGTGGCTTAAATATCCTCAGATCATACAAACACACGCAGAACTACGCAGAGAAGAGGTACAACCTAGTCAGCGCAATGGGAAGTAGAGAAGAGGTACAACCTAGTCAGCGCAATGGGAAGTAGAGAAGAGGTACAACCTAGTCATCGCAATGGGAAGCAGTGTCACAGTGTCAACATGCATAATAAAGGGTGCTCCGTGGTGATACAGTCATGCAGATGCAGCCTCGTCTCTGCAAGGAGGAGGAAGCCCGCAAGGCTCACGACCCAGGCCCCCAGCAGCCACCCAGAGGCCCAGATCCCAGCTACCCCCCCCCCCAAAGAGCGGACATGCATCCCCCGAAGGGCGGCAAAAGGCGGCCCCAGCCGGAGCCCCCTGCAGTCTGGAGGCCCAGGCCCCAGCGGACCAAGACCAGCAGCTGCTGACCCCACCGGGCGCCAGGCGTCCCCCGGAGCGGAGACAGCGCCGGGCCCAGGGCCCAAGCGCCCAGGAGCAGCCACCCCCCCCCCCCCGGACCCGGGCGGCCCAACCGAAACCCAGGAGGACCGGACCCCCCAGACGACGCCCCCCCAGGGCAGGCCCGCCCCCACCCCAACGTCCCTGCCCCACACACCTGACACCAGGGCGCCACCACCTCTACCACCCCCTACCCCGCCACCACGCTCACACACACACTCCCCACACACCTACCCCAACACTAGGGCTGAAAGATATACCGTCACCGCCCCCACACCGAGACACGGGCACCCAAGACATCAATACCGCAAGAGCAACCACATACAAGATACAGATCCCCCCTGCGCCCGCCCCGCATAAAAAGCCCCGGAAGCCATTTGTGCATATTTGAGTAATTTATTTGAATATTCAGGCCAAGCTGTAGCTTCCGTAACATAACTGACTGACGAGGTGGCACCAATCACAAAGCGTCAAATACGCATGCGCAGCATCGTAGCAAGACGCCCTCTTTGTGGAACAGAAACTCTTAGAGAATCCTAACCTATACACACTCTCTGAGGAAGAAACTAACAGCTGCAGGAAGATTTCCTCAGAGACAAACAGCCATCAGCTAACAGACATTTGATCCAGAGTTCAGGAGAATTTTATTTTATTTTTTTAAGCTCTAGAGGACGGCAAGTTGGGAAAAATGCAGTTACGTTCAGCGTGGGAGTTTATTTGTTGTACTGGACGAATCGACCTGCCAGAAGTGGTTGGATTATAACTTCAGGAGCAGAAAAAAAAACTCAACTTTGTGTGTGAACTTCACTCCTGACAACTTCATGAATCTCGGGCAGAAAAGTGTTCTTACTATAAAAACCTGACGCAGTTCCTACTGTAAAAACGCGCGTGGACAGACAACAGCACCGGTAAGTGAAACATCTCTCAGCTCAGCGCTAACTGTTAGCCTATGATTTGTTCGCTAATTTACTTACTTGTCAGGGTCTCTGTGGTACTTCTGTGGTACTGCGTGTACTTCAAACTCCATATCAGACTCTGGGTCGAGCGCATACAGCTCCATAACAGGCTGCTCTGTTTTATCCTGTCGATCGGAGTCCGATTATCCATCAATGTTTACAAATAACATCCACGTGAGCTGCCGGTGCTACAAACGATTCTGTTACCTTCAGAATCAGTGTCTGTTCCGGGGCGACGTCATGAAATGGGCGTAAAACATGTTGCATTTGGTCGAGAGCTCCGTGGATCAGTACAGTCAGCCATCTTACTCCGTGTTGAAAATTAGACGCATAAGAAACTAATATTTACACCAGATTAGTTTCTATGGTAGCGATGGGAACATGTTTAGCTTATAAATGCCTGTATTTGACTTTTGGAGTGTTTGAAAAGCTGATACAGCTCCTTTAAAATTAATCTATCAGAAATTTCTGATGTAATCTGGTTTTTTTAACAGGACATGCACCTGTGATTCAGGTTTTTAAGCAGTGATGCTGCATGACCACTGTGCATTTTTTATGTGGTCAAAGGAAAACTCAGGGAGTTGGTGTGTTTGCTGAGACAAATGAATTAGAGGGAATGTTTACTTAAATAAGTATTGAATATGGCATTTTGTCTGGCTGGTCTTGAAGCATCAACTCCAGGGTATCGATATGCCCACTCCTAGAATAAAGCAGGTTTTTGGGGGGTTGGGTTTTCTGTTGCCACAAACTGCATGCCAAAAATCAGCTTCTCTGGTGATGATGCCAATGCGATATGAGTAATAATCTTGTATTTCATTAAAAAGATTAACCGGTTAATTCCACAGATTAATCTCTTAGAACAAATGTGTTTATTTTAGCCCTCATAAAAATCCACATGTGTTTGTGTGTTGTTTTCATAACGATCTGAGGAACCTCTGAAATGATCTTGTGACTGTTTTGGGAAGGCTGCAGTGGTTCTGTAGCTCCTCAGCCGCCCCAGAACTTGCTGTGTTACTGGATGAAGCTTGTAGAAGCTGTTGCAGAACTGTTGCTGCTCAGCACCAACGAACCAAGCTGCAGGCTTGAAAAAAGACTAGAAAATAGCTGTTATTACATAACAGCGCTGTGAATGCACCAGTGCTGAAGCCGTTAAACTGGGATGCGTAGATGTGAAAACACCTTGAAGACTGAAAATGGCATTACATGTTTTAAGCTGAAACTAGAATGCTAGAATGATGCTGACTGGACCTCACAAATCAAGCTCAACCAGGTGAACACTCAATACATTATGACCACTCACTCCATGTGAGACGGCTACAGGGCTTAAAGCAAATCAAAATCCTGAGCCTGAACTTTTTTCGGACAAGTGGGCTTGTTTAAAGGGAGTTTATTCGCATTTATATTGTAGAATTTGGCCAAAAATAGAGGCTATTTTTTGAGACTAGGGTCTAAATCGCAACATCATAGAACTTTCTTGATGCTAGATGCGTATATCATTTTCCGCAAGCATAATGTTATCTGTTTTTTTTGTTTTTTTTGCAAGTCCAAGTCATGTCTCCAGTGTTATGGCTGAAGCCCACGTTGCAATTCACTTGTTTCAGCTGTAATCAGTCATGTCATACCTGGTGTCTGCTCTGCTTAGAAGACTGAATTATAATATCCAAGGAATTTAAAATCTTTTTTCTTCCAGGATTTTGTAACAGCACTCATCTTTACTTTAACTGACTTATACTTCGTCTCTTGGACAATTTCTTTGCTTTACCATATTAGGAAAACTTGTAGATGAACATGGAAATTTATTTAGGCTATAAATACGCTCTTAACTTATCCAAGAGCTCCGGGGGACGCCTGGCGCCCGGTGGGGTCGGCAGCTGCTGGTCTTGGTCCGCTGGGGCCTGGGCCTCCAGACCGCGGGGGGCTCCGGCTGGGGCCGCCTTTTGCCGCCCTTCGGGGGATGCATGTCCGCTCTTTGGGGGGGGTAGCTGGGATCTGGGCCTCTGGGTGGCTGCTGGGGGCCTGGGTCGTGAGCCTTCCTCCTCCTTGCAGAGACGAGGCTGCATCTGCATGACTGTATCACCACGGAGCACCCTTTATTATGCATGTTGACACTGTGACACTGCTTCCCATTGCGATGACTAGGTTGTACCTCTTCTCTACTTCCCATTGCGCTGACTAGGTTGTACCTCTTCTCTGCGTAGTTCTGCGTGTGTTTGTGTGTGTTTGTATGATCTGAGGATATTTAAGCCACCTGCAGGTCCTCCTGTAGGGGATTGCTTGTTTTGTTTTCCAACAGAGACCTTGGTTGTTTAGGGATCGCGGTACAGATGTACCAGTGAACTGTGTAAGTGGATTCATGTTTTCTCTCCTCTCTCTCTTCCTCTTCCTTACTCCTCTCTCTCTGTTTCACTTTCTATCATTACCTCTGTTAACTTTCATTTCTCCCTTGTCAGGCCCAGCAGTATGAAATGGAATGGTGTAATAGACAAATGTTTAAATAAAGAAATAAAATGAATAAACATGATATCAAGTGGAGCCTTATATTCATAAAGCTCCGCTTGATAAAGCAAAACTGTTCAACAGAATAAAGCAATCAGATTTCCATTCTGCTTGCTTCGATGCTGGACAGGACAAGTAAAAAAAAAAAAAAAAAAAAAACTTATCCAAGAGCTTTTAATGTGTATAAAAAGCCACCTGGACCTACAGAGATGCTCTAAACTAGCATTTGTCCTGAATGTGTAGAGGGGGCTATGCTGCACCTTAGTGCAGGATCACCACCTGCAGGTTTTAGATGTTTCCCTGCTGCAACACCTGATCCACATGACAGCTTGATGTCAAGTTCTGCAGAGCCTGTTAATGACCCATTCATAGATTGACTCAGTTATATTACAGCTGGCAAACATGTAAAGCCTGCAGGACAGATGTCCACAGCCACGAGTTCACAAGAAAATATTTTTTACACCTCCCGTCCACTGCTTCCGCTCCGCCCCACTCCGATCCGCTGCGCTCTAGTCCGTCTTCTCCGGCGGGCTGCAAAAACCCTCGCACACATACTCCGCCAGCACCCTCTCCGTTCAGTCACAAAGCAGGCAAAGGAGCATGCGCGAGAAGCAAAATCTTTTGGCCTTCAACTTCCAAAATGAGTGTTTACAAGTGACAGTTTTTGTAGTTTTGACAGGATCTGACGTGCAGCGACCTACTTTGTAGGGAGTATGTATACGGCACATTGAACTACACACATTGCCCAATTTTCCCATTCTCAAGTCACACAAGACGCAATATTATTTCATAACAAAGTTTTTATTGAGATGCTACAATATGCCCAATAAGTTTTATACACAGCAATCAATTTCTTCTGTGGTGGATGTAAAAAAAAACTTTATAAACCGGATGTTTCATGTTTGCAACTTCCTCCAAACGGAGCGGAGCGGACCAGAAAATAGAGTTGATCCGTATTTTTGGCGGAGGCCGACGGACCCGAGCGGACGTGTCGGAGCGGAGCGGAGCGCTGGCGGAGAAGTGGACTGCTGCTCATTGATTAAAATAGCAACGGATTTGCTGCGTCGTGCGGACCGGAGCGGGGCGGAGCGGAGCGGAGGCAGTGGACGGAGGGGGTTAGGCTTTAAATAAGCTGAGTACAGCAAATTACAAAAAAAAAGAAGAAAAAAAAAAAACGGAAAAATTCTCAATATTCTAATGAATTCAGACCCCCTTCTAGCAGTTTTAATAACAATTCATGGCATTCCTAAACCAACAGTTGTTCTTCCTAATAAGCAGACCCAGTAAAACTGCAATGTTTCCAGTGGATCTGATCCCAGTTTGGTCCCAGTTTAACGTCATCACGGCAGTCCCAGTTTATGGAAACTGTCCAGTAAACGTCTCATTCTTCTCCTGAACACATTCAGCCGTCATCTGATGGAGTTACATAACTTTAGTACAAACTAAAGATATCAACAAGCTCACGTTTATGCCGCTACGGCGCTAAGCTAGCTGCTAATACAGATGCTAATATCAATCTTTCTATTACAGTGACTCACTTGTTCAGGTGTGTTTAAGGTGGATGTGGAAGATCCAGCGTCACGGTTTTGATACCACAGACGACGCAGCTGCTGCTCTCATGTTTGTCCCTTTTACTCAGTTATTAATGTCCAAAGTTGAAGCGATGCGGCAGCACCAGACCTGCTCACGTGCTGCTGTTGTTTATCGTGTGAGCTGGGGCGTCTGTGTGACGTCTCGGGAGATGACAGCTGTCAACACGGACAGCAGGCGCGGGATCAGACAGAGATCACGACAAAATAAATATGTTTTCTTTAAAAAAGAAAAAAAAACTGTTCACGAGTCTGAAACTGCGTCTAAGTCCAGCCTGTGAGTCTCTGGAAAAGCTACTATGTGCGCTCCTCCGTTTTCTTGCACAAAATACTCAATGGCTACCGTCTCTAACTAGTTCTTCCATCCTCGCCCAGCGCCGGTTATTTTCAAATCCTTTATCGGTCAGGACGGCTTCATAAACTCAGCCCCCATAATAAGATGTACCATAGCTGACGTTTGCAAGCAGCCGTTCACTGCCGCTGCAGCTGGATCTGGACCATCATCCAACCACCCTGCTCCACTTCCGACCGGGTAGAAATGCGCTCTGATTAGCGCCAAATGCGTTGATCTTATACCTGCCTACTGGTACTTTAACATGCCCATTTATAATGTGGGATTATACGCAACTTTGTTACCACACAGCTAAGTTGTTAATGTGGAGTTTGTTTCTACTTTTTTCCCCCTTGCCGCCGTGCACCAGAATTCTGGCACGGTGCCGGAAAACTTTAAGCCCTGCGGCTATTTTGCTGTGACTTGCCACTCTGGAGGCCGTGCTGCCGGTCACATTTAAGCATATAGATTTGTAAAATATATGACAACAAAAAGTAAGGCTGTGATCCATTGCAAGTGAAGACAGGAGTTAGCGGTGAGGAGAGTGCTAAATTCTATGTCCAATGCTAGCCAGTAACGATTGGGACTTTATCTCCATACATGTCCTTCACACTCATGGTAAAAGTTTAATGTCAAAATATTACAGAATTTCTCATAAACTTTCACTGACTGTGGACAAAACCAAGGCAGTAAAGCAAATAAATCAAATTTATAGGATAACGATCAGAAGAGGTTAAATTCCCACTGAATTTTTATATTTCCCAGGAGGCTTTGTGGTCTGGATATGTGGAGATCTGATAATAACTCCGCCCCCTTGGTTTTTCATGCACTGTCAAGCTAAAAGTGAAAATGAAAACTTATTTCAGACTAGTGTAACTTTTGACTTGATTTACCTCAAAAACATAAGATTTAATCACAAAACTAAAGTATTTGGCTTTAATCAATGTTGAAAAGCCTCCAATATAAGCTACATTTCACTTATATCTCAACCCTTCATCTCTGCCCATGATCAGTCTCTGCAGTGATAGAGTACAATGCTGATCACTGCACACAGCTGACAACAATAAAGCCCATCAACAGATGAAGGATTTGGGCTGGTATTTATAGTGGTGCTTCCGTCTGGGCACTTTTCAAATGGTTTGGTTCCAGCGTCTTGGTAGCAAGTTATGCAAAAAACTGACCAATCGCTGGGCTGAATTTTTGCAGCAGCCAATCAGATGGCTAGATTTTATTTTACAAAAATGCAAATAATTCAAAAACTACTAAAGTTACAAACACCATGAGATACAGCCTCAATCTCCAGAATGAGCTGAAAACTTTGATAGTTGAATGTTTGATGTGGTTCAAACGGTGAAGGAGGAGTAGGCAAACACAATCTGGCGGAATAATAAATAATAAAAATTATAATAAACAGAAACAGGAACTCAAATACACACAGACAAACAGGTCTTCAAGGAATTGTCAAACATGGATGGGGAAATCCCCTTGGACAACCTGGAGGACATTTTTAAGACCAGTGGCCTCATTTCTAAAGCTTGCTTACGCACAAAACCAGGCAAGGAAGTGTGTAAGCAACTTCTTACGCAAGAGCTGGGATTTATAGAAAAAATACTAGCTTAGGAATGTGCGTAACTTTAAGCAAACTACAGATCTTGCTTATTCACATTTTGGAGACGCCCAGAGGAAAATAATTTTGAAGGTCTCATTTGCTTTTAGACCAATGTGAGATCCATGTGAGAGCTGAATGAGACAACGGCTCATTTCTCCTGCTTCTCAACCTCGTCTCCAGATGGAAAAGTTTCATAAAATCTCAACCTGGTCTCACTTCCAGTTCCAAAGGAGATCTCAGTCATTTTCTCAAATAATTTTCTCAGACATCACAGCACCACACGACACAAAAGGATGTTCTGTGTTCTGCACACACGCTCTGACACGGCGTTTCCTCCACAGCGACCTCTGTTACATCATCACCACCACAACAACCTGCTGCATCAGTAGACTTTGGTTTATCTGGGATACCTGTGACGCCCAAATAAAATGATTTTGTGAGGCTCCAACTCACCAACAAGCACCTCCACTTCAGTCTCCATGAAATTACGTTTTAATGTCTTTTTGGTGCCACGATTCAGTTTTAAATGTCTCAGATCAGCTGGCTTATTTATATGTAGAAACATCCATGAGGTGCTTTGCATTGACCATTTATGGTAGAAAGTGGGTGTGTAGGGGGCGGAGCCAAATTCACCTGCGCAAACTTCCAGGAAGAGTGTGATTTATAAGGGGGAAACTGCTTGAATCTGTACGTACGCACAGTTTTATGAATCTGAATATTTTTTGGCGTTCACAAACTTCTGGTTCTGGGCGTACGTACACTTAGTAAAGATCCTACGCACAGTTTTATAAACGAGACCCCAGGACATTAAGACACAACAGATTCCACAACTGCATACACACACCTACACACATACAAACACATACTTTTATACATACATAAAAGAGATATGAATAGATAAGAAATTATAAGTAAATGAATAGACAGACAAATATATATATATATATATATATATATATATATATATATATATATATATACATATATATATGTGTGTGTGTGTGTGTGTATATATACATACATACAGTCAGCAAAATAAGTTGAAATGGAACAAAGCAATAATACATAAAATATGAAAATGAAAGTCATGACGTTGATTTTGAATTGTTATTTAACAGAAATATTAAAAACAAGCAAACAAAAAATAAAATAAGTAAACAAGCGCGATGGGGGTCTTGAACTAAAATGTTGACTTTTCTTTGGGACAATCACTGCAATCATGTTTTCTGTAACATCCAATCAGACCTCCGCATCTGTTGACAGGTTTTTAATTATTACCCCCAACAACAATTCAAAACTATTTTATTTCACAAAATTTTTATTCATTTTTACTTTTTGAGTTTCTTGTTATTTGAATAACTATGATGAGTTTATCATTTTCTTTCATTGGAGGGTACAATTTTGAAAAAGACTGTATGTACATATCTACATACAGTTGTGTAAAAAAGTGTTTTACCCCTTCCTGATTTCTTTTTTTTTTTTTTTTTGCATGTTTGTCACATTTATATGTTTCAAAACACCAACAAACAAATTTAAATATTAGACAAAGATAACACAAGTAAACACAAAATGCAGTTTTTAAATGAAGGTTTTTATTAGTAAGGGAGGAATGAAATCCAACACACATGGCCCTGTGTGAAAAAGTGATTGCCCCTTAAACCTTATAACTGGTTGTTCCACCTTAGCAGCAACAACTGCATCAAGCGTTTGTGATAACTGGCAGTGAGTCTTCTACAGCGCTGTGGAGGAATTTTGTTCCACTCATCAGTTTGTCCTTCATGTAACTTCTTAAAATGTAACCCTACCCCTGACCCTTCTCCTAACCCTAACCACCTGACTACACCCAACGCTTCAGTTTGCAAGCCGCAGACAGATGCTCTTAGTGGTGTTTAACTAACTTCCGCTGGAGACTTCCTGTATGGATTGGATATATGGCGGCGTCCTTATCGGCTGTTGTAACTGCTGTTAGGTACTCTTGAAAAATCCTGAAGGAGAATGTCCGGCCATCTGTTGGTGACCTCAAGCTGAAGCGCACTTGGGTTCTGCAGCAGAACAATGATCCAGAACACACCAGCAAGTCCACCTCTGAATGGCTTAAGAACAACAAAATGAAGACTTTGGAGTGGCCTAGTCAAAGCCCCCACCTGAATCCCATTGAGATGCTGTGGCATGACCTTAAAAAGGCGGTTCATGCTGGAAAAGCCTCCAATGTGGCTGAATTACAACAATTCTGCAAAGATGAGTGGAACAAAATTCCTCCACAGCGCTGTAGAAGACTCACTGCCAGTTATCACAAACGCTTGATGCAGTTGTTGCTGCTAAGGTGGAACAACCAGTTATTAGGTTTAGGGGAAGATCACTTTTTCACACAGGGACATGGAGGTTTGGATTTTTTTTCCCTTTTAAAAATAAAAATCTCCATTCAAAAACTGCATTTTGTGTTTACTTGTGTTATCTTTGTCTCACATTTAAATTTGTTTGATGATCTGAAACATTTAAAATATTTAAGTGTGACAAACATGCAAAAAAGGTAAGAAATCAGGAAGAGGTAAACAGTTTTTCACACAACTGTAATACTTAAAGTAATGAGAGTGATTAAAAATAATTGTGTAAAAAAAGGAAAAAAGAAGGAAAAACATAAATCAGTGGGACAGAAAAAAAAACCGAATAAAATCTACCTAAAGATGATTGATAACAAATAAAGTGACGTAGGCTCAGCTCGCCAGGGACAATTCGAGGCAGGCTTGGGTGTGGAGTTGGGGTGGATGCCACACAGGTCAAGGCGCACCAAGGACACCCCCACCCTGCAACCCCCACACCATCGGGCATCGGTCACATACCATGCTTAACCTATATATGAGTATGTGTAGATTATTTTCTGTTCGTCCATCCTGAAATAGGGCAATGCATTAAAAACAGAGCTGATGTGCAGTTTGTGTCCCGCTCTGGGTCGGTTTCTGTTTTTATATTAATAGTTCCCCTTACCCTGTTACATGTGTGTCCATGCTAATGAAGTGCATGAAATAAGCACGGCATTGTCCCATGGGCAGGTAAGATCTGGGCGGCATGAGGGGGCAGGGAGTGCACCCGCACCGCTATCGACATGTGCCATGTCAGCCCCCTCCATCCTAAGCCATGGCCAGCTGCAGCCTGCATGTCCACAGTGATAGTAATAACAAAAATGATTTCATAATGATGATGATGATGATGATAATCACGTCGCGTGGATTTCTGCGTGTCCTCGCCTCACACCGCTGGGTGCTGGGTGCTTGGCGATGGACTCAGCTGAGCTCCCGGAGATGTTTCCACCCCTCCACATCTTCATCCTGATGATGCTGTTTACTCTCTGATGCTCTCCAGCGAACCTCTGAAGCCTCCGCGGAGCAGCTGCGTTCGTACTGAACGGAAATGACGCCTGGGTCTACTGGTCAGGGGCCTCATTTATAAAGCTTACTTACGCACAAAACCGGACTTAGAAGTGCATACACAACTTCCTACGCAAGAGTTGGGATTTATAAAAAAAAAACGAGTGAAATGTGCGTAACTTTAAAGGAATATTGTGTAAGTTCTCCTGTTGTTTATTCACAAAAAAATATTATTTGATTCAAAAAAGTTTTTCCATTGATCAGTAATCACTCCCATCAACAAACTGAAGTGCTCCTCTAAGTTCTGAATTTGCTGTTCGTATCATTCATATATACATCGATTGGGGCGGCTCAGTGGAGGCTGCCATGTCGTATCGCCATGTTTTTGCGTTCAGTAGAAGCGTGACAGTAGGAAAACACAGAAACTCACCGGAGACGCCAGAGTTTTCAGCTCAGTTCGAGGTAATGCCTTTGAAAAGTCACCGCGCTGCAGAGGGGAGGAACCAGCGTTACACTGATGCTGCGTTCATGTGCAGTCGGGCAGACGGCCGTTAATAACAAACCAGATGTCATTTTAATCAATGAAGCCGAGCGAAAGACGATAAAACATGGGTCAGGGAAAACAATACAACATCGCCATGACAACAAATCAGATGTGGACTGAAGTCACTGTAACTGACAGACCACGTCTTCACATAGAGGCCGGTGATAACTTTACATGCAGCGGATGTCGTCCGTCTGCCCGGTTTCACGTGAACACAGCATGAAAAGTACTAGCGAGTTGCTCGCGATATACAACTGTTACACAATGTCCCTTTAAGGTAGAAATGAAACGGTCAACCAACCTAACTTTATTTACTAGACTGAGTCCTGGTCTTATCAATAATTATACTGTATACCAAATGTGAAAAATAGAAGCATATAAAAGAAAAATGTAGCAAAGTTTTATGTTTTTAGGACAAGAGCGCCGCCATGTTGCAGTACTCGATGCTCTGACATCACCGAGTTGGTTTGCGCTCACCAGGAATCACCAGCTAAGCTACATTATAATTAGCTAGCTGGAACACATTTTAGAAGATTAATTTCAGGGACCCCGACTCCAGATCATCAAGTGACAATTTTCTAGAGAAAATTAGGAAAATGATCAGAAAACTTGGAGTCTGGTAGCTAGAGGTCTGCAGACTAAATCCTGAAGCTGCTCTGAGTGTTTCAATATCACCGCCTATAAGCTGAGCTCCACTCACCGGCGGATCTGCAGCATCAGTCTGTAACATCAGTACGTAGCTCTCCGCCTCTGTTCCTCTTTGAGCCGCTTATTAAGCACACGTCAAACGGCAACACTCATAAATCCTCCCCACAGCCTGATGATGAGCAGAACAGCTCTGCAGCAGGTTGATCTGAAATGACGTCATAAAAACGTTCTAACCAGGACTCCCAGTTTCCCACGACGGGGTCCAGTTAAACCAAACACCGCCCGCTCCCTCTTCATCTGCAGCCTGGATGCTTTGCATCTTTCCCATCGTATCCCTGTCTCGCTATAGCATTTATTTTAGTTTATATTAAACCACCGCTTACTACTGTTAGCTTAGTTAGCCTACGTTAGCCTTTAATCAGGAGACTGGGAGTCGAGCCCCGTCCAAACTCTTATGTCTTGCCACATAGAAACATTGAATTCTCTCTTCATATCAAATTATATCACTGCTGCACCACACCAAAAAGGTGTCCTGTGTTCTCCACAGAGTCGCACTGACACGTTTCCTCCACAGCGACTTCTGGAACAGACCTCTGTTACATCATCACCACCAGTAGTCGAGTTGTAAAAAAGCTTCAGGGGGATGGAAAAACTTGTTGGCCGTTCTCTTTAATCTGCCTTGAACGTCGGTATCTTAGCTAACATCTTCACTTATTTTTGTTGCCTGACGAGTCCTATTGGTGAAAACAATATAACCGCATGAAGTGGGGGAAGATGGGATTTTCAAACAGGGGGAGACCAAATGATTTAAACTCAATACGTTATTTTTGTGTAATCTGGGCTAAAATTGGCACTAAAGCAGTTTATGATCATCTATGCACCAAAGGATTTGACTAAAAAGCCACAAGAGAACTCTGAAGCAAAATCACTGATTAACAAGAAACATGTTAAACAAAGACCTGATCAACACCAGCCATGTGTGATGGAACTGGTTTTTGTCTGGAATACCAGTTACCCACCAGAACTTCATGCTTTATGCAAAATATGTTTCATTTAACAGCTTCTGTGTTCAAAATCCCAGTTTTAAGCTTTTCTCGCAGAGATATATTGTGATTGGTGAAAGTAAGCTATTGCTTCACAGGGGAGACCACATGCTGCTTCCAAACCACTTTCACTTCTTATTTTAGACACCAGCTACACTCTACAGCTGGAATTTTTTCAATCGGACGTGTAGAAGTAAAGTTATGAGCTTTGCTTTCCAGCGGAGTTCGGGCAGATATTTTCCCGGTTTGCAGGCGATCATGCTGAACAGAATAATTCTTCATTACTGGTAAAATATTTCAGACAAACCATCATCTAATGTGAACAGTAAATATCTGTTCTACGTTTGCCCGGCTCATAATTCCCAATGTAACGTGACTGAATGACGAGTCCTGCATTTGAGCAAACCAGTTAACAAGAATCTCAGCTAGTTTGGAGGCTACACGCCGAGCTGGACAAACCAGCTGAGTTGTTGTTGTGCAACAACACAGTTTAGCGACTTTTGAATAGATTGATCAAAAGTAATGATTGAGATTCTGAGTCTGGAGTCATTGCTCACCTGTGATTATCGTCTTTTTAAATAGACTCTGACATGGCGATGTCCAGCCAATCGTTTGGCCGTGCAGACATTGCAGCGCAGTCAATCCTTAAAGATGTCGCTCTTTGCTGCGGCTTGTGTGTCTCTCTCTGGCATCAGGCATCAGCCAATCATGCTGCGTCATTGCATGTGTGCGTGTTCCTCTGCCCTCAGATTTTATTTCTTTTATTCAACATCCGTACTACTTTCTGATAATAAAATGGTTATATGAGTATTGGTTATATTTCCAGGATTTACTGTAAAAAGGGAGGGGATGGTATGGGGGGATGGCAGTTTTACAGGGGGATGATTTTGATGGTTTTTATTTCAGGGAGGATGCCTCCCCCCCTCATCCCCCTCAACTCGAGTACTGATCACCACCACAACAACCTGCTGCCATCAGCAGACTTTAGGTAATCCGTGATTCCACTGTGACGCCCAAATAAAAGGTTATTGTGAGGCTCCACTTCAGTCTCTGTGAAATTGCATTTTATTGTCTTTTCGGTCGCCACAATCAAGCTTTAAATGACTCAGATCAGCTGGCTCATTTATATGCAGGAACATCCATAAGGTACTTTGAAATGACCATTTATGGTAGAATGTGGGCGTGAAGGGGGTGGAGCCAAATTCACCTGTGCAAACTTCCAGGAAGAGAGTGATTTATAAATATATTTATATTATAAATACAAATTATATATTATAAATATATTTATAAATAAATATAAACATATTATATTTAAACTGCTTGGATCTGTACAGACGGACGGTTTTATAAACTTGATTATTTCTTGGCGTACGCAAACTTAAAGATCCTACGCACAGTTTTATAAATGAGACTCCTGGTCACTGGTCAGGGGTCTCATTTATAAAACTGTGTGAAAGATCTTTACTAAAAGTGTACGTACGCCAAAAAATATTCAGATTTATAAAACTGTGCGTACGCACAGATTCAAGCAGTTTCTCCTTCATAAATCACTCTCTTCCTGGAAGTTTGCGCAGATGACTTTGGCTCCGCCCCCTACACGCCCACTTTCTACCATAAATGGTCAATGCAAAGTACCTCATGGATGTTCCTGCATATAAATGAGCCAGCTGATCTGAGGCATTTAAAGCTTAAAGCGCATGTTCCATTTTAATCATATGTAGAAGCCCTTGTAGTGCATCAAGTCCACACTGAACATTGCCAATGCAAAAATGTACAAATACTAGTCTGACGGGGCTTTCCTGACAGGAAATAACAGAAAATTCCTCTCACTACGTGTAAAACAGCGCCCCCAGCAACAAACCGGAGTGACGTAGGGGTAGGCGAACGCTCCCGACTCTGCTGATAAAAACATGGATCACAGCAGGAGGAGGCGACTCTGAATACGACATCATCAGAGCTTTAACGCTAAAGGCCACAGATGTATGTAGAGACATGAAAATGTGGAGAATAACATTGAAAAAACTGATTTTTTAAGTCACCTCTGGATTAGTTTTCATTTTGTGATCATGTGTATAAGATGCTTGGTGTCACATTATGATCTTCTACGGTCTTTACACCATTTAAAAAATCTGTTCCTGTTTATCTGATTAATTTCATTATATTTTAGCACCATCATTATGTATTTGTTGAGGTTTTCAGTGTGTTTAAGCAACAGTTGCTGATAAATCTCCATTTAGAGGAGACAGACTTTGCTCCAGTGGATCATGGGCATAGGGCTGGGACAAGCCCCAATTAAATCGTATATTGGCAATTGGAAGGTTGCAAGGCAATTTGCTGTATATCAAGGCAAGTAGATCTTATCCCAGCCTCATTCAGGTTTCACATCGTTCTCATGAATGTCTCTTTCGTTTCTCCTAAAATTCACCAGAAGAAATCGTCTTATTGATCATCGCTAATTTGATATGAAGGAGGAATTAAATGTTTGAGAGTGACGGGACAGATGGAGAACCTGCGCGGGGCTCGATCCCCACACAGAGGAAAATTTTACTTCTCAAACTTTTCTCTTCTGCATCTCAGGAAACAAAAAGTCGATCTCATCCCCTCTTTCAGGTTTCACATCGTTCTCATGAATGTCTCTTTCGTTTCTCCTAAAATTCACCAGGAGAAATCGTCTTATTTGAAACGTAATGCAGACATCCTGAGAATTATTTGAGAAATGATTGAGATCTCCTTTGGAACTGAAAGACAGACCAGGTTGAGATTTTGTGAAACTTTTCTATCTGGAGACGAGGTTGAGAAGCAGGAGAAATGAGCCGTTGTCTCATTTAGCTCTCACGTGGATCTCACATTTGTCTAGAAGTAAATGAGACCTTTCTGTGATCTCATTTCCAAAATCATTTTCCTCTGGGCGTCTCTAAAATGTGCGTAAGCGTGGTTTGTAGTTTGCATATGGGTACGCACATTCCTAAGTTGTTTTTTTTTTAAAATAAATCCCAACTCTTGCGTGAGAAGTTGCTTATGCACTTCCTAGCCCGGTTTTGTGCGTAAGCAAGCTTTATCAATGAGGCCCCTGGTTGGACTGGATCAGGGGGGCAGAGGACGGATGGACTCACGTTGGAAAACATGAACTGTGATGATAGAATAATGGTAATTTTATTTGTAGAGCTCTTTTCATCCAGGATCTCAAATCTAGATATAGAACGATGAAACAATCAGAACAGTAACAAACAGTAAAGACAATAAATCAGTAAACCAAGTAGGTTCGTTAATCTGTGATGAAAGCAGCTGTGAGTGGAGAGCAAAGGCTAAACAGAAATGTCTTTAAGCTTCTTTTTAGAACAGCCTGTAGACGGTGGAGCCTCAGGGCATCAGGGGTTGCCCTGGGGCATCACTTTTGCCTGATCAGGGGCATCAGGGAGGCCGTTCCACAGGCGTGGTGCTGCAGCAGAGAAGACCCTGCCCCCCATGGTGGAGGTTTGAGAGGGTGGACTCTTCTCTGTAGAAACAGAAACAGGAGCTGAAACAGAATAAAACAATCCTCGAAACGTCTTCACATATCAAAGCTTTATTACAAATAATGCATCAACTCTGGAGATAATTCTAATTTCTTTTTATTAACCCAACTATGATTACAACAAACTACCAGCTTCTGTAACCCTGAACAACGTTGGAAACTGATGTAAAATCTGCTTGCAGCACATCTCAACCTGAGTCCTGGTCAGAGGTCGCTTTTGATTCTGCTTTTAGAAAACCTGGAAAAAGTCTGGTTCTGGTTTGGAGGAAGCTGGATCTTCCAGGATGAGACGGTCCAGGTTTCCGAACATCTGCAGACATTTAAACAAACTGTTCTGTGTGATCAGGACGTCCAGATCAGATGAGGACTCGTTCGCTGAGAGCGTGGAGACGTACATGACATGGATGAGTCAACCCAGCAGAGTCAACACCTTCAGATTTAAAACCTTTTTCATTATTTTATTTTTATTTTTATTTGTGTATTTTTTAAATTAAAACTAAAAGTTTGTATTTTTTCAAATTATTATTCTATTATTATTATCTGTATATTATTATTATTCTTTTGGATTAAAACCTTTTTTCAGATTAATGAATTTTTGGTTTAATAAAGACAGACTCCAGGTCTGTCTGGATAAAGTCTGCAGCAGCATGAAAGTACTGGCTCACAGTACTTCTGGGAATGGGAAAGGTTTCAGATCTGTGGAAGTGTGGGTTCTCTCTGGTTCAGTCTAAAGACATGATGCTGGGTTAACTGGTCTGTTTTCAGAGGAGGGAGGGGTTGTTTGTGTCTCTGTGTTGGACGTGTCCAGGTGTACTGGCCCTGACAGTGTGCAGGATGGATGTGGTGTGATCCCAGGGACCGAAGGCCTGGTTATTGGATGTGGGTCCATGAGGGGGCAGCAGAGATCCTGCAGCAGAGATCCTGCAGCAGAGATCCTGCAGCAGAGATCCTGCTGGACGCTCTGATGGTTGCAGATAATCTCTGAGATGGATGAAGAGGAAACGAGCAGAACTGATCAGATTTGTCATGTTTCCAGATGACACCCTGAAGATTCTGCTGGACCAGACCAGGTTGTCTGGGAGACAAACACCAGTGCAGGTGTCAGGCCTCTGGTTGCTTGTAATCAGATTACCGAATCCCTGTAATCTGAAATGTTATTATCTAGTCCTCAGACAGGAGACGGGGATTAACAGGTGGCTCAGCGGTGTTGATCAGGCATCAACGTCTGCTCTGAAAAGGATGGAAATCTGGTTTTCCTCCTGATTCCATTGCCCCAGAAGAAAGAACTGGATCTGGTCTGTGGACCTGCTGGTTTACCTGAGGCACAGACAAATCTTTACATTTCTGAATAGTGAAATGCATTGATTCCAGAATTCATCAGTGTGGTGGTTTTCCTGATCTGGGTTTGTCATCAGTGTGAACCAAACAGCAAACTGCCGACAAAACTGATGCCAACCTGGAAGAACCAGTAGGGGGAAACCTGCAGTTCCCCCCTTTGTCCACTAGGAGCTGGCTGAGCCAAGCCTCATGTTAAAAAGGCCCACTTCACAGCAGAAAAACACGTTTACAGCAGTAATAAACATGTTTACAGCAGGAATAAACATGTTTATAGCAGAAATAAAGAAGTTTACAGCAGGAATAAACATGTTTACAGCAGAAATAAACATGTTTATAGCAGAATTAAACATGTTTACAGCTGAATTAAACATCTTTATAGCAGAATTAAACATGTTTATAGCAGAAATAAAGAAGTTTACAACAGGAATAAACCTGTTTACAGCTGAATTAAACATGTTTATAGCAGAATTAAACATGTTTATAGCAGAAATAAAGAAGTTTACAACAGGAATAAACCTGTTTACAGCAGAATTAAACATGTTTGTAGCAGATATAAAGAAGTTTACAGCAGGAATAAACCTGTTTACAGCAGAAATAAACATGTTTATAGCGGAACTAAAGCTTATAGCAAAAATAAACATGCTTACAGCTGAATTAAACATGTTTATAGCAGAAATAAACAAGTTTACAGCTGAAATAAACATGTTTATAGCAGAATTAAACATGTTTATAGCAGAAATAAACAAGTTTACAGCAGAATTAAACATGTTTATAGCAGAAATAAATATGTTTATAGCAAAAATAAACAAGTTTACAGCAGAAATAAACAAGTTTCCTGCATGGTTGAAAAAATCATTTTAATTTTTAAAGGTCATGTTAAGCTTCATTTCAACTGTAAAATGAATGTAAACATGTGTCATGCTGACTTTAACCCCTAAGTCTGAATGAGATCTGATAGCTAATTTTGCATTAAAGCAAATAGTGCTGGTTTTATTCTTTCAGCTACATGGCTTATGATGAGCTGACATGTCAGGGGAAACATCTGCTATATGACTGCATACTATTATAATACTACACTGCCCGGCCAAAAAAAAAGTCGCCAACAAAAAAGAGGTCAAACATTTAACATTTGGTTGGAGCCTTTAGCTTTGATTGCGGCAGCATTCGCTGTGTTTCCAGAAGCTTCTGCAATGTCACCAGATTTATTTGCATCCTGTTGCATCAATTTTTCACCAAGATCTTGATGATGATTGTAGAGTCTGACCACAGCACATCCCAAAGATTCTCTATGGGGTTCAGGTCTGGACTCTGTGGGGGCCAATCCATGTGTGAAAATGATGTCTGATGATCCCTGAACCATCTTTCACAATCTGAGCCCGATAAATTCTGGCACGGTCATCCTGGAATATGGCCGTGCCATCAGGAAAGAAACATCCATTGATGGAATAACCTGCTCATTCAGTATATTCAGGTATCAGCTGACCTCATTATCTGAGCTCATACTGTTGCTGAACCTGGACCTGAGCAACTGCAGCAACCCCAGATCATCACACTGCCCCCACAGTCTCATACAGGAGCACTAGGCATGATGCTGCATCACTTCATCTGCCTTTCCGGCCACATTTCTTCCTGGAAGACGATGGTCCACTATCCTTCCAGTTTTTCAGAATGCGTTGGACAGTTCTGAACCCAGTTTTAGTAGTTTCTGCATCTCCTTAGATGTTTTCACCTCTTGATGCCAATGATCTGACCCTTCTCAGACAGACTAACATCTTTTCCACGACCACAGATGTGTCTTTCCACATGGTTGTCTAGGAAATGAGAAGCAACTCATTGCACCAGTTGGGGTTAAATAACTTGTTGCAGCTGAAAGATAATCGCCCATGCAGTAATTATACAATAGGAGGCTCGTACCTATTTGCTTAGTTAAATCCAGGTGGCCACTTTTTTTTTTGGCCAGGCAGTGTGTGTGTGTGTGTGTATATAAAATTTTTTTTTTAAAGGTGCAGCCTTTAGAGTGCAGAGAAACCCCCAATTACGAACGGTGAGTTAACTCTGAACTCACCGGACAATAGTACTTGTTCGTTCAGTCATTCTACTTTCAGTAAAGTATTGGTGATCACTCTGTGATGATGCTTTAAATGTTGAAACAAGTTTGTTGTGTTGCCACGTGAAGTAGCAATGTTTGCTAAGCAAGTTTGGTACCGATGCTGTTCTTCGTCATTGTTCAAAGATCATGTAGTCTCACACAGCTGATGAGCTGCTTTGCTTTGGAAATAGATATCTAGAAGTGTCACTTTCGGTAACCGGTTCTGAGCCTGACGCCATCACTCTGTAACTGATTCTGACACACGTTGCTTGCACTGTTTACTTCACGTGACCAGATGATGTGGGAAAATCACATGACAGCGCAATTATAAAATTGTGCTAATAAAAATGCAATTTCATCACAAATGTGATTAATTCAGCTCTTGCAGCTTTTGCACTTTCAGTTTGGTTAACCCGGATTATTGTTTTGTTGCTTGCTGTGAGGTTTTGCTTATTGAGTGATTGTCTCATTTCTTCTGTCAAAGCAAAGTTTAAAAAAACCCTCTAATGTCTGTGTTTGTTATTTGATTTCCTCATCCACTGAAATCCCTTCAAATGAAGAAAATATTACTTTTTGGGGCAATTTTTGTAAAGCAGTCAAAATGTGATTAATCGGGATTAATTCCAATTAACTGAATTTCTAATCGCGTCCCACGTCTACCTAATCGTGCACGTTTACACTGCAGGATCACCTGCTGTAACCGGGAGAAGATGTCGAGCTTATCAAGCTGTACGTGCGAAGCTGTTTTACGTTAATGACTTCAGATTAGTGAAAACATTGTTTTGATTTTAAAGTTACAAACATGACAGGTCAAAGGTGTGGGCTCACATGTGGACGCGTGCATGTCTGAATTAGATTGCTACTGTTTATAGTCTAAGCTCCGTAACACAATGTGGACTCTGCGCATCATTTCATGGGTTCACACCTTTCATAAGATTTCAAAGGAGGATTATTTTACTGCTGATGATGGTTAATGCAACAAAAGAGGGTCAAATGTTTGTTCTCATCATATTTCCCATCACCAAAGGTTTCAGATCTGAGTCTGGATTCAGATTTCTACCAAAAGCTGCTTTTATCAGCGCAACATTGTATGTGTAATTAATTTCTGTTAACAGGTTGGCCCAAGGAAGAGATGAAGAGATTGCACATCAGAGGAGGAGAGGACTCTGCAGCCTGCAGGACATCAAGATCATCATTAAAGGTGTGGAAGTTGTTAATGAGTCGCCGTCACACTCACAATCACAGAGTGTTAACTGTGATTACTTCTTAGATGGTTGTAGTTACCGGTAGTAACCTGTAGTAACTTGTAATAACCTGCAGAAACCAAAGCAAACAACCAGTGGATCAGCCGCAGAAACCGCTGGACACGTCTGCTTTTGTCCAGCTTTGTAGTTGTTCTGCATTTACAGGCATTCCAGGGTGGCAGAAAAAGATATTTAAATTAGAGAAAAATACTTCAATTTGAGTTTTAAACCATCTTTTTGGACAAGGTTTTTGTTTAATGGAAGCAACTTTAAATGATGGTGATAAATTCAAACAATGATGATGTAAAACTGATTTCATTAGATTTTTTTTTCCTTTAATTAACTTCTTAGTAACTCTAATTTCACAGATTAACGTCACTGACTTAACATGTTTTTTAAGTTATTATTATTTTACATGTGGCATTTCTTTTTAAAAACATAATTAAGTCTTTCAAAGGAAAAATTATTTATTTGTAACGAGTAGCATTGATTTGGTTTTAACATGAGAGCATTCGGATATTCTTTCAAAGTAAATTGAAACTTTGTGTTAAAATTAAAGTTGAGGGAAAAATTTTATTTTAAGGTTTATAACGGTACATGACAAATCAATCTTCAAATATGTATAATTAAAAAATTTGCTTTATTACACTAACTTAAAAATTTAAGTTGAAAGAAATTAATTAAATTTCATGCAACAAAATGACATAATTTCAATTTCTTAAGTCCAAAGATCAAATGCACTTGGAACCTAAGTAAAACTATTAGGTATTTACAAAGTGAAAAAATATGTTGCACCAATTAGAAAATTTGAGTTGTATCAACGCAGTTGTCCTCAAAATCATTTACACCCTCCAATTAAAGAAGTTTAAATTCACAATAGCAATACAAATAACAAGAAGCTAAGGATGTAATTCTAAATAAAAATTTGCTAAATTACAATTTAGTGAAATTAAGTATTGCTTTTGAATTGTAGTTGAAAATGATCATTTTAAAAAAACAAAAACTAATAAAATTAATAAAACTGCTCCAGACCAATTACAACACCTTTCTCATGAACAATGGACCAACACAGGTGCAGACGTCTGATTGGACGTCACAGAAAACACCTGATTGCAGTGATTGTCTCAAAGTTTTGCTCAACAATATTTTAGTTCAGGAGCCCCATCATGCTTGTTTGCTTGTTTATTTTTGATTTACTTGTTTTTAATTTTTCTGTTTGACCACAATTCATAATCATTGTCATGATTCTAATAAAGTTTTTATTTACTATTACTTTAATCAGTTTCAACTCATTTCAGTGTGGCTGTTTTTTCATTATTTAATGAAAGAGTGTGAATAATTTTGAGGACGACTGTAAAAAACAATCAATAAAGAAATTATTTCTCCTCAAATTCTTATTATGGTTTGTTTCAATGTAAATTTGTTAATTATTGAAAAGGAATATTTTGAATATCATTAAATCAAAAGTAAAAGTCAAACTTGTGTGATTTGTTAAATTTATTTATTTTTCTTAATTTTTCAAAAGTTGGTTCAAACTCTAATTTACTTCAGTGGAGTTTTCAGTAAATTTTCAGATACACAAAAATTTTTGTCAAATCTAAAATTATTTAATTTTTCTGAGTCTGAAGCAGAGACGACAGTGAAGGGTAATCTCACATTTCTGCTCTAAACCCAATGTATGATGATGATGTAATCATATGATGATGTAATTATTATATGATGTAATCACATAGATGAGATGAATTTGTCATAATTGTAACATGAATCATGTTTCTGGGCAGTTTGTTCATCAATGATCAGAATGATAACTTTATTGACAGCTTGCTCCGTGATTGGTCGCTAACACGTGGAGAACAGATATTTCCTGCTGACAGTTTTTAACGGAGGAAACGTTCGTTTTGTCACGTTGACGTCAAGATAAAAGAAGAACTTGAATGAAAAATATTTGAGAGTTTGATGGGAACTGACCAGTATAGCTCAGACGCCCAGTGAGGAGGATGATGAAGGTTCTGAGAGAGAGGTTCATTGTGGTGTGTTCAGGGACATCTGGTCATTCCATGTTCCTTTCAGGGTTGATTTTCAGCATCTTTTACTTCGTAAATGTCTTCATGCTTCATTTATCCGTCCTGCTTTTGAATTATGAGCCCTTGCGGACCCTAAGGTCCCCTGGTTCTGGTCTTATGATTGTCCCCAAAGTTCGAACCCAGACCTCTAGTGAAACCTGCGGTCCCGTTTGTAGATCCTCCCTCCTGAAGGCTTCAGGGCTGCAGACTGTTGGCAGTTTAAAGAAGAGACTCAGGACCACTTTAGTTCAGCTTTTATATCTTTTTAATGATTGACTTTCTTTCATAAATGGGTGTTAGGATTAGGCTTAGGACTGGATTAGGTTCAGGCTTGAGTTAGGATCAGGACGGGGTTAGGATCAGGACTGGGTTAGGATCAGGACTTGGTTAGGATCAGGACTTGGTTAGGATCAGGACTGGGTTAGGATCAGGACTGGGTTAGGATCAGGACTGGGTTAGGGTCAGGACTGGGTTAGGATCAGGACTAGGTTAGGATCAGGACTGGGTTAGGGTCAGGACTGGGTTAGGATCAGGACTGGGTTAGGATCAGGATTGAGTTAGGATCAGGATTGAGTTAGGATCAGGACTGGGTTAGGATCAGGACTGGGTTAGGGTCAGGACTGGGTTAGGATCAGGACTGGGTTAGGGTCGGGACTGGGTTAGGATCAGGACTGGGTCAGGATCAGGACTGAGTTAGGATCAGGACTGGGTTAGGATCAGGACTGGGTCAGGATCAGGACTGAGTTAGGATCTGGACTGGGTTAGGATCAGGACTGGGTTAGGGTCAGGACTGGGTTAGGATCAGGACTGGGTTAGGGTCAGGACTGGGTTAGGATCAGGATTGAGTTAGGATCAGGACTGGGTTAGGATCAGGACTGAGTTAGGATCAGGACTGGGTTAGGATCAGGATTGAGTTAGGATCAGGACTGGGTTAGGATCAGGATTGAGTTAGGATCAGGATTGAGTTAGGACCAGGACTGGGTTAGGATCAGGACTGAGTTAGGACCAGGACTGGGTTAGGATCAGGATTGAGTTAGGATCAGGATTGAGTTAGGACCAGGACTGGGTTAGGATCAGGATTGAGTTAGGATCAGGACTGAGTTAGGACCAGGACTGGGTTAGGATCAGGACTGGGTTAGGGTCAGGACTGGGTTAGGATCAGGACTGGGTTAGGATCAGGACTGGGTTAGGATCAGGATTGAGTTAGGACCAGGACTGGGTTAGGATCAGGACTGGGTTAGGGTCAGGACTGGGTTAGGATCAGGACTGGGTTAGGGTCAGGACTGGGTTAGGGTCAGGACTGGGTTAGGATCAGGATTGAGTTAGGATCAGGATTGAGTTAGGACCAGGACTGGGTTAGGATCAGGACTGGGTTAGGGTCAGGACTGGGTTAGGATCAGGACTGGGTTAGGATCAGGATTGAGTTAGGATCAGGACTGGGTTAGGGTCAGGACTGGGTTAGGATCAGGACTGGGTTAGGATCAGGATTGAGTTAGGATCAGGACTGGGTTAGGATCAGGATTGAGTTAGGATCAGGACTGAGTTAGGACCAGGACTGGGTTAGGATCAGGACTGGGTTAGGGTCAGGACTGGGTTAGGATCAGGACTGGGTTAGGATCAGGATTGAGTTAGGATCAGGACTGGGTTAGGGTCAGGACTGGGTTAGGATCAGGACTGGGTTAGGATCAGGACTGAGTTAGGATCAGGACTGGGTTAGGATCAGGACTGAGTTAGGATCAGGACTGGGTTAGGATCAGGATTGAGTTAGGACCAGGACTGGGTTAGGATCAGGACTGGGTTAGGATCAGGTTTGAGTTAGGACCAGGACTGGACTGGGTTAGGATCAGGACTGGGTTAGGACCAGGACTGGACTGGGTTAGGATCAGGACTGGGTTAGGGTCAGGACTGGGTTAGGATCAGGACTGGGTTAGGATCAGGACTGGGTTAGGATCAGGATTGAGTTAGGACCAGGACTGGGTTAGGATCAGGACTGGGTTAGGGTCAGGACTGGGTTAGGATCAGGACTGGGTTAGGGTCAGGACTGGGTTAGGGTCAGGACTGGGTTAGGATCAGGATTGAGTTAGGATCAGGATTGAGTTAGGACCAGGACTGGGTTAGGATCAGGACTGGGTTAGGGTCAGGACTGGGTTAGGATCAGGACTGGGTTAGGATCAGGATTGAGTTAGGATCAGGACTGGGTTAGGGTCAGGACTGGGTTAGGATCAGGACTGGGTTAGGATCAGGATTGAGTTAGGATCAGGACTGGGTTAGGATCAGGACTGAGTTAGGATCAGGACTGGGTTAGGATCAGGATTGAGTTAGGACCAGGACTGGGTTAGGATCAGGACTGGGTTAGGATCAGGCTTGAGTTAGGACCAGGACTGGACTGGGTTAGGATCAGGACTGGGTTAGGACCAGGACTGGACTGGGTTAGGATCAGGACTGGGTTAGGATCAGGACTGAGTTAGGACCAGGACTGGGTTAGGATCAGGACTGAGTTAGGATCAGGACTGGGTTAGGGTCAGGACTGGGTTAGGGTCAGGACTGGGTTAGGATCAGGATTGAGTTAGGATCAGGATTGAGTTAGGACCAGGACTGGGTTAGGATCAGGACTGGGTTAGGGTCAGGACTGGGTTAGGATCAGGACTGGGTTAGGATCAGGATTGAGTTAGGATCAGGACTGGGTTAGGGTCAGGACTGGGTTAGGATCAGGACTGGGTTAGGATCAGGATTGAGTTAGGATCAGGACTGGGTTAGGATCAGGACTGAGTTAGGATCAGGACTGGGTTAGGATCAGGATTGAGTTAGGACCAGGACTGGGTTAGGATCAGGACTGGGTTAGGATCAGGCTTGAGTTAGGACCAGGACTGGGTTAGGATCAGGACTGAGTTAGGACCAGGACTGGGTTAGGATCAGGACTGAGTTAGGATCAGGACTGGGTTAGGGTCAGGACTGGGTTAGGATCAGGACTGGGTTAGGATCAGGACTGAGATAGAATCAGGACTGGGTTAGGATCAGGACTGGGTTAGGACCAGGACTGGACTGGGTTAGGGTCAGGACTGGGTTAGGACCAGGACTGGACTGGGTTAGGGTCAGGACTGGGTTAGGACCAGGACTGGACTGGGTTAGGATCAGGACTGAGTTAGGATCAGGACTGGGTTAGGGGTCAGGACTGGGTTAGGATCAGGACTGGGTTAGGATCAGGACTGAGATAGAATCAGGACTGGGTTAGGATCAGGACTGGGTTAGGACCAGGACTGGACTGGGTTAGGGTCAGGACTGGGTTAGGACCAGGACTGGACTGGGTTAGGGTCAGGACTGGGTTAGGACCAGGACTGGACTGGGTTAGGGTCAGGACTGGGTTAGGATCAGGACTGGGATCCGTTTAGTGTGTGTAAAACAGTACTGTGTATACAGTCGTCCTCAAAATTATTCATATCCTCCAATTAAAGAAAAGGCTAATTTCACAATAGTAATTTAAATAACAAGAAACTAGTAATAAATAAAAATTTACAAAGTTCTAATTAAGTGAAAAAAATATTGCTTTAGAAATGTAGTTAGAAAGAGTAATTAAAAAAAAACTGTCCCAGGCTCATTAGAGCACCTCTCCCGTGAAAGGCCAGCATACCCGTTAACAAGTGCAGGCGTCTGATTGGACGGTACAGAAAACACCTGATTGCAGTGATTGGTCTCTGCCAAGTGATGCAACATTTGTTGCTAAACCAGGCTTGATGCCATTTAAAGCGTAAAAAGTCAGTGGTCCCATTTATCAAACCAGCGTGGAAATGAGCGCACATCTGATCATAAAATGATCTTACGACTGGATCCACGTGTGATTTATAAAATGTTCGTGTCTGACGAAACAACAGAATCTACGTCAGAAATGCATCGTCATCCAGCTGTTTCTACCCTGAAGCAGCAGCACTGACAGGTGGGCCTGACCCGGACTGTCGGAACCGAGCCTGAACCGGACTGTCGGATCTGGTCAGGCTCGGATCCGACAGTGGATCCAGTCGTAATATTATTTTTACGATCAGATGTTCGGTAAATGGGGGCCACTGACTTTTTACGCTTAAAATGGCGTCTTAGCCACAAATGTGACGTGACTGGCAGAGACCGACGCTCAACAACAACAGCTCACAACCACTTCTGAGGGGCGGGCCATATAGTGTGTGGAAGGAGGGAGGGGAGGGTTGGGGGGTCATGCCCCCTACGTGACCCCACTCCCGGCATGACTTGGCACTGCCCCTTAGTTTTAACTGCAAACAACACACATCTTACACACACAGTCATGAGCGGGGGGTGGGGGGGAACAGGGTCCTTTCATACCCCGGTCTCCCGGGCGCTACTGGGGGGAGGGGGAGTAGTGGCTGGTTCACGCGTTAGTGGTTAAGGCTGGCTGCATTGCGGGGGATCTGCTGGCCTGCTGCGTCCGGGGGTGGGGGGGGACGTGTTGGGGGCTTGGAGCTCGCGGCTCCTTCCCCGGCCCGAGCTACCACTCAGGAGGCACGAGGGCATGGGCAAGAGAGAGGTGGGTATGTGAGAATAATGATGTTCGTAAAGCTCCGCCTGGTAAAGCAAAACTGTTCAACAAAATAAAGCAATCAGATTTCCATTCTGCTTGCTTCGATGCTGGACAGGACAAGTAGAAAAGAAAAAAAAAAGTGTTGCTCAACAACATTTTAGCTTCGGAGTCCCATCATGCTTGTTTGCCTGTTTTATTTTTGTGTGTTTGTCTTTAATATTTCTTTTTTCCCTTATTGGAGGGTATGAATCATTTTGAGGACGACTGTATGTACCTTGATTTTTTCTGGGATAAACTGTGTGTATGATCGTGTTGTTAATCTGTAAAAATAGTTATTGTTATTATGAAAAGCATGTTGTGCTGCTGTAATGCAGAATGCATGCTTTATAAATAAAGTTTGAATGGTTTGAAAAGCAGAGTCTCGGCCAGCGTGAAGTGAACAGGTGGACATACCTGCGGATGTGTGAGGAGTCCTCGTCCCAGATCCGTTCTTCATCCGGCTTTTCCTTAAACGCCACGTTGGTGATGGCAGAGACTTTGTTTGTTTGTTTGTTTGTTTGTTTGTGGCCTCACTCTACCATCATATAGGCTGTGTCAAGCTTTGACAACAGCATGAACTCTTTACTTAGTAACGATTGTGTCCAAACTGAATGAATATTTGGCCTCAAACTCCACACTGTAAAATCGGACTCGTTGGCTTTACTTAAAATAATTACGTAAACTTGCTGCCTTCATGTGACACACGTGTGCCATGGTGGGAGCAGATAGTTTTATGCAGAAACACACTTCAAAAACATTTCCTGAAATTTACACAGATGTAGCTCGTGTTTCTTTTTCTATTTTTATTGTATTTTTGTGTTTTTCCTGCATTTTTTAAAATCCCATATAGTAGATCCTATACAGCTACATATTTTTTCTTATACAGGGAGTTTTTTGCATTACTAAAATGTCCTTGTGTGAAAAATATTTGGAGAAAAGTCGTTTTGCATGGAAGTTAATTGTAGCCAGCTTAGTTTTTGTTGTGCTTTCACACCAAAATCCAGATTTTAGTGTGAAAGCACGAGGATACGGAGTCACATTATAAAACCCTTACAATAGAAACAAAAGCCAAATGAAAATTATCATCAATAATTCAGAGTATTTTACACACTGAGTTTATATAGATGAGCTGTGTAATTTTGAATTACCCCGATCCAAATTAATCGTGTACTACACACTCAAAAGTAGAGGTACCAATTTGTACTTAAAAGGGTCCAAAGCTTGTTTCTGGGGGGGTTCCTTTCTGAAAGACATTTCTGTACCTTCATGGTCCATTTTTGTACCTTATCAAGCTGTATGAGTTAATAAAGTACAATTAAACCAATTAAAGATGATGAATAAAAGTCAATAAAATAGAGATTATGACAACAATCAAAGATGCTAATAATAAATGAATAATTATTATAGAAATATTAGGCCACACACATATATAATTATACATATAATTATTACTATGATTATTATGAAAATCATAATATAATAACTATAATTATACTACTGTTTAGAAGTACTGCTATTTATAGTTATTGTACAAGCTACACACATGTTTCAATGCTGCAGGTACCCTTAGGGTTGGAATGGTACAAATGTGTACTTTATATTACTTTGGACCCTTTTTCATAGTATATAGGTACTTCTGGCCTCATAAAGACCAATATTGTACTTTTGAGAGAACATTAGTAATAAATGTACCTACAGGTACAGAAATGTTCCCATCTCATACCTCTGTTTCTGAGTGTGTATAAATCACTACCAGTGATCATTTATTGGATAAAGATGAGTTCCTGTTGATTGAATTCTGAAATAAAAAAATAATGAATTAAAAATAAGAACGTTTCAGTCTTTTGAATGGTTCTTTAGAAAGAATGGCTCCTTAAGATCAGGTTCACTCTAAACAGCCCTAAATCCAACTCTACTAGAATCAACCCGATGGTTTCAGTTTGCAGAACGTTTTAAACTCAATAAATGTGATTAAGCTGCAAGTGAATGAGGTTCTGGAGGAAACGTATTTCACATAAACTAGATGAGATACTTCACACAAACTTACCAACATAATGATTTCAAGCTCATCTTACTTAAACTAATTAATGAACTTTGAACTGTTCTTACTTTGCAGCAGGAACTAACCCGGGTGTGTTTTAGCTGAAACTGTCAGACCACAGATAATTTGAACAGTCACATGACACCAACATTGTTTATTTATAAATCCTTCATTTGTGAATTATCTCTAATTTGTTGTTAAAAGAAGTCAACTGCATTGTGGGAAACTCCCTCGCCATCACTAATGACACTGATTTAACTGAAGTGAATTAAGTTATGCAGAACTTTACCCTCCAAAGTTCTTACAACTTATTTAAGCTGAGTATTGCTGACAAATAAGTTAAGATTAAGTTCTATCTACTAAATATATTCTATATATAGAATGGGGGGGGGGGGGTTGATCCTGACGTACGGAAACATTAGAAGCAGAGACTCACTCTTAGCCCGGATTTTAGATTTACTTCAACTATTTGTTAAAAATGTACTAAAATGATCAAGTTTGAGGTAATTACTAGAAAATATGAGTGCACTCTACTAATTTGTAGGAAAAGTTAAATGTATGAATATTTTTAAGTTTGATGGACACAAATTTCTAAGTTTTGGTCACACTGAATGTAAATGAAACGTTGGTTTTAATATAATATGTTTAGTAGATATAACTTAACTTTAACTTAGCTGTTCACTCCAATGAAACTAGTGATGGTGAGGGAGCAGGTTTCCCACAATGCAGTTCACTTCTTTTAACAAATTAGCGATAATTCAGAAATGAAGGATTTATAAACAATGCTTGTCGTGTCGTGTAAACTTGTTTGTTTATTCTTGTATAAAATACCTACGATGACGATGAAGCAGCTGCTGCACGGCGACAGAAACGTCTGCGGTCTGACTTTAGTTTCAGCTAAAACACACTCCTCCTTCCCATGAACCCTTTAAATTCAGCAATTACATTACGTCAGATGAACTTGAATTTGTCATGCTGATACAAACTTTGAAAATAATATTTTGCATGAAGCAGCTCAACTAAATGATGTGAAATGAATTTTCTCCTGAGCTTCGTTCACTTACAGCTTTGTCACATTTATCACATTCAAACGAAGTTCCACAAACTGAAACCATCCTCGTTCATTCTACTTACTCACTCCCATTAATGAAAACTTCATTTTCCTACGACACTGAACTCAAGTTTTTATCGGGCATTACTTAAAATTTTTAGGGCAAACAGTTTCCTCAAATTTTTTAAGTAATCTGAACTTATCTGGGTTTAGAGTGCAACATCTCACTTTAACCATACGGGCTGCTCTGTTGAGCTTTTATCATCATTATTTGTAGGAATTTTGTATTTTTTCATTCTTTTTATGGATCTTATTAATTATTATTTTATGAACGTTTGAATTTTGTTTCTTGTACTTGTGTTTATTTTTTAACTGGGACCCCAGGAAGAGTCGTGACCTCTATGGTGGGAGCTAATGGGGTTCCCCATAAATAAACATACAAATACAACAGCACCAGTCAAAAGTATGGACACATTTCTCCGTTAGATCTCACGGCCGTCCAACGCTGTAGAAATATGCCCGTCATTTCTGTACCTTCAGCCGTTCGTCGTCCTGATGCAGATTCAGAGAACAAAAGCTGTCGTGTTGATGCGTTTGTGGTTCGTTGGAGCCTTAGAAAAGCAGAGAATGAGAAGTCTGATTCTTCCTGAAGCGCACACACCATTCAGATATCAAATAGTTCATAATAAAACTAATAAAATCAGACCAAAAGCCACAATCTGAGCTGCTAAGATGTGGATAATGAAACCGACGCGGCGGCAGAGTTCACAGCGTGAGTCCGTACTGGACATTTCCCAGTCTGAGCGTGCAGCAGTGGAAACCAGCACAGCTTCCCTGGAATAACACTGGAGACAGCAGTCTGAGAAGGACCAGCAGCTGCAGGGAGGGACGACCTGGGGACGACTGCACGCTGGGACGACCTGGGGACGGCTGTAAGCTGCAGGGATGGTTTCTTCCAAGAAGAATTTTACAGATTTATCCTTTAACAGTTTTAATGTTTTCCTCTGTAAAGTTTGAGGAGGAAAATTTTCCCCTCAAACTTTAAAGCGTTGACAAAAACGAACTTCTTGCTGCTGTAATTCTAATTTATGTTCCCAGAGTTTTAATGATTCCCGTCTTTCAGCCTCGTTTTTCTTTTTTGAATTTTATTTCTTTAAAATGTTTCTGCCGCAATAACAAAAGAAAATTTCAATCAAATTAAACACGACTAAATATTTGTATTATTATCATTTATTATTTATATGTATTTATTATTATTTTATCATTATTATTTTAATTTAATATTTTAAAAAGCAAAAATACAACAAATATATTATGGTCAAACATCTGAGGTTTTTGGTTGAATAATTCTGAATTATTTTCTAAATATTTATGGTGCTTAAAAAATTTAACCGCTGACATTTATGCAAAATATATTTTTTCCAGTTTATCTGCATAAATCCATATTTAAGGTTTAAAAACTGGAAATCTTCCCTGTCTACTCTGATAAGAGTGAATAAATTCCTCATAAATGTGATTTTTATTTTTAATTAAAATAGTTTTACTTATTGTGAAGATTTGACGTAATCCATAAAAATCTAAATCCTCTTCCTAGTCTACAAACAAAAAAACATCTGATTAAAATTTATTTTTAAAAGTAGTTTGCTTTCTGATTTAAAAAATAAGGTCATAAAATAAATCCAATTTATTTTTCTCTGAGTATTTAGTTTTAAATAATAATTTTGATCTGCAGCATTAACATCATTTTACATTTTTAAATTTTTTTATTTAAATAAACAAAAATAAATTATTGTGCCAGATTTTTATTTTTAATTTAGATTTTTTTTTCTATATTCAATATTTGAAATATTTGAAATAATTTTGATTTGATCTTCGTTTTTCATTATTGTGGAAGAAATAAAAAGATAAAAGTGGACTAATAAATGAGCAGCAGCAAATTTAAATAAAATCACAAGAAGGTGCTTTGTGGGGTTTTTGGGGGGCGTGTTTAAAATAACAGAATGATTTCAGGATGTTTTATCTGGATTAAAACTCATCTCATCTGATTTTTTATTTTCTTAAAGTTTTAAGCGTCCACGGTCGCCGCCTGTCCGGAGCCAAAGTTTCAGGATCGTTTCTAGAAGAAAAGACGACAGAAAACCACAGAGAGGATGTTTTTCTGCTCCAGGAGGTTTCCTGAGATTCTGCTGGATGGTAGTCCAGTTCCCGAGTAGACCTGAACCTGGGTAGTCCAGTTCCCGAATAGACCTGAACCTGGGTAGTCCGGTTCCCGGGTAGACCTGAACCTGGGTAGTTCAGTTCCCGGGTAGACCTGAACCTGGGTAGTTCAGTTCCCGGGTAGACCTGAACCTGGGTAGTCCAGTTCCCGGGTAGACCTGAACCTGGGTAGTCCAGTTCCCGGGTAGACCTGAACCTGGGTAGTCCTGTTCCCGGGTAGACCTGAACCTGGGTAGTCCTGTTCCCGGGTAGACCTGAACCTGGGTAGTCCTGTTCCCGGGTAGACCTGAACCTGGGTAGTCCTGTTCCCGGGTAGACCTGAACCTGGGTAGTCCTGTTCCCGGCCCCTCTGCTCGAGGGGGCCGAGTGGGAAATAGGAGTAAATGAGCCGTGTGTTGCCTACCTCCGCAGCGTTGCCATGGCGATGATGCAGCCATTTCGTGTCTTTGAGCCGGTTTTGTTTACAGTGTAAAACTTCGGCCAACGGGAAGCTTCTGTACAACCGACGCCTTCGGTTGTGTTTTGAAGGCCAGAGTGGCGGACCTGCCAGGAAACCCAGAACCCCCCCCAGGACTGAGAGACCCAGACCACCACCCCATCACCCAGAAAACCTCCTTTGTTCTGTTTTTACGCTTCTTCACAGCCAGCGACCTCATTGTTGATGCTGCGGCAGCCGCCATCTTGTCTCATTAAGCTGTAGGAAAGCGTGTGCGCCGGGTGGGGGTCAGGGGGTCGGGGTTGGGGTCGGGTGGGGGCTGTGTGCTGAAGCATGATCTATTGTTTGGGTCAGTTGGGTTTCATTAACGGTGTGGTCACCTCCTCGCTGCTACGAGCTGGCGGCCGTCACTCTGAGTTTTATTCCTCATCCGGCTTTTCTTCTTCTTTCATTTCGTTTTTACTCCTTTCAAGGAAACAAGTTTTAGTCCAGTTTTTTTCTCTAATTAAAACACAATTAAAAAAAAACTCAGGAAATGAGTTTGACTTTAAATGCTGATTATTTTTCTAAAGCATAGAAGAAGAATAGAAGAAGAGGTTCTGTTGTGGCCGGATGCCGTCGTTGGGATGTCACGGGAACACGGGAAATGGTGGTCAGTAGAGGGCAAACTCGGAGCGTCCCACCATCCACACTGCCGCCCAAAAGTCCAGAAACTTGTCAGCAAATATTCTGACTCAGCAGGTTTTCCTCTCCGTGTGGAAATGGAGTAGGAGAATGAATTCATGCTGAGTGTTTCCTCTCTCTCCCAGCGTGGTGGGTGAAGAGCGCTGAATCTTGGATGGATGTCTGCAACGAACATCCAGCCTTCCTCGTGACACTTCAGTACATTTTTGTCATTTTATCACTTGATGATCTTTCAGCTGTCGCAGCAGGGAGCATGAATTTTTGCAGTAACTCTTCTTTTTCGATCCATTTTCATATTTTCATAATCTTCTCATGTTTTTTATACTCAGCGGATGAATTTTGCCCCCTGATGACCCTCGTGGACGAAAGTGTCCCATTGACTTCCAATAAAACTACATATTTTAACCTTACTGTCATTATAATTTGTCAGCAATTGACATGGAAGAAAAGTGGTGACATTAGAGATCTGAACTGGACTCCACCATATCTGCCTCGTCCCATTCTAGGCAGAAGTGGGGAATCCTGCCACTGACGTTTGCAGTATGTTATGGAGGTGTGGGACCACTGGGGAACACCAAGATCATTTTAAGTTTACGTATCTGTGAAATAATTTCTTACTCAGCATCAAAATCAACATCTTGAAAATCAGAAAAAAATTCACACATGCGTGTGCAAAGAAACTAAATCACCATATTTCAGTCTCACAGTGTTGAACAACATTTTAGCTACGAGGCCACATCATGCTTGCTTGTTTGTTTTATTTTTGTGTGTTTGTTTGTAATATTTCTGTTGAACCACATTTAAAAATCAACATCGTGATTTTTATAGAATTTTTATTTATTTTTTTCAATTTCATCTTATTTCACTAACAGCAGATTTTTTTTTCCCTTTTTTAATTTGAGGGTATGAATAATTTTGAGGACAACTGTACTATACTATACTATACTTCTAAACTGTACTGACAGTAAAATTAAAATACGTAGTTTTAATGGGAGTCAATGGGACACTTTTATCCACAAACGTCACCAGAGGAATGATCTGATACTTCACAGAGAGTACTAACGCCATCAAGTCAATTTTGTTGCTTATCTTTAACATGTCCGAGTCTCTTATCACCACCAAAGCCACATTCTTGTGATATTTTATAGAAAATATTAAACTTTTTGCATGTTATTTTGATAATTAATATCAACATTGTTAAATAGATATTTAAAGGGTTAAATGTGTGGTTGTTTTGAGCAGGCCGGAAGGTGTTGTAAAAAAAAAAAAGTAAAAAAATATTGATGTATAATCATTTTATAGCAGTTTTTGTGTGTGGACTTGTTTCACCATGAGGGTCACCAGAGCGAGTTTCTGAAACTCAATAAAAAATACAATTGGAATCACTTTTGTTGCTAATCTTTGATAAATGCAAGTGTCTAATCACACCAAACACCCATCCCTGTAATATTTATTACAGAAAATAATTCAGTTTGTGTGTTTTTTGTAATGAATGGTGGAGGGTGGAGCGTAAGTGGAACAAAGATAAACTCCAGGAGCTCATTTATAAATATCATCAACATGGGATTTCTAAAAACCAAACTTGACGGTAAAATGTTACTAAACCTATGGCAGCTCTGATTTTGGCACATGCCCAAAATCTGGAGAAACGGTAAATTACAACACCAACGCAACACAACTGCAATAAAAGCAAGAGATGATGTGAAAAGTCATATTTGTGCAAAAAAAATATATTACCTTTCACAGTTATATTAAAGTTATTTGGAAAAATGAATGAAGAGGCATATTTGGTATTAATAGTCCTGAGTGTGTATGTGCTCACACAAAAATGAATCAGGATTTACTAAAGAAACAGGTGTATTTTAAACAAGAACCTCAACCACTAAAATATGATCGTCATTGTGAAATAAAACTTTCATGCTATGAAATCCATTCGCACAATTAAATAAGGTAGTCCGTCGTTAAAATTATGTGATCGTCACGCAAAAGTGCTCGTTTGTTTGGCTACAATTAGGATCTTTCTCCAACCAATGGCTGTTCAGAAATTTAGGCAGTATTTGATATGCAATTATATTTTAAAAAGACCGGCAACCGATCTGCACTGCAGGAGGAAACGGCGCGTGGAAACATCAGAGACAGTTCAGAAACACGAAAGCCCCGTTTCCACCAGCGGGCCTGGGTCTGGTCGGTCCACCTTTTTTTTGTGTCCCCACAGGTACAAATTAGGTCGGACATATCTGACCCAACCTGTCCAAATTTTTTGGGACCCTTCCATAGGGGTACTGATCTAACCAATCCGGACCAAAACGGTCGAGCTTAACACACTGTAATCCGTTTATTGGTTGACAAAAAGCATCACTTCCCGTGTAACCGGTACAAAAACAAAGCAGGGATGATCCCTTTGTTTCTGTCATGAGTGGTGCTTTGGTTAAAAAGTGTTGCACAGCGATGATGTCATGCCATCACGTAGCAGCGCTCTCCGGGCACAGTTTATTGTGGGGACGCAACCTAAAATCAACATATCCATACCAAAAGCCCCCGACCCGGCCTGACCCGACCCGACCCGGCCTGACCCGACCCAGATCCGCGGGTGAAAACGGCTTTATATGGTATAAACAAGCTACACTCCCAGTTCCACCAGAGGCTGCTGTTATCTCCGACCCATCCTCTCCTGTTTGAACCAAGAAGAAGAGATGCAACGTTCATGAGACACGAGGCAGATCTTATTTATTTATGTGTTCATCGACTAGTTTAATGTTGTGTCCTTTTCAGTCAAGAAGGTCTCTATTTTCTGCAATTCCTTGGCCACCTCCATGGCCCTCTGCACACAGGAGTTTATCTGTGGATGCAGCTGCAACTGAGGGGGCCCGAGGTGCTGGGGAGTCACCGGCCTCACCCCTGCTGCACCGCCGACACAACTGGAACATCCAGGAACCAGAAAGAAATATTATTTACCACCAAACAGGTGTCAGAAACAGCAGTTGTGTCTGTACATGTTGGTTTTATGATGTCAAACAAAGCAGTAAATGACCTGAATCATCCGGCCCCTCTGACACATGAGGTTCTGGTGTGTCAGTGTCCCTCGGCCTTCGTCCTGCATCCGCTAGAACCATCCGGTCCTCTGATGATGCCTCCTCCACCTCTCTACACTTACCAGTGTTGCCTGTCCATGAGCTTCTTTTTATCGTGAAAAAAGAAGCTTTTCTTTCTACTGAACTCCAGAAGAAAGCTTCTGTTAGCTGATGGCTGCCTGTCTCAGAGAAAGTCTTCTTCTAATGATTTCCAGCAGGCTGTTCGCTATCTTCCCAGGGGCAGGTTAGCTATTCTTGGAGGAGGCGCTAACCTCCTATGTGTCGTCACTTAGGAGGTCCAAAGTCTTGGCCAGGTGTAACAGGGTTGGGAGGGGCCAGAGCTTTGAGAGACTTTCACTGAAGGAATTCTTAAAGGTGCCATGACATCAAATTTCACTTTTCTGGGGTTTTGGGTGTATAATATGATCTATTGTGCACTGATGAGGCCATGTGAATGTCCAGAGTGAGAATCAAAGTTCCTGTTTATGGTCTGTCAGCTTTGTCTCTCTGCTCAGAAACAGTTGAATCAGACAGCAGCTTATCATTCTATGTAGTTCTATCATTCTACGAAGTTCTATCATTCTACGTAGTTCTATCATTCTACGTCATTTAATTGCTCCAATAAGAGCACACTATCAAGTAAACAGCCCCCCCCCCCCCCCCCCCCCCCTCTCTCTCTCTCTCTCTCCTAACGGTTTATGCACCGTCCGCTCCCCCCTCCCCTCCCTGTCTGATTCAGCTGCGTGTATGGAGCTAGTTGTAACTTCCCTGCAGTCAGGTCTGGGTTTTCAAACAAATGGATTTAAAAGCAAACTTCTGCAGCAACACTGAGGGAGGGGGCCACAACCTTGTCATTACCTGTAAGTTTATTTAGTTTCTAAATGCTGTCTTGTCTGATAAACGTAGCTCACACTGTATGAACTGCCCATGTTGCTAGCAGTTAGCCTTTAGCAAACTCCAACCGCAGCTTGACCTAGATTCTCCAAATAAGGTCATAGCGAAATAAGGTGTAGCCAATCAAAATGAAGTCAACGTGGTCTCCGGGTAAAGCTCCATATCATCACCGGACCCAACTGTATTACTGAGGAAGTGAGGTCTGGCGTTTCAAAACAATACTCCGCTGTAAAAAATGCCGTTTTTTTCTTTGGAGTATTTACATATGCAGTAATGCCAACAACATAAACTAGTTTTTAACTGTTATGTCATCACTCCTTTAAGACCCTGCCAAACTTGCTCTGAAAAACAGTTTGGACTTTGTCTTTTTTGTACCATTTGCATTCACACAAATGTTCCATTCTGGCATCATCAGCATAAAGGAATCATCAGCGTAGAAGAACATTATCAGCATGAAGGAATATCATTATTGTAGAAGAACATCAACGTAGAGGAGCATCATCAACATAGAGGAGTGTCATCAGCATAGTCGAAATCATCAGCACAGAGGAACACCATTAATGCAGACGAGCATCATTAGCGGAGAGGAATCCTCTAAGAGTGGAGGAATATCCACAGTGTAGAGGAGCATCATCAGCATAGTGTCATCAGCATAGTCAAACATCATCAGCGTAGAGGAATATCATCAGTACAGAGGAATAGGGTTGTCACGATACTAAAATTTCAAACTTGATATCGATATCTAAAAATATATTCGATACTCGATACCATTTTCGATACTACAGGGGATAAAAAAAGAGACAAATAATTAAAATCAAAAGAAATATTTGTATGAACTTGAAAATCTCTCATCTTATGCAAGTTGAATAAATGTGCAAATAAATGCAAAAAAAGATACCCATATTTGATAATATTTCAAGGTTGTCTGAGGTATTATTTTTTAAATATGTAAAACATCAAAAATCTAAAAGTAACAACAGTAAAAAAAAATATGCAAACAACACTTTTCTGAGGTAGTGCAAAAAAAAAAGAAACTGGTTTTGGCCTTGTACAAACTATAATAATAATAGTAATAATAATAATAGCAACAATGAGGCCATTTTAGGTTTGAGGTAAACATACAAAAAATTATTAGAATATTTTGAGATATTAAACTATACAAGTAGTGAGCAACCAGTTATGAACAGGACAACAGTACTCGTTTGTTCATTTGTCTTAAAAATATTGGTGAAATGAAGGAGTTCTGCTGCAGATCGTGTTATATAGAGACCCACTCCCACTGCCTCCTTCCCCCGCATTATATAGCGATCACACACAGATGGCCAGAAATATGAATATTACATGACGAAATTAGAGTGACACATAAATGTTACCGGTGAGTTAATACACGTATTCCTAGAAATAAGGTTCAGGTTGGAAAATGCGGACTAGCAGTGGCGCTAACTGTCACTAATAATGCGTTTTTAAGTTACATAATAAACGGGAGCTTTAAAGGGACTTGAGGAAGGAATTTAAAAAAAAACAAACATGCATGTCCATTTTTTTCATACTACTGGGTGATGAAGCGCTAAATACCAAAAAGAACGTTTCCACCCATGTTTCTCTCCGTTGCCTTGAACAGGCTGTGTGCTGCATAAAGCTGCAATTCGGTGTCCGAATTTCCCGCGCTGCCCTGCGGACGTAACGTCAAATGACCTACATCCACAGTTTTGATGCAGGAAAAAGACGGTTGCGTTAAATTGAAACACTGTAAGCGATAGTTACAGCAAATAACCTGGAACGGCTACAAAATGTAGGAAAACACGGTTACTTCAGCAGTGATTTTTTTTTCCTCGTTTGCCAAACAAGATGCTGTGACACTAAGGTGATAACACCTGAACCATAATGACGCAGCAGCAGCAACCAAGACACACCTCTCTGTTTTCTCAGCTCTGTGACTGCCAGAGCGCCTTCTCTGATTGGTGGACTGTGTATCTGTGGGACATGAATATTAAGAAAATTTACCTCAGTTCGAAAAAATAAACACTGCAAAATTGCAAGACGGAATTAATTGTGTCACTGACATGAACATTTCCGTTGACTTGACATTACTTTGATTAAAGCCATTGCCGTGCAAATCTTTCGGACAAAATATTCCGAGTACAGTAGGTGTGCAAAGGCCTTCAGCTGGTTAAAAACCGCCGTTGTGCTAAACTGCTACCCACTGAGGCCTTCCAAGCAGGCAGTTAGCTCCTAGCCACCACGGCTAAACCCGGCACCAGGTCTGCCACCTGTCAAAAGGACATGCCCCTCGTCATCAGTCATTTCCTGCACTGCTTATCCAGTTCAGGGTCGCGGGGGTTGCTGGAGCCCATCCCAGTTATTATCAGGCGGGAGGTGGGTTACACCCTGGACAGGTCACCAGTCTGTCGCAGGGCCAACACAGAGAGACACGCCCCCTAATTATGTGTAATTTTCACTGTTCCAGGATTATTTATTTAATTCCAGATATGTGGTTTAGTTTTCTTTATTTTCACTGTTCCAGGATTATTTATTTAATTCCAGATATGTGGTTTAGTTTTCTTTATTTTCACTGTTCCAGGATTATTTATTTAATTCCAGATATGTGGTTTAGTTTTCTTTATTTTCACTGTTCCAGGATCATTTATTTAATTCCAGATATGTGGTTTAGTTTTCTTTATTTTCACTGTTCCAGGATTATTTATTTAATTCCAGATATGTGGTTTAGTTTTCTTTATTTTCACTGTTCCAGGATCATTTATTTAATTCCAGATATGTGGTTTAGTTTTCTTTATTTTCACTGTTCCAGGATTATTTATGTGTCAAACAGCAGCTGGAAGTCAAAGCCAGTGAAATGTTTTCCTGCTTTCTAAAGAAAAGTTCAAAAGCCTCCAGGTAAAGGTCCCGTATGTGGATTAGATTTTACACCGCGCTTGATTGCTGAATAATGGATCCACTGTGAGCGCTTTGAGTGATTTAAAAGATGGTTTAAATCTAATCCATCATTATTTATGTTTACTTGTTTACTTTGTCATGTTGACATCATAGGATGGAACTAAATAAACCTGAAGGACCTGAAAGGAGTGATGATGCGGTTTTACAGAGATGTAAATTACTGAACACAGAATAATGTGATAATATGTGATAGTACCCCCCCCCCCCCCCCCCCCGTATTGCCAGTGTTATTTTTAGCTGTTCAGTGTTGGTTGGTCAATCTTTTTGCCCCAGAGGACTCATCTGTTATTTCTTGGCCTACAATCCTGTTTAGATGAGACAAGCTGTGTGTTCATGGAGGATCAGACTTTATTCATGTTTGTCTGCTTCACTGCATCTCCCAGTGTGTGAATGACCACGCCAGACGTGCACAGAAATGAGCAGTCGTGCGCGTGTGTGTGTGTGTGTGTGTGCGCACATCTTTTCCTTGAGGTGTGTGTAAATAACATTGAGCATGTTTCTGAGATACACTCGTCCCCGCGTTCATGATGGTTGTTGGGTGGGAACTTTTCTTACTTACCATGGATGCTTCACGTGTATTGATATCAACATGCATATGCAACAACACAAGCAGACCCACAACTGATAAGGAGCTGCACCGGTTTGACATAGAGCCAGGTGTGACAGAAACAAGGCACTCATTCCCTGCGTTAGCTCGCGGCTAAATAATAATAGTAGTAAATAATTAGCCTTTAGAAAATGAGAAGATAACTTCCATGGTTCCAGTGGAGTTTTAAATAGTTCCCGTTTAAGGATGAGGATGGAGGGAAGGATGAATGTTTGGAAGCAGCTGGAGGAGATCTGATGAAGGAGACGTTCATATAACCGAGCAGCAGCTGTCTGTCCGTACAGCAGCTGTATGACTGATGTGATGAAGCAACGAAAGTTGAAAAAGAATATTCCAGAGGACATTTCGCAGTTTCATTGTGTTGGAAGTCTCAACACGCTGGTGGCTGCAGCTCCAGTAAACAGACGTCGTAGACATGACCGACGAGCAGACGCTCCTACTGCTGCTACTGTTTCCCGGTGAGTCCGACTCCGACCTGCTTCTTTATCCTCTTCAAAATAAAATTCTAAATCTGTAGGAAACCTAAATAAACTAACGATGCACTTACGAGCTTTTAACCATTAACTGTCAATACAATTTGAAGGCTGAGTCGTTACTGTTTGTCTGTAAAACTGGAAAAGAAACTTAAAAACCGCAATGAAGCCATTGACTTCGATGTTAAATGAGCTGAGAAGACTCTGGCAGACATCACATCCGGTTTCAGCTCACAGCGCCACAGTCTGGTCAGATGCTGAAAAGCAGCCATGTTTTCTAATAACTCATCTATGCAGCTGCGCTTGTTTCTGTTACATAGATCATCATGAAGAACGTTTCGGTTGATAAAACATGGAGGAAATGTCAAAAACGTGTCATCAGCACTTTAATGTACTTAGAATGGTACTTGATAGTTAAAGTACTTATTCAAAAAACTAAGAATGGTACTTGATAGTTAAAGTACTTATTCAAAAAACTAAGAATGGTACTTGATAGTTAAAGTACTTATTTAAAAAACTAAGAATGGTACTTGATAGTTAAAGTACTTATTTAAAAAAACTAAGAATGGTACTTGATAGTTAAAGTACTTATTTAAAGAACTTAGAATGGTACTTGATAGTTAACGTACTTATTAGGTTCAGGTCATGTACTGTTTCCACCAAGTCTAAACACCATGACACAGTTTTATTCCATTACTAGCAAAGAACTGGAGGACATCTTGCATCAACTGAACTCCTCCTCTTGCTGTTTGGACATCCTGCCCACTGGTTTTTTAAAAAAGGTCTCAAAGACCTTGGAGTCAGATCTGCTTCAGATTGTGATTCCTCTCTAACGTCAGGTGTTTTCCCAGAGTCACTGAAAACAGCTGTGATCAAACCTCTGCTAAAAAAGGATAATCTAGACAAGACACAGATGAGCAGCTACAGGCCGATCTCCAATCTTCCATTTTTAAGTAAGATCATTGAAAAAGTAGCTTTTCACCAGCTAAATGACTTTTTAAGAGAAAACAACCGTTATGATGTCTTCCAGTCAGGTTTTAGACAGCACCACAGCACCGAGACTGCTCTGACCAAAGTCATGAATGACATATGTCTGAATACTGACACTGGAAAAATGTCAGTGTTGGTTTTACTGGATCTCAGTGCTGCATTTGATACAGTTGACCACATTATATTACTCCAACGACTGGAGAAGTGGGTGGGTCTCTCTAGTTCTGTACTAAACTGGTTCAAAACATACTTGGAGAACAGAAAGTACTTTGTGTCAGTAGGCAATTTTACATCTGAGCGGACAAAAATGACCTGTGGAGTTCCCCAGGGCTCTATCCTGGGGCCTCTTCTGTTTAACATCTACATGCTCCCACTGGCCCAGGTTATAAAGAACAACAATATTAGTTACCATAGCTACGCAGATGACACACAGCTATATATTACAGTGTCACCAGGAGATCAGGGCCCTGTACAGGCTCTTGGTAAATGTATTGAGGAGATTAATGACTGGATGTGCCTCAACTTTCTACAGCTGAACAAAAACAAAACTGAGGTGATCGTTTTTGGAGCCAAAGAGAAACAGCAGGTTGTCACAGAACTTCAGTCCATCCACATAAAAACCACCAATCAGGCCAGAAATCTGGGTGTAGTGATGGACTCAGACCTAAAAACCACCAATCAGGCCAGAAATCTGGCTGTAGTGATGGACTCAGACCTAAACTTTGAAAAACACATCAAAGCGATCACTAAATCAGCCGACTATCACCTGAAGAACATCTCAAGGATAAAAGATCTGATGTCTCAGGAAAATCTGGAAAAACTAGTCCATCATCATCTTCAGTCGGCTTGACTACTGTAACAGCGTCTTTACTGGTCTACCTAAAAAAACAGTTAAACAGCTGCAGCTCATTCAGAACTCTGCTGCCCGAGTTCTCACAAAGACCAGAAAAGTGGACCACATCAGTCCAGTTCTCAGGTCTTTACACTGGCTGCTGGTCCATCAGAGAATAGACTTTAAAGTTCTACTGCTGGTCTATAAAGCTCTGAATGGTTTAGGCCCAAAATACATCAGTGACCTCTTGACCCACTATGAACCTACTAGACCCCTCGGGTCATCTGGATCCGGCCTTTTATCAGTTCCCAGAGTCAGAACCAGACATGGAGAAGCTGCGTTAAGCTTCTATGTTTCACATGTCTGGAACAAACTCCCAGAAAGTCTCAGATCAGCTGAAACACTTAGTTTATTTAAATCCAGGCTGAAGACCCACCTGTTCTCAGCTGCATTTATGTAGATTTTATTCAAAAGTTAAAATCCGCACGTCTCTGTATTCTCTCTTTTTAATCTTAAATGCTTTTAATTTTGAATCATGCTTCTAATTGTTTTTTCTCTCCCCTTTGCTTATAATGTTTCATGTAAAGCACTTTGAATTGTTCTGTACATGAAATGTGCTATACAAATAAACTTGCCTTGCCTATTTAAAGAACTTTGAATGGTACTTGATAGTTAAAGTACTTATTTAAAGAACTTAGAATGGTACTTGATGGTTAAAGTACTCAGGATGGTAGTTAAACGTCCGTTGGGGCCAGCGGTGTGTTGTGTTTGCGTGTTTTCTTGATTGCAGTACGTGGAGTAAATCTGGTCTAACGCCGTCGTCTCCTTTATGATGAGGCAACGTGGAAAGTTGCTGCTCGTCTGCTCTCGTCTTTTTTGCTTTATTCGTTCATGCTGAGGAGTTATTTGATCCTGCGCTGTTGTGTTTGACCGGCTTCTCATCTTGATTGTTACCTATCAGGACCGAGGAATGATGAGCTGTGATTGGATGGCTGACAGGAAGTGCGTATGCAAATGAACACATTTTCCAGACAGCAGGAGAGCGAGCGCATCCTTGAATGAATGATTCACATAACTACTGTTCGCGTCTCTGATTGAGCCCTTCCTGCTCTCTGATTGTCATGGTTTCCAGATGTCTGATTTTCACTGAACGCCCTCTGATGACTCATCAGTTACCGGGCAGACTGGAAACATTACACATCAGTTTGTCACAGGCAGCGTTTGTTCTCCATTAAATCGAGTTGAACTCTCCATAAAATCACATCCTCTGTTTCTGAACCTTCATCCAGTATCAGATTTGAACCCTTTAGAAGCTGAAGTGGCTCGTAACAAACATTTGTGAAGCCATAGCAGCATTTTCCAAACGCTGTTTCCCAGTCAGACTTGGGACAAACTTCCCTGTAAAACGATGGAAATCCACCAGAACCATCGATTATGATTCTCACTTATAACACACTCCATTAATAAGGAGGAGATGTGGTCTTTGGTGGATCTGGTTTAATTTGGTGACAAGATATCTACTAATATCAGCTTCTCTCAGTTAAATAATGTCAGTACAGTACAGATTCCACAGAATAATTTCTTTGCATAAATCTGTTAATTGACAGCTCTATTAAAAAGTATCGGTTCCGATATCCTTATTTGCAATACTGGCCCCTCATTTACTTGGTATCAGATTGATAGCAAATCTTGCAGTAACGCACATCCCAACTTAACACGCTGGCCTCCCGATGATCACCTCTGCATGTCCAGCGTGTCTGAGCTGCTGCACAACAGTGTGAAGACCACGCTTTAAATATGTACACAGATAAAAATGAAAATAAAAGAATGATTAACCAGGAACTTTTCCTGCCAGGGACTGAAAATCAAAACAAATAATTAAAAACGGATTAAAAAAAAAAAGAAATATTTTATTCCTCCTGAACATAAACATCATATATACATATACTGTACATATATATATATATATATATATATATATATATATATATATATATATATATATATATACACACATGTACATAATAAACAAAAATTCTGTGAAAGTCATTACATTGATTTAGAATTGTGGTTTAACAACAATATAAAAAACAAACGCACAAAAAGTAAAACAAGTAAACAAACATGATGGGGCTCCAAACTAAAACTAAAGTTTTGTTGAGCAACATTTTGAGAAAATCACTGCAATGTTGGTTCACAGTTCATGGGAAAGGTGCTCTCATGTCTCTGAGAGAATTTCGTTTGTTATTTTATTATTATTATTATTATTATTATTATCATTATTATTATTATTATTAATTTCAAGCAAAATTCAAAAGCAATCTTTTATTTCGCTAAATTATAATTTTGTAAATTTTTATTTATCAGTACTTTCTCTAGTTTCTTGTTATTTGAATAACTACTGTGAATTGGAAGGTATGAATAATTTTGAGGACAACTGTGTATATACCCACACACACAACACACATTTTATACACACACACACACACACACAACACGTATTTTATACACACACACACAAACACACACACATATATATATCTCCTCATTTCTCCCACAAGGTCAATAAAACATGTCTCTACACAGATATATAGGCTATGTGTATATATATACATATGTGTATATAAATGTGTGTGCGTGCGTGTGTGTGTGTGTGTGTGTGCGTGCGTGTGTGTGTGTGTGTGGGAGAGAGAGAGACTGACCTTTTTTGAGGCAAACTCATTTCAAGCTTCTCCACATATTTTCACATTTCCGATGCCTTTAACTGCCATGTTGGCCAGGACGCTCGTGGAAAAGAGATTTTAATCTTCCTGGTTAATTAAAGGTTGCATGAAAACCAAAAGGAGAAGAAACATCTTAGGATCTCTGGATTTCCCATCCTTACCGAACATTTACTGCTCTACTGTTTATTGATGAAGTGACGCTGCTTTGATTGGAACATTCCAGCAGATTAATCTCATCCGAACATTTCAGCGAGCTTTTAAAAGGCTTCATGTTCTCATGACTTATGAGGCTCTCAGTGACAGTAATGGCATGTCCACGCATGTAGTTAAACACGGTGCTGCAGCCGGGATGATGAGCAGCCTTTAATCTGCAGCAGGCCTCGTTCCTGTTCCAGCTGATTAGTTGCTGTTTGCTTCCTGCGTGTCTTTGTAAGCGGAGACGGACGTTTTCAGAGGCACGGCTGTAATCAGAGGCAACGCTTGCAGAGGCTGCAGGAGCATTAGGCTGCATGGTCGACCCACAGCTCACTGTTTAAAAATGTTTGAATGTGTTTATTGAAAACAGCTCGTGAAATCCTGGTCAGTAAACCGGCTAAATCCCTGAGGCGCAGATGGTGATATTAATGCTGCTCAGTGGAGCGTAGACTGGAAAGTCCGATCCCCATCCTGACAAAGAAAACACACATCAACACGAACACTTAGTCCCATAACACTCAGCCATGATGGCAGCCTGCTGTCAGCAGGACCGAGGGAAGGGGTCGAGTCCACATTTCAGCTCTTGCATCCGTGTAGAGACGGACATGCTTTATTGATCCTGTGGGAGAAATGAGGAGAGGATTGTTCCCCTGCTTCGCCGCGGCTGGAACGACTGCAGGCTGACAGGTTAATCTGGGCAGATTAAAACTTGAGCGCTCAGGATGATCATCAGATGAGGCTGAAAGATGTCCAGTTAGCACTAACTTTGCACCGGCTGCTGGTTCATAACAAACTTTCTGCTTCACATCTCCTTTTAAATGGTACTTTCAGCTGTACTTGTTACTTTTTCCTGCCTTCCTGCCTCTAAATACTCAAATGAATGTACATAAAAAAGAGTTTCAGGAAAGACAACGACACATTTTTAGGAAGAACTGTTTTTCATGATAACATTTCTCATCACATACAGTAACACTGCACACTTATTAATGCAGATATACCATCAACACATCTGATTTAGTGTGTAAGGTAAAGACTGCAATACAGATTATACCACAGGGCTGTTCTAAGACCTAAAAAGCGTCATAATTCACTATTATATACTCCATCAATAAAAGTACAGGGATTGCATTATACTGTGTGAAAAGTTACTTCAAAAAGGGAAACAAGTTTGTACATATTAATGATTCCTCACAATTCAAACCTGATATCTGTGGAAGCCCCCATGGATCTGTCTATGGAACCTGGCTCTTCATACTGTGTATATAAATACATTGTGTGCGTATATATATATATATATATATATATATATATATATATATATATATATATATATATATATATATATATATACATATATATATATATATATATATATATATATATATATATATATATATATATATATATATATATATATATATATATATATATATTATATATTTATATATATTTTATATATATATATACATATATATACATATATATATACACTGCCCGGCCAAAAAAAAAAGTCGCCAAGAAAAAAAGGTCAAACGTAACATTTGGTTGGAGCCTTTAGCTTTGATCGCGGCAGCATTTGCTGTGTTTCCAGAAGCTTCTGCAATGTCACCAGATTTATTTGCATCCTGTTGCATCAATTTTTCACCAAGATCTTGATGATGATTGTAGAGTCTGACCACAGCACATCCCAAAGATTCTCTATGGGGTTCAGGTCTGGACTCTGTGGTGGCCAATCCATGTGTGAAAATGATGTCTGATGATCCCTGAACCATCTTTCACAATCTGAGCCCGATAAATTCTGGCACGGTCATCTTGGAATATGGCCGTGCCATCAGGAAAGAAACATCCATTGATGGAATAACCTGCTCATTCAGTATATTCAGGTATCAGCTGACCTCATTATCTGAGCTCATACTGTTGCTGAACCTGGACCTGAGCAACTGCAGCAACCCCAGATCATCACACTGCCCCCACAGGCTCATACAGTAGCACTAGGCATGATGCTGCATCACTTCATCTGCCTTTCCGGCCACATTTCTTCCTGGAAGACGATGGTCCACTATCCTTCCAGTTTTTCAGAATGCGTTGGACTGTTCTGAACCCAGTTTTAGTAGTTTCTGCATCTCCTTAGATGTTTTCACCTCTTGATGCCAATGATTTGACCCTTCTCAGACAGACTAACATCTTTTCTAAGACCACGGATGTGTCTTTCCACATGGTTGTTTAGGAAATGAGAAGCAACTCATTGCACCAGTTGGGGTTAAATAACTTGTTGCCAGCTGAAAGATAATCGCCCATGCAGTAATTATCCAATAGGAGACTCGTACCTATTTGCTTAGTTAAATCCAGGTGGCCACTTTTTTTTTGGCCAGGCAGTGTATATATATATGTATATATATACAAGTGTATGGGGTAGTTTGTTTCTAAAATAAGAAGGGAAAGTGGTTTGGAAGCAGTTTTAGGCCTTCCCTGTGAAGCAGAAGTTTTCTTTCCCCAATTGCAATATCTCAGCGAGAAAAGCTTAAAAGTGGGATTTTCAACTTCTACATGTCCGATCTTAAAAATTCCAACAGTATAGTGTAGCTAGTGTCTAAAATAAGAAGGAAAAGTGGTTTGGAAGCAGCTTGGGGTCTCTGTTACTGCTTCAGTGCTGCCCGGTTAAAGCATGAGGGTGCCCAGTGAATGGCCAGGGGCGGCCGCGGCCACCCCCGTAACTCCGCCCCCGCGTGACCTGGATTAACCAGTTTGTCCAGTGTTAAAAGACGGAAAATAAAGGAGCTGGCTTGAGTTCAGGACGTAGTGGAGTTGTACATAAAGCCCATTTGGCTGCAAAACACCATTTCTGAACTTGTCAGTCTGCGATAAGTTGCTGAGCAGAACAAATGGTGGAATCTGTCAAAGAATAAACACATGTTAGAATAAACCACTACCAGAAATGACAACTTGCACTGTGAGTCAATAAGCGCTATTTCCAGTATCTCACAGGAAGCAGATGCACAATCATTTGTGCATTCGTTAGCTCAGGAATAAGGTGGATACAGTCGTCCCCAAAACTATTCATACCCTCCAATCAAAGACGGAAGAAAATCAGCTGTCACTGAAATAAGCTGAAATTGACAAAAAAATAATAATGAATTAAAATTCTATGAAAATCATGACATTTGTTTTGAATTGTACTTTAACAGAAATATTAAAAACAAACAAACAAAAAATAAAACAAGTAAACAAGCATGATGGGGCTCCAAAGCTACGATTGTCTCAAAGTGTTGAGCAACACTTTGAGACAATCACTGCAATCAGATGCTTTCTGTAACGCTGACAGGGATGGGAACGATGCTCTTATGTGTCTGGGACAGTTTTTTTTTTAAATTATTATTATTGTTATTATTTCCAACCACAATTCAAAAGCAATATTCTTTTTTACTTAATTATAATTTTGTAAATTTTTATTTATTAGTTTATGTCGTTTCTCGTTATTTGAATTACTATTTTCTTTAATTGGAGGGTATGAATAATTTTGAGGACAACTGTATATATGAACAGTCGTCCTCAACTTTATTCATGTATAATATATACATATGTATATATATACTGTATATATATTGGGCTGTAACAGTACACAGATATCATGGTTCGGTATGTACCTTGGTACACAAGTCACAGTTAATTTTCTTTTTTCCAGTACAGTAGGAGAAAAAAATACAAATATGTTTTATTAACAAGTTCATTAAAATTTAACACCAAATCTGTTTGTCTTGTTTGTTTTTCTGTCATATTGTTTGAATGAGAAAAAATAATAAATAAAGAAAATATTTTAAAATAAAATCCTTGTGTTTGTTTTTTACATTGTCAATGAAAGACTGATAAAAAAAAAACATGCTTTTACCTCACCATTTGGGTTTTAAGAGCAGCATTTAACAGAAACAGCTCCACTTTCACTTCATTCATCCTCATTATAAAAACTAAATATCACTGTAGGTTACTCCTCTGGTCACATCGCCTGATTAAAAACATTCCTAAATAAGTAACATGCTGCTGTTTTTACACTTGTTTGCTCTAAATTAGTCTGTTTTCTAGTCGTACCAGTAACATTCAAACTTGCGTGGTGTCGTTTTAGATGCGTTAACATGTTGGAAGTGTTTCTGTGTCCACACCCGACCGAGTCGGCATGCTGCTTTTGTTTTTTCAGCCTTTTTTTTCCCCTCCATCCTCTTCACCAAAACCGTCAAAACCGAGGTGCTCCCAGACGGGGACTTGAGGCTTAACAGGGGCGCCTTCCTCTAGCTCAACTAGCTTACATGTCATGTTTTTAGTTGTCATAAACAGAATGGTAAGCGAGCTGCAGTCACTGTACGTTCAGACCAAAAGCGGCAAAGCCGCCTGAGGCTGCCGCTTTGGTCGCTCATCATGTGACTGACGTCAAAGCTAAATCGCACTGCTCATTTAAAGCCGCACAGCAGACTTCTTGACATCGTCATTGCTGTTGCTCACGTCCCACTCAGTTAAAGCAGAGCAGAGCTCCAGGACGTACAGTAAGCGGAGGTGAAGATTCAGTGATCAATTATGTCCGGTGGCACGCAAAAACTTATGAAACAATAAAGAGCTAAATAAACAAGTCCTGCGGTATAGGGTCGTGCCGAAGCGAGAGTAGCGTACCGAATTGTTCAACACAAATGCACATACAGTCATACATGTGGTCAGTCAGTCATTTTCTGTACCGCTTATTCAGTTCAGGGTCGCGGGCACGACTTGTGAGGCAGGTACACTGTGGACAGGTCACCAGTCTGTTGCAGGGCCGACACAGAGAGACAGACAACTATTTACACTCACATTCACTTCTAGGGACAATTTAGAGTGAGTTGGAGTACCCGGAGAGAACCCACATATACACAGGAGAACATGCAAACTCCACGCAGGAAGGCCAATGTTGGAATTGGTCAAACCCCCTCCCCAGCCGGGAATTGAACTAGCGACCTTCTTACTGTGAGGCCGCAGTGCTAACCACCATGCCACCGTGCGGCCATATACAGCTGTGTGAAAAAGTTTTTGACCCCTTCCTGATTTCTTAAGATAACGCAAGTAAACAGAAAATGCAGTTTTTGAATTAAGATTTTTATTACTGGGGGGGGGGTCCAAACCTCCATGGTCCTGTGTGAAAAAGTGAGAACAACAACATGAAGACTTTGGAGTGGCCTAGTCAAAGCCCCCACCTGAATCACACTGAGATGCTGTGGCATGACCTTAAAAAGGCGGTTCATGCTGGAAAAGCCTCCAATGTGGCTGAATTACAACAATTCTGCAAAGATGAGTGGAACAAAATTCCTCCACAGCACTGTAGAAGACTCACTGCCAGTTATCACAAACGCTTGATGCAGTTGTTGCTGCTAAGGTGGAACAACCAGTTATTAGGTTTAGGGGGCAATCACTTTTTCACACACGGACATGGAGGCTTGGATTTTCTTTTCCCCCTTAAGAATAACAATCTCCATTTAAAAACTGCATTTTCTGTGTAATTTGTTTCACATTTAAATTTGTTTGATGATCTGAAACATATAAGTGTGTCAAACATGAAAAAAAGTCAGAAATCAGAAAGGGGGCAAACACTTTTTCACACCGTGTATATACTGTACATATACATATATATGTATATATATACACATACATATATATGTATATGTATATATATATATATATATATATATATATATATATATATATATATATATATATATATATGCACATATACATACGTGTGTGTGTGTGTGTGTGTGTGTGTGTGTATGTGTTTTAAGGATTGACAGTATAATTCCATGTTCTTCTGCTGTGATTATTTTCTAGGTCTTTAAATGGCGTCCTCCTGTGAGCAGGTTTAGTTTTCCTCCTCTGCTGAACACCTGAGCCTCAACCAATCCGAGAGCATCCTCAGCTGGGACTGTTTGTTTAGATGATCTGAGTGTATGTACACAGCTGTTTGGGATGTTTCTAAATATACAGCCTGTGATCCAGATATGGGTCTCTGTGGGATTTACACCCCAAGGTCAAGAGTTAATGTACGCTGAGAGCCTGGTGGGAAAACTTGTTGGCTTTTCACTGGAATTGTTCTGTGACAACCTCCTCTAAGCATCAAAAGTCTGGATTTCTCTAATTTGATGTGGATCAAATGTCTCATGGCCTTTTTAGCCAATGGAGAGTCATGTAATCCTTTTTTTCCAGCATTTATTAGAATAACCCGAAGTTGAACTTAAAGGTCTATGCAAACAGCCTTAAGCTGAGGGGCAGAGTCGGGGTGAGACCAGGGTGGAGTTCAGTGAAGTCAGGGTGGGATTAGGGTCAAGTCCGCTGGGGTTGGAGTGGAGTCTGGCTGAGTCGGGACTGGAGTTGGGGGTGGGGTGGGGGATTGGGCCAGAGATATGGAGGGAGGATGGTGGATTCAGGCAGAGCTGGATCCAAGTCAGGGCATTCAATTCAGTTCAATTCAATTCAGTTCAATTTCTTTATTTTAAAAATCAGTTAAAGGGACTAGAGGTGGAAATTGCTAAAGAATAAACAAGCATGTCCCGTTTTTTTTAATACTTATGGGTGATGTAGCGTTAAAAACCAAAAAGAATGTTTCCACCCACGTCTCTCTCCGTTGCCTTGAACAGGTTGTGTCCTGCATAGCGCGCTGCAATTCGGTGGCCGAATTTCCCGCGCTGCCCTGCGGATGTGACGTTAAATGGCGCGACATCCGCATCCCCGACAGTTTTGATCCAGGAAGAAGACGGCTGCGGCAAATTCAAACACTGTAAGCGATAGTTATGGATTCTTCTGCTGTCAGCAAACGATCCAGATCAACTGAAAGACACTAAAAAGTGTAACTACGAAGAAAAAGCGTATAAACAACATTATAGCTTCAGTTTGTGCTCCGTGACGGCTTGGCTCGTGGCTGCAGTTACCTGAAGCGCCAATCGTGGCAGTCGCGAGTTTCATTTCTTAATCTTGCCTCTTGTCCCTTTAAATTAGAAATAGGGGTGGGCGATATTGCCAAAAAATGATATCACGATATATTTTCCAAAATATCTCGATGACGATATCACAGACGATATTGACGTCTTATTGAGAAGTCAGAGCTTCTGTAAATTCCTTTCACTGACACCCACTTCTAATAAAGCCTCTACAGTTCCATACTGTCATGGTTTATTAGCATTATTACACATATGTGTTAATATTACTGCTGCATCTGGCATTTTACAGATAAAATGCTTCAAGTTTAGCCATTTTAACTACTTTAATCATCATTTCATTTCATTTTTTACATACTGAGCAACACAAACTGGGTATAGATGTAAAATGCAACTTGAATGACATTTACCAACATCAGCCCACACAGTAAGCTAGTTCTATTTCTTCCTTTATCTTACTATCTTACTTTATCTTACTACGTCCAGCAGCTCATCTCTGTCCATCGTCTTCACATGTAGCTCCACTCACTTCTTGGACGCTGCTAACGTTAACATGAACTTGTGCTGCAGTGGTGCTGCTAGCTGCCTTGTAGCTAAACATTTAGCAGCATTTAGTAGCTTCATCCGTCAGTTCCCACCCAGCCTGTGTCCAGCGTGGCCTCCGGAGCAGATCACAGCCGTTTTAATAGTTTGTTTTCTCATGGATCCCTGCACTCACGGACGCTCCGCATCTCTCACGTTATGTTAAAGGCTGGTGAGAGTTGACGTGCGGCAAAGGTCGGGACAAACCCGCGACGCTGCTGGAACTGAGCCGGACCCGGTCGGGACAAACCCGCTACATGCTGGAACTGAGCCAGACCCGGTCGGGACAAACCCGCCACGCTGCTGGAACTGGGCCAGACCCGGTCGGGACAAACCTGCGACGCTGCTGGAACTGAGCCAGACCCGGTCGGGACAAACCCGCGACGCTGCTGGAACTGAGCCGGACCCGGTCGGGACAAACCTGCGACGCTGCTGGAACTGATCCAGACCCGGTCGGGACAAACCCGCGACACTGCTGGAACTGAGCCAGACCCGGTCGGGACAAACCTGCCACGCTGCTGGAACTGATCCAGACCCGGTCGGGACAAACCCGCGACACTGCTGGAACTGAGCCAGACCCGGTCGGGACAAACCTGCAACGCTGCTGGAACTGAGCCAGACCCGGTCGGGACAAACCCGCTACATGCTGGAACTGAGCGAGACCCGGTCGGGACAAACCTGCGACGCTGCTGGAACTGAGCCAGACCCGGTCGGGACAAACCCGCCACGCTGCTGGAACTGAGCCAGACCCGGTCGGGACAAACCCGCGACGCTGCTGGAACTGAGCCAGACCCGGTCGGGACAAACGTGCCACGCTGCTGGAACTGAGCCAGACCCGGTCGGGACAAACCCGCCACGCTGCTGGAACTGAGCCAGACCCGGTCGGGACAAACCTGCGACGCTGCTGGAACTGAGCCAGACCCGGTCGGGACAAACGTGCGACGCTGCTGGACCTGAGCCAGACCCGGTCGGGACAAATGTGCGACGCTGCTGGACCTGAGCCAGACCCGGTCGGGACAAACCTGCGACGCTGCTGGACCTGAGCCAGACCCGGTCGGGACAAACCCGCAACGCTGCTGGAACTGAGCCAGACCCGGTCGGGACAAACCCGCAACGCTGCTGGAACTGAGCCAGACCCGGTCGGGACAAACCCGCGACGCTGCTGGAACTGAGCCAGACCCGGTCGGGACAAACGTGCGACGCTGCTGGAACTGAGCCAGACCCGGTCGGGACAAACGTGCGACGCTGCTGGACCTGAGCCAGACCCGGTCGGGACAAACGTGCGACGCTGCTGGACCTGAGCCAGACCCGGTCGGGACAAACCTGCCACGCTGCTGGAACTGAGCCAGACCCGGTCGGGACAAACCTGCGACGCTGCTGGAACTGAGCCAGACCCGGTCGGGACAAACCTGCGACGCTGTTGGAACTGGGCCAGACCCGGTCGGGACAAACCTGCGACGCTGCTGGAACTGAGCCAGACCCGGTCGGGACAAACGTGCCACGCTGCTGGAACTGGGCCAGACCCGGTCGGGACAAACCTGCAACGCTGCTGGAACTGAGCCAGACCCGGTCGGGACAAACCCGCCACGCTGCTGGAACTGAGCCAGACCCGGTCGGGACAAACCCGCGACACTGCTGGAACTGAGCCAGACCCGGTCGGGACAAACGTGCCACGCTGCTGGAACTGGGCCAGACCCGGTCGGGACAAACCTGCAACGCTGCTGGAACTGAGCCAGACCCGGTCGGGACAAACCCGCCACGCTGCTGGAACTGGGCCAGACCCGGTCGGGACAAACCTGCGACGCTGCTGGAACTGAGCCAGACCCGGTCGGGACAAACCCGCGGCGCCGCTGGAACTGAGCCAGACCCGGTCGGGACAAACCTGCGACGCTGCTGGAACTGAGCCAGACCCGGTCGGGACAAACCCGCCACGCTGCTGGAACTGAGCCAGACCCGGTCGGGACAAACCCGCCATGCTGCTGGAACTGAGCCAGACCCGGTCGGGACAAACCCGCCACGCTGCTGGAACTGATCCAGACCCGGTCGGGACAAACCCGCGACACTGCTGGAACTGAGCCAGACCCGGTCGGGACAAACCTGCCACGCTGCTGGAACTGATCCAGACCCGGTCGGGACAAACCCGCGACACTGCTGGAACTGAGCCAGACCCGGTCGGGACAAACCTGCAACGCTGCTGGAACTGAGCCAGACCCGGTCGGGACAAACCCGCGACGCTGCTGGAACTGAGCGAGACCCAGTCGGGACAAACCCGCGACACTGCTGGAACTGAGCCAGACCCGGTCGGGACAAACCTGCAACGCTGCTGGAACTGAGCCAGACCCGGTCGGGACAAACCTGCCACGCTGCTGGAACTGATCCAGACCCGGTCGGGACAAACCCGCGACACTGCTGGAACTGAGCCAGACCCGGTCGGGACAAACCTGCAACGCTGCTGGAACTGAGCCAGACCCGGTCGGGACAAACCCGCCACGCTGCTGGAACTGAGCCAGACCCGGTCGGGACAAACCTGCGACGCTGCTGGAACTGAGCCAGACCCGGTCGGGACAAACCCGCGGCGCCGCTGGAACTGAGCCAGACCCGGTCGGGACAAACCTGCGACGCTGCTGGAACTGAGCCAGACCCGGTCGGGACAAACCCGCCACGCTGCTGGAACTGAGCCAGACCCGGTCGGGACAAACCCGCCACGCTGCTGGAACTGAGCCAGACCCGGTCGGGACAAACCCGCCACGCTGCTGGAACTGAGCCAGACCCGGTCGGGACAAACCCGCGACACTGCTGGAACTGAGCCAGACCCGGTCGGGACAAACCTGCCACGCTGCTGGAACTGAGCCAGACCCGGTCGGGACAAACCCGCGACACTGCTGGAACTGAGCCAGACCCGGTCGGGACAAACCTGCGACGCTGCTGGAACTGAGCCAGACCCGGTCGGGACAAACCCGCGACGCTGCTGGAACTGAGCCAGACCCGGTCGGGACAAACCCGCGACGCTGCTGGAACTGAGCCAGACCCGGTCGGGACAAACCCGCGACGCTGCTGGAACTGAGCCAGACCCGGTCGGGACAAACCTGCCACGCTGCTGGAACTGAGCCAGACCCGGTCGGGACAAACCCCGACGCTCTGAACTGAGCCAGACCCGGTCGGGACAAACCTGCCACGCTGCTGGAACTGAGCCAGACCCGGTCGGGACAAACCCGCGACGCTGCTGGAACTAGCCAGACCCGGTCGGGACAAACCCGCCACGCTCTGAACTGAGCCAACCCGGACAAACCTCAACGCGCGACACCAACCCACAAACCCCACGCTCTAACTAGCCAACCCGGCGGGACAAACCCCACCTGCACAGCCAACCCACAACCCACGCTCTGAACTAGCCAACCCGGCGGGACAAACCTGCACGCTGCTGAACTGAGCCAGACCCGGTCGGGACAAACCCGCCACGCTGCTGGAACTGAGCCAGACCCGGTCGGGACAAACCTGCACGCTGCTGGAACTGAGCCAGACCCGGTCGGGACAAACCCGCGACGCCTGCTGGAACTGGGCCAGACCCGGTCGGGACAAACCCGCCACGCTGCTGGAACTAGCCAACCCGGTCGGGACAAACCTCCGCTGCTGAACTGAGCCAGACCCGGTCACAAACCCGCCGCCGCGACTAGCCAACCCGGTCGGGACAAACCTGCCACGCTGCTGGAACTGAGCCAGACCCGGTCGGGACAAACCCGCCACGCTGCTGGAACTGAGCCAGACCCGGTCGGGACAAACCCGCCACGCTGCTGGAACTGAGCCAGACCCGTCGGGACAAACCCGCCACGCTGCTGGAACTGAGCCAGACCCGGTCGGGACAAACCCGCAACGCTGCTGAACTGAGCCAACCCGGTCGGGACAAACCCGCCACGCTGCTGGAACTGAGCCAGACCCGGTCGGGACAAACCCGCGACACTGCTGGAACTGAGCCAGACCCGGTCGGGACAAACCTGCCACGCTGCTGACCTGAGCCAGACCCGGTCGGGACAAACCCGCCACGCTGCTGAACTGGCCCTCGGGACAAACCCGCGACACTGCTGGAACTGAGCCAGACCCGGTCGGGACAAACCCGCGACGCTGCTGGAACTGAGCCAGACCCGGTCGGGACAAACCCGCGACGCTGCTGGAACTGAGCCAGACCCGGTCGGGACAAACCCGCGACACTGCTGGAACTGAGCCAGACCCGGTCGGGACAAACCCGCGACGCTGCTGGACCTGAGCCAGACCCGGTCGGGACAAACCCGCGACGCTGCTGGAACTGAGCGAGACCCAGTCGGGACAAACCCGCCACGCTGCTGGAACTGAGCCAGACCCGGTCGGGACAAACCTGCAACGCTGCTGGAACTGATCCAGACCCGGTCGGGACAAACGTGCGACGCTGCTGGACCTGAGCCAGACCCGGTCGGGACAAACGTGCGACGCTGCTGGACCTGAGCCAGACCCGGTCGGGACAAACGTGCGACGCTGCTGGAACTGAGCCAGACCCGGTCGGGACAAACCCGCAACGCTGCTGGAACTGAGCCAGACCCGGTCGGGACAAACCCGCAAAGCTGCTGGAACTGAGCCAGACCCGGTCGGGACAAACCCGCCACGCTGCTGGAACTGAGCCAGACCCGGTCGGGACAAACCCGCTACATGCTGGAACTGAGCCAGACCCGGTCGGGACAAACCCAAGACGCTGCTGGAACTGAGCGAGACCCGGTCGGGACAAACCTGCAACGCTGCTGGAACTGAGCCAGACCCGGTCGGGACAAACCCGCCACGCTGCTGGAACTGAGCCAGACCCAGTCGGGACAAACCCGCGACACTGCTGGAACTGAGCCAGACCCGGTCGGGACAAACCTGCGACGCTGCTGGACCTGAGCCAGACCCGGTCGGGACAAACCTGCAACGCTGCTGGAACTGAGCCAGACCCGGTCGGGACAAACGTGCGACGCTGCTGGAACTGAGCCAGACCCGGTCGGGACAAACCTGCGACGCTGCTGGACCTGAGCCAGACCCGGTCGGGACAAACCTGCGACGCTGCTGGAACTGAGCCAGACCCGGTCGGGACAAACGTGCGACGCTGCTGGACCTGAGCCAGACCCGGTCGGGACAAACGTGCGACGCTGCTGGAACTGAGCCAGACCCGGTCGGGACAAACCCGCAACGCTGCTGGAACTGAGCCAGACCCGGTCGGGACAAACCTGCGACGCTGCTGGAACTGAGCCAGACCCGGTCGGGACAAACGTGCGACGCTGCTGGACCTGAGCGAGACCCGGTCGGCCGCCGGCCACCCTGGAGTACCGGACGTTTTGTGTTTACCTGCCTGTGGGTTCTGCCTCTCTCCCCGTCGCCGCTGCGTTCACGTGCAGCGCGGATTTCTGACAGCTTATCCTTCCTGTGAGGCAGCAATGCAGCTTCAGTTAATAAACTATGATGTCCATGTAAAATGATTTATTTCCTGGGATTGTGTGGCAGGAACAATGTAGCCGTCACGACTGAGTCAATGATGGGGAAACAGATGCTGCAGGGTTAAGGTGTGATTGAATGACATCATCAGGCCGAAAATGTGTGATCATGTGTCATCACAGTATTAGATTTTCTACCGGTGTCAAAAAAACTACCGGTATTATTACAAACGAAACGATATTGCCCACCCCTAATTAGAAATACAAAAAAACATCCAATCAAAATGCATTTAGTGGAAACGGGACTCCCTATGATCTCTCTGTACAGACAGAGCCCACACAACTAGCAGTTCCCATAAATCAAAAACAATCCTGTTTCCACCCAAACTTCCCAACATAAATCTACAGATTACTGAGGTACAGAGATGCCCACACAGATACAAACATATCAGATACCAGCACAAAACAACATACCGGTACATACATACACTGGAGAGAGTATTTCATCATTTTAAGTCCTCAGCTGTAATCAGTATTTGTGTAGTATGAACAGTGGCAGTTCTACATTGAATTACTCCCTGGGCGAAACACCTAAGTCTGCGCTTGGCAGAAATCAGACGTGGGGTGCTTGTGGAGGAGCTGAAGGAAGGACACAAACACACGAGAGAAACAACACGGTGGGGGACAGGTCGGGTTTCATTCCAGGTGCAAGTGCATACATGAGAAACAAGGGGGATCAGGGCGTCAGTACATCTAAGCACATGCACGAGGTAAACAAGGGGGCGTCGGCGAAACACGGGTAGTTGGGAGTGAAATCACTTCTGACATTGGGTCCAGTGGAAATGCAGAGGCGCCAAATCAAATCTGTTCTGTTCATATCCAGTGGGTAGTGGACCTTACAGTGGACCTGAAGAAGCCTCCCAATGAACACTGCTGGTTCTTCACTGTGTTGCATAGAGGAGGAAGAATCCGCCATCATCTTCATCAGCTTGTGCAGCATTCTTTTTTGAACGATCAGCTCCAGCGGCTCCAGAGTTCTCCCCAGCACAGAACCAGCTTTCTTGATCAGCTTGTTTAGTTTCTTCAAGTCTCTGGTTCTGATGCTGCTGCCCCAGCAGATGCTGCAAAGCTGATGTCACTTTCCACAACAGACTTGTAGAAGATCTGCAACATGTTGGTGCAGACGTTGAATGATCTCAGCTTCCTTAAGAAGTAGAGTCTGCTCTGACCTTTCTTGTAGATGTAGTCAGTGTTGCATTTGCACTCGAGTCTGTTGTCCAGCTGAACTCCAAGGTATTTGTAGTTCTCTACCACCTCCACCTCCTCTTCCAGGATGTAGACAGGACTATGCTGCTTATTCTTGCTCCTCCTGAAGTCAACAATCATCTCTTTAGTCTTGCTGGTATTTAAGATGAGCTGATTGTTACTGCACCATTTCACAAACTGACGGACCAGTTCCCTGTACTCGGCTTCTTGTCCATCACTGATACACCCCACAACTGCAGAGTCATCAGAGTATTTCTGCAGATGACAGGATCAGAGTTGTACTGGAAGTCTGAGGTGTACAGTGTAAAGAGGAATGGTGAGAGTACAGTTCCTTGTGGTGCTCCAGTGCTGCTGACCACCATCTCAGACACACAACCTTATCCTCATTACTTAGTATCCTCATTGCAGGATATTCTTATCCTCATTCTCATTATTTTTAGTTCTTTTACATGTCACCGCTGTCTTTGGTAACTCTGGTACCTCATTATCTAGTGATGAGGATACTATTTAGGAGTCACAGTTTGAGGATTCACGTTTGTAAGACGCTGTACGGAGCTGATGAGGAAGCTCATTACCGGATGCATAGGAATTTACAGAGAAAGCAGCAATGTACAGAAACACTTTCACACCTGTAAGCTGATGTTTTGGAGGGAAAATTTGCCTCCTCGGGATGACGTTGGTGATCTAAGGCGGTAAAAATGATTCTTCTGTTGGAAATCATGGTGCATCTGTCCATTATGATAACGTACCTGAAGCAGCGTCACATACTGTAAGATAAACACTATTGATCCAGAGGGAAATTCTCGACGCCAGCTGCTCATACACACTTGTGGGAGACGGTAGTATGAGGTTTTACCTGTACAAAGTCTGGGAGGAAGAATTATAATATTTAGGAGAGTTTCTGGACATGGTCAAGGCAGCATTCACACTACTGGTCAAAAGTTTTACAGCATCCAATTTTTATTGTTGTTGTACAGCCCAATAATGATCTGAAGCTAAATGATGAGCTTTTAGAAGTTAATAAAGAATCTGGGCCATATTTATCAAATGTCTTAGAGCCATTTTAGTCCTGAGTGCTGAGAATTTGTGGAATTTACTCCTACTCTCAAACTTAAGGATAACAGCTATCTATCAACTTTCTCAAGTGTAAGAATCACTCCTGCTCCTCCAAATATTTACGAGGACTCCAGTGGTGTCCTAAGTGGGTAGAAGTTGCCACTAGAGGATGTCATTGATGTGCACAGATGTGCAGCTGAAGGACATTTTGACTTTGACGAAAAAAAGGTGATCAAACGGTATTGTTTGGACAGAGTGGCTATAATTTATGTAGTAAGAGTGATTGACTGTCAATTCAATGGCAAAAGGGAAGACTGATCAATAAGAGTGATTGAATAGTGAGAGTAACACTCCGTGCTGGAAACGGCGCACTCTCATTTGATGTTTACAGCAGGTAGCTAACAATAATTCTGCTAGCAGTTAGCAACGTTCCGACAACAACATCTGTTTTACTTGTTTGTGACGTGATGGAGAATCTGTAGCTGCAGTCTGCTTTTAGAAGAGTAGACATGTACTCTCCCACCTTCTCCTCATTACCCACAACCCATCTAGCTTTGTGTGTGTGTTCATATATGTATATATTAGGGGTGCAACTTTACAAAAAGTTCACGGTTCGGTTCGATACTGTCACAGTTTGATACTTTTTTGATACTAAGCAAAGAACTCCCATGCCCTTTTTAGAAAAAAAGTTTTTTTGTCCACTACAGCTTACCATGAGGATCATACTTAACATGAAAACCAACGTAGTTGCCGACACCAGGGCCCTCATTTATGAACCGTTCTTACACACTACTTTGTGCGAATTCTGTGCATATGAACATATTTAACGAAAGTGTGGAATTTATCATCTTGTACTTTTACTTAGAAATGTTCCTTAATATACGAACAGCTCTGTACACACAGGATGTAGTGGTAGAACAGGGACTACATTATTTTTGCAGGTATCACAGTGATATTTATAATAATAATAATAAATTTAATTTGAATTGCACTTTATATTGAAAACAATCTCAAAGTGCTAAGTCATTTAAACAAACAAACAAAAAAAGCGATTTCCGCATCTCCATTATTCAATTGAAATAATAACTAAATAATTAATTTTTAGGGGAAAAACAACTGAATCAATAAAACAGTCAGGGAGCTTTAACAGTTTTAGAACTTAACAAAACCTGTAACAGACGAAAACTGTCCTATTTCAATCTTGCGCTCCACCATAAGTGTCTCCACACGGTCAGCTGATCTATTCGATGATATCATCTCTGATCAGATGCTGCTTCAGACAGAGACCATATTACTGCCGAGCTCCCCTTAAAGCACAGGAGTTCCCCCATAATTCAAAGCCTGAATGTGAGTCTGAGGTGTTCAGTCGTCCTCGTTCATTCATCCCCTCTCATAAAAAATGGAAGAAATCAGCTGCCAGTGAAATAAGATGAAATTGACTAAAGTATTGAATAAAAAAAATTGTGAAAATCATGAGATTGATTTTGAATTGTGGTTCAACAGAAATATTTAAAACAAACAAAAAATAGAACAAGTAAACAAGCACGATCGGGCTTCTGAACTAAAATGTTATTGAGCAACACTTTAAAGGAGTAATCACCCGGAAATGCCACTTTTTCCTGTTAAAACGTGTGTACTGGAAGAGGACCTCAGTTAAAACGTGCCAGAAACTCCAGAGAGTGAAAGCGGCGTCGTTTTTGAGTGCGCGCTCTCTCTTCTCACCAGAATCGGCAACAAGAGCGCGCTCTCCACAGTACGCCATTTTGTTTTATCTCTGTTAATGACGTGATCTACAGAGGCTGCTAGCTGCTAAGCTAGCCTCTTAGCACCACCTGAAATCAGCTGATTACCTGCTGCAGAGTAGCGTTTAATGACCAGCTTTGTCAGAGAGGAGGACCACGACAAGGGGAAAAAAATCTGCTGTGCTGAGCTGCTTCGGCATTTTTCAGTGTAACAGGAGGGACAGCTTTACCAGACACCAGTGGATTATATTTATCAGTGAGGATGTGCAGGCGATAAGTGTTGCTGCTGTGTAACTTATTATCTTTTGTGTCAGAGACCAGTAAACGGTGGTAGACGAGCGGACAAGCTGCTAATGTAGCTACAGAAGCTAACAGTGTTTGGTTAACTTCACGTCAGACGTCCGCTCCTTATATTCATCAGAGTCCAGCCCTTTTACTCCGGATCCTCTCCATCAGCCGCACCGTTACGTTTTTATCACGTTTTTCTCTGCTGGGACATCATTTCCTTCACCTGCTCTGTCCTGATAAATGTTTTGGCTTTGACGTTTGCCTCGTGAACGCGCTTACAGACAGATCTGATTCTCGTACGTATTGGGGATCAAAAGAGGTTAAAATGAGCTCATTAAATTTTCCTCCCACCCAACTAGAATTATAAATTCATTTGAAGATAACTTAAGAATGAATGTGTTTGTAAAACACGAGGTTAGGACACCTTAAAGACAATCAGTGCAGTCAGGTGTTTTCTGTAACGTCCAATCAGATGTCTGCACCTGCTGACAGGTATGTTGGTCCACTTTTCATCAGCAAGATGCTCCAATTTGTCTCTGACAGTTTAGTATGTTTCAAATAATTATAACCACCAATAACTGTATTTTATTTCACTGAATTATAATTTATTAAATTTAATTTATTCTTTTTTATTTTCTTGTTTTTTAAATGACTATGGGGAATTTAGCCTTTTCTTTAATAGGAGGGGATGCAGTAAATTTAAGGACGGCAGTAAGTGTAATTATCTTGCTGGACAGCACCAGCTACCTCTGCTTATAAAAACAGACTTAATTAATCAGATTGTGGTTCAGCAACATGCCGACTTGTTTAAGGCCCTTTTCACATGGCCCGAGCACATTTGACTACACATTTTGTCCATGTGAAGAAAACGTCCTGCCTGCGGCTTGGATGACGAGGCGGAGTCGGACATTAGGCGGCGCTGGACGTCCGACTCTGCCCACATTACCGTTTTAAGCCGTTTATAATAACCCTTCCCGCTATTCCGAAGCCCTAACCCTAACCTCACTAACTGTCCACGCCCATCGGATGTCCAACGCCGCCTAGTATCCGACTCCTGCAAGCTGCAGGCGGGGGTACTTGCATGTGAAAGCAAACGGGCCAGGCGGAGAGGTAGCCAGGGAAAACTGTGCTGTGAACACAATCCAGGCCGTGCTGGATGTGACGTGGGCGACTCACCCAACAAGCAGCAGTGACCACAGCAAAACTCGACCCTACTGGCATGTTTGTCTTTGTTGTCATTCGTCTTCTTTTCCTTTTAATTGTCGTTAGTGGTTTAGAAAAGCTAAAATGCAAAACACGAGTGATTTTCGATCGGATCGTCTATCGGTGATTGAAGGGGATGATCATGATCTCTGCACCCTGTCTGCAGCTCGTTGTTCTGCGTAGCTGAGGACTGAATATTAAACTCTTAATTCCACCGTGTTGTCTCGTTTTCCTTCTCACTTTTCTGCGGAGGTGCGCGCCACGGACAAAAGCTCTCTTCTTCTCATCTGTTCTTCATCTTCTTGCTTGTTTACCAAACACTTCCCTGCGCCACAAAGAAATAATTCACACATATATTTGAACAATAACTTTATTAAATCGAGACATCAGCGTAAATGACATACTCCTCGCAAAAACCCAAACCAAAATTACATTTTGAGCCGCAGACACTTCTATCTTACACAGACTCGGTAAATAAGTTACTGCTTACAGCTGCCAACATTGTCACTTCAAACATGGAGCTTATAGCGGAAATTATTCGCCAAGAGGAGGCTCAGGCGGATGAGCCGCAAACCACCAGCCGTTTTTTTTTATTTTTATGATGGCGTAACGGTGCACGGCCTCTCAGGCAATCGGATCACCCATCAGCGATTGACAGTGGCCGGTTTCACATCCCCAGCTTGCATCCAGACAAGAAATCTCCCCAAGTTTTCTTCCTTGTTGATGTACCAACCCGTCGCTTGGCTGGTGATGGAAGGTTTTGTTGCTTCCTCGGTTGCTAGCTATCAACAAAGTTTCCGAAACACTGCCACATCCTGTTCTGGCACTAAAATTACCGAGCGTGTCCGAGCCTGGTTCAAGCACTGGCATTTCTGCCTCCTGGTGGTGGGAAGCGGTTTTTCAGCAGAGCTTCTGATGGATAACAGGAAGTCTCTCCTGTCTGCAGCTGATAACGTCGGCGGTCCTCTGGATGGCCCCAGAGGCCCAACCATGGCCCACGGCCCTGTGGTTGAGAAACAGAGATGTGAATCATGTCATTGATCGTATTTTCCAGATCTGAGGTCTGCTGGTCGGATGTTTCTGGTCGTGTTGAAGTCCATATCTAAACAGAGACGTCCCCTTGGCTTTAAACTCACGTTGCGTTGTTGACCTTTCAGCATTTGCGGTCCGGCCCGTGTTGGTGTTTGAGTGTTCGTTCCTGAAACCTTTGAGCTTCAGATGAGGTTTAAAAGACCAAATGGACTCTGTCATGTCTTACTAAACTACAGGAGGAGTTTACCCTCCCTTTTATTCAGGCAACAACCAGACAAGTTAAACAGAGGAAGACGAGGAGACGACAGGTGGCAGAGATCAGACTGAAGCAACGTAACGCTTGGAAGGAAAAGAGAAAAGGTGTCTCCATGATGTCAGGTTGAGACGAACAGGAGAGGAAACACGTCAGGCAGCACAGGTCGAGCTGAGCGAGCAACTACACTGAAAGGAAAGTGGAAGAAGCGGGACAGCCCGAGGACAGATGGCGCTGGAGGGAGGCCAAATGGACCATTAACAACATTCATCCGGTCATCGTAGCGTAGCAGCGATACGCCTTCTGAGAGCTCACAGCTCATGTTTCGCTTCTTTAATCGTGTTTTTACCGCGCCTGGTTTCCAGGTCATGGAGGTAGAAGAAGTGTAGTTTGTCCCACTGATGAGGGTGGGATCCGGACCCCGGCGTGGGAAGTGGAACCTGGAGGTTTTAAGCCTGAAACGCCTCAGTTGACTCTGACAAAATGATATTGAGACAACATTGAGATGACTGACGGGAATCTGCGGGGCCGTAAAAGACTGGGTCAAAATCTGGAACGTAAAAAAGGATAATAGATGCTGTGATCTGATTTTCAGCCGTTACAGGTGTTAAAAACTGTACCCATGGAATCTGGACTCCCTGCATGGATCGGGCTTCATTTCCACCGTTCACAGAGGTTCTTCTGCACCTTTTTATTTTCATTTTGAACAAAAGGATGGATAAAAAGAGGAAAAATACCAACATGGTCACCTGAAGAATATTTCACATCATTTGCAATGAAAACTAAACGGAAACGACTCTGGAGTCGATATCTGCCTGTTAAAACATCAGCACAGTACTCAGAAAAATTCTCAGTCTCACTGTGAATACAAAACACAAAACTGGTTTCACTTCTGAGAGTTTGACACCAATGAAACCATCCATGATGTCACATGATCATGGTAGCAAATCACATGTCATGATGCTGCTGCTGCATGTGATGAATATGTAATCATTTATGCGTTTAATGCGATTTCTGCACAGTGTTATTGTATATGTTGCTATTGTATATTCATTCATTCATTTTCTGTACCGCTTATCCAGTTCAGGGTCACGGGGGTTACTGGAGTCTATCCCAGCTATTATCAGGTGAGAGGTGGGTACACCTGGACAGGTCGCCAGTCTGTCGCAGGACCAACACAGAGAGACAGACAACCATTCATGCTCACATTCATTCCTCTGGACAATTTAGAGTGATCAATTAACCTAACATGCATGTCTTTGGACGGTGGGAGGAAGCCGGAGAACCCGGAGAGAACCCACGCATACACGGGGAGAACATGCAAACTCCACACAGGAAGGCTGCTGTTGGAATTGTTTGAACCCCCTCCCCAGCTGGGACTCAAACTAGTGACCTTCTTACTGTGAGGCTGCGATGCTAACCATCACGCTACCATGCAGCCCAATATTACATATATTTAATCCAATTACAAAGTAACATACATTTAGTTATAATGAGAATGAAAAGAAGAAGAAATGACAATTTGATAATATTTACAATAAAACTGTCTTCTGTGGACCTCATGGAGACATCAACACCATGACTGAGTGTGACGCATATTAACTTCTATGTGGACAGCATCACTCTGACAACTTTGAGGTGCTTTCCCAATAGTCTGGATAACAAGAGACCTGGAAAAGCTCCTGGACATGAAAAAGAAAGTCTTCAGGGACAGAGACAGGGAAGGAGGCAGGGAAGGAGGCAGGGAAGGAGACAGGGAAGGAGACAGGGAAGGAGGCAGGGAAGGAGGCAGGGAAGGAGGCAGGGATGGAGACAGGAAAGGAGATAGGGAAGGAGACAGGAAAGGAGACAGGAAAGGGGACAGGGAAGGAGATAGGGAAGGAGACAGGGAAGGAGGCAGGAAAGGAGATAGGGAAGGAGACAGGAAAGGAGACAGGAAAGGGGACAGGGAAGGAGGCAGGGAAGGAGGCAGGGATGGAGACAGGAAAGGAGATAGGGAAGGAGACAGGAAAGGAGACAGGAAAGGGGACAGGGAAGGAGGCAGGAAAGGAGATAGGGAAGGAGACAGGGAAGGAGGCAGGAAGGGAGATAGGGAAGGAGACAGGGAAGGGGACAGGGAAGGAGGCAGGGATGGAGACAGGAAAGGACATAGGGAAGGAGACAGGAAAGGAGACAGGAAAGGGGACAGGGAAGGAGGCAGGAAAGGAGATAGGGAAGGAGACAGGGAAGGAGGCAGGAAAGAAGATAGGGAAGGAGACAGGGAAGGGGACAGGGAAGGGGAGGCAGGGATGGAGACAGGAAAGGAGATAGGGAAGGAGACAGGAAAGGAGACAGGAAAGGGGACAGGGAAGGAGGCAGGAAAGGAGATAGGGAAGGAGACAGGGAAGGGAGGCAGGAAAGGAGATAGGGAAGGAGACAGGGAAGGGGACAGGGATGGAGACAGGGAAGGAGACCATTGATTTGAATGTTTTTTTGCCATTCAAATCAGTGGAGATCATTTTCATCCATGTTTCAGGCCTGATGATGTAATAAAGGGACATTGCTAAGCATCAGGGACTATGACATTCCACAACATCGAAGCCCTTTCTTCAGCATTATAGCTCAGCGTCTCCAGCATAACAACATTCACACAAGTTGTTACGCAGCAACACTATTTTCTAGTTTTATTTTATTTTAAGCTTGTTTACGACTGAAGTTTCACATTGTAGCTGGACTTGATGAAGGAAGGAAAATGAGCTGTTCGTGTTTAAACCAGCAGAACAACGGTGACTGTGGCCGCTTGCAGGATATCAGGATGAAGAGTTCAGAGATGAGTAGCAGTTTGTTTTCCACCTCCCAGACTGGGATCAGTGTTGGTGAGGAGATTTTCCAGCAGGTGTTTCTTACCCGACATATTTAGGACACCTGCACGTGCTTTCCTTTCTTTCTGTTGGTGAGATTTACATTACATGTTTATTTTCCAGTCCTGAGAGGAGCTGACAGCTGATCGGGGTTTGTTTTTCATTTATTTATGTAAACTCTGACTTTTTATCATGAGTGTCAAACAATTGTAAACAAACAAAAAAAAAAAAGTTTTAAAAAGTTAAAAGTGTTTTCTTTACTTTTTACTGTGCTGTTTTCTTAGAGATTTATGTTTTAGGTATAAAGCTGTGAGTGCAGACAAAACTTGAGTTTTAGGAAAATATATATTTTTTATCATATTCTATTATACTGACATTACACACTAATAAATATCACTTTAGAAAGTTCATTTGTTATCTGTATTCTCTGGACGAAGAGAAACAGCAGGATAAAATAACACACATACAATGAACCCAAAATAAACTAAATATTTACAATAAATGCAGAGTAGCGTCTGAAACGCAGGAAGTTCATTATATGTGTTCCAACATCCAATAATATCATACAGTATAATCATCTTTATGATGTGAAAAATGTGACTTCGTTGAGGCTGACCGTTATTATCGGGGGGGGGGGGGGGGGGGGGGCTTCCCGCTTCCTTACGACAACAATGGTGTTCAGAGCTGAATAGCAGCTGACACCCGGACCGCCGAGCTACAGACCAGCCTTGATTACCGTCAAAGCCAGTGACCTGTTTGCTTAACCCCTCACCAAACTCCCACAGAGAGGTCAGGCCAGCCAGGCCGCCGCCTCCTAGAACTCCATTTTCTTCTTCTCCTCCCTCTTTTGCTTCCCACGTCGTGTCATTACCTCAATTACATCACATGTCCATCAGGCCTGGCAGGAAGGAGGCCACTGGCTTTCCTCTATGCCGCCACACCAGATGTATGGAGCGGTTCACGGAACAGGATACCTGCTGAGGAGGAACAAACACAAGCCAATGGGACATCAGATATTCCTACAGGGAGAGGAAAGACAGCAGAGGAGCCCAGTGCATCATGGGACGGCGCACAGCGGCCTCGGCCCCAGTGCATCGTGGGGTGTCCCTCAGCAGTCTTGGCCTATAACAGCATAACTGAAGGGAGGAATCAGGGTCACCAAGCCAGACCAAGACCAAGCTCTGAGATCAGGAAGGAAAATCTGATGATGATCTAAAAACACAGAGACAGACTGGATCTGGTTCTGCTTCCTGGTCCCAGACTGGGATCTGGTTCTGCTTCCTGGTCCCAGACTGGGATCTGGTTCTGCTTCCTGGTCCCAGACTGGATCTGGTTCTGCTTCCTGGTCCCAGACTGGATCTGGTTCTGCTTCCTGGTCCCAGACTGGATCTGGTTCTGCTTCCTGGTCCCAGACCGGGATCTGGTTCTGCTTCCTGGTCCCAGACTGGATCTGGTTCTGCTTCCTGGTCCCAGACTGGATCTGGTTCTGCTTCCTGGTCCCAGACCGGGATCTGGTTCTGCTTCCTGGTCCCAGACTGGGATCTGGTTCTGCTTCCTGGTCCCAGACTGGATCTGGTTCTGCTTCCTGGTCCCAGACTGGATCTGGTTCTGCTTCCTGGTCCCAGACCGGGATCTGGTTCTGCTTCCTGGTCCCAGACTGGGCTCTGGTTCTGCTTCCTGGTCCCAGACTGGGATCTGGTTCTGCTTCCTGGAGTCAGACCGGGAGCTGGTTCTGCTTCCTGGATACAGACCAGGATCTGGTTCTGCTTCCTGGAGTCAGACCGGGAGCTGGTTCTGCATCCTGGAGCCAGACTGGGATCTGGTTCTGCATCCTGGAGCCAGACTGGGATCTGGTTCTGCTTCGTGGAGTCAGACCGGGAGCTGGTTCTACTTCCTCGAGCCAGACCACGAGCTGGTTCTGCTTCCTGGATACAGACCAGGATCTGGCTCCAGGAAGCCAGGGATCTGGTTCTGCTTCCTGGATACAGACCAGGAGCTGATTCTGCTTCCTGGAGCCAGACCGGGAGCTGGTTCTGCTTCCTGGTCCCAGACTGGGATCTGGTTCTGCTTCCTGGTCCCAGACTGGGCTCTGGTTCTGCTTCCTGGATACAGACCAGGATCTGGTTCTGCTTCCTGGAGTCAGACCGGGAGCTGGTTCTGCTTCCTGGATACAGACCAGGATCTGGTGCTGCTTCCTGGATACAGACCAGGATCTGGTTCTGCTTCCTGGAGTCAGACCAGGATCTGGTTCTGCTTCCTGGAGCCAGACCAGGATCTGGTTCTGCTTCCTGGATACAGACCAGGATCTGGTTCTGCTTCCTGGAGTCAGACTGGGATCTGGTTCTGCTTCGTGGAGTCAGACCGGGAGCTGGTTCTGCTTCCTGGATACAGACCAGGATCTGGTTCTGCTTCCTGGAGCCAGACTGGGATCTGGTTCTGCTTCCTGGAGACAGACCGGGAGCTGGTTCTGCTTCCTGGAGCCAGACTGGGATCTGGTTCTGCTTCGTGGAGTCAGACCGGGAGCTGGTTCTGCTTCCTGGAGCCAGACTGGGATCTGGTTCTGCTTCCTGGAGCCAGACCGGGCTCTGGTTCTGCTTCCTGGAGCCAGACTGGGATCTGGTTCTGCTTCGTGGAGTCAGACCGCGAGCTGGTTCTGCTTCCTGGAGCCAGACCGGGATCTGGTTCTGCTTCCTGGATACAGACCAGGATCTGGTTCTGCTTCCTGGAGTCAGACCGGGATCTGGTTCTGCTTCCTGGAGCCAGACTGGGATCTGGTTCTGCTTCGTGGAGTCAGACCGGGATCTGGTTCTGCTTCCTGGAGCCAGACTGGGAGCTGGTTCTGCTTCCTGGAGCCAGACTGGGAGCTGGTTCTGCTTCGTGGAGTCAGACCGGGAGCTGGTTCTGCTTCCTGGATCCAGACCGGGATCTGGTTCTGCCTCCTGGGGTCAGACCGGGAGCTGGTTCTGCTTCCTGGTCCCAGACTGGGATCTGGTTCTGCTTCCTGGATACAGACCAGGATCTGGTTCTGCTTCCTGGAGTCAGACCAGGAGCTGGTTCTGCTTCCTGGAGTCAGACCAGGATCTGGTTCTGCTTCCTGGAGTCAGACTGGGATCTGGTTCTGCTTCGTGGAGTCAGACCGGGAGCTGGTTCTGCTTCCTGGATACAGACCAGGATCTGGTTCTGCTTCCTGGAGTCAGACCGGGAGCTGGTTCTGCTTCCTGGAGCCAGACTGGGATCTGGTTCTGCTTCGTGGAGTCAGACCGGGAGCTGGTTCTGCTTCCTGGAGTCAGACCGGGAGCTGGTTCTGCTTCCTGGATACAGACCAGGATCTGGTTCTGCTTCCTGGAGCCAGACCAGGACCTGGTTCTGCTTCCTGGATACAGACCAGGATCTGGTTCTGCTTCCTGGAGTCAGACTGGGATCTGGTTCTGCTTCGTGGAGTCAGACCGGGAGCTGGTTCTGCTTCCTGGATACAGACCAGGATCTGGTGCTGCTTCCTGGATACAGACCAGGATCTGGTTCTGCTTCCTGGAGTCAGACCGGGAGCTGGTTCTGCTTCCTGGAGCCAGACTGGGATCTGGTTCTGCTTCGTGGAGTCAGACCGGGAGCTGGTTCTGCTTCCTGGAGCCAGACTGGAAGCTGGTTCTGCTTCGTGGAGTCAGACCGGGAGCTGGTTCTGCATCCTGGAGCCAGACTGGAAGCTGGTTCTGCTTCGTGGAGTCAGACTGGGAGCTGGTTCTGCTTCCTGGATACAGACCAGGATCTGGTTCTGCTTCCTGGAGCCAGACCGGGCTCTGGTTCTGCTTCCTGGATACAGACCAGGAGCTGGTTCTGCTTCCCGGATACAGACCGGGAGCTGGTTCTGCTTCCTGGATCCAGACCGGGATCTGGTTCTACTACCTCGAGCCAGACCACGAGCTGGTTCTGCTTCCTGGAGCCAGACTGGGAGCTGGTTCTGCTTCCTGGATACAGACCAGGATCTGGTTCTGCTTCCTGTAGCCAGACCGGGAGCTGGTCCTGCTTCCTGGAGCCAGACTGGGAGCTGGTTCCACTGATATTTGAAAGATTTTCCTCCCATTATACCTTAAGAACCTCTAGAACATAGTGCCTGGTTTTCTCCACACATACCGCTTAGAATGAACTCCAAAAAGTTCAATCTTGGTCTCATCAGACCAGAGAATCTTATTTCTCACAGTCTGGGAGTCCTTCATGTGTTTTTGGCAAACTCTATGCGGGCTTTCATATGTCTGCACTGAGGAGAGGCTTCCATCGGGCCGCTCTGCCATAAAGCCCGACTGGTGGAGGCTGCAGTGATAGTTGACTTTGTGGAACTTTCTCCATCTCCCTACTGCATCTCTGGAGCTCAGCCACAGTGATCTTTGGCTTCTTCTTCAATCTCTCACCAAGGCTCTTCTCCCACCATTGCTCAGTTTGGCTGGACGGCCGGGTCTAGGAAGAGTTCTGGTCGTCCCAAACTTCTTCCATGTAAGGACTATGGAGGCCACCGTGCTCTTAGGAACCTTTAGTGCTGCAGAAACTCTTTTTTAACCTTGTCCAGATCTGTGTCTCGCCACAATTCTGTCTCTGAGCTCCTTGGACAGTTCCTTCCACCTCATGGAAGGCCCGAGTCTACCACTACAGCCATACAGTATATCTGCCGTGGTTGGTGGTTTTTATGTCTGAGTTCATCCAGATTTCTGGCCTGGTTGGTGGTTTTAAGGTGTATTGATGGAAGCTCTGTGGCGACCTGCAGGCATTTCACACCAGATTTGTTTCTGTTCAGGTGAAGAAAGTTAAGACACATCCAGTCACTGATCTCCTTAATGCATTCACCAAGAGCCTGTACAGGGCCTTGGTCTCCTAGTGACATTGTAATATATATCTGTGTGTTATTTGCATAGCTATGGTAACTCATATTGTTGTTCTTTATAATTTGGGCCAGCGAGTGCAAGTACTGTAGATGTTAAACAGAAGAGACCCCAAGATGGAGCCCTGGGGAACTCCACTGGTATTTCTTGTCTGCTCAGATAAAAAGTTGCCAATTGACACAAAGTACTTCCTTTTCTCCAAGTACGTTTTGAACCAGTTCAGTACAGGACTAGGGAGACCCACCCAGTTCTCCAGTGGTTGGAGTAATATAATGCAGTCAACTGCATCAAATGCCATGCTGAGATCCAGTAAAACCAACACTGACATTTTTCCACCGTCAGTATTCAGACATATGTTATTAATTACTTTCATCGGAGCAGTGTCAGTCATCACTCGGAGACGGGATGTTCCTCTTCCGAATCTCTGAATGATGCAGCATTTTGGCTCCCCCTACCACCACGTATCTACTCACGCATGTGCAAAAATCACATCACATCACGGACTGTAAGGTTACGCACAGAGCAGACACCCAGCATAAAGCCGGTGGAGCGAAGTAAACAGATTAAATAGAAGTAAAAAGATTTCATATCAAAAAGCTTATGAATTAAATAAATCTACAAAAACTACAACTAAAGATTTTTTTGGATCATTTTAGTTAGTGTAAGTTTTTGTAAACACACAATACAGTTTCAGTTAGTTATTGTTTTCTTGTTTTTGTTTTTGAAACTGTTTTTATATTTATTTCAGTTAACAAAAAGGTTTGTCAATTCTAGTTTTCATTAGATTTTGCTATGATAGCACAGCAGTTTTATTCTGGCCCTTATTGTAAAGCACTTTGTGATTTTTATCTTAAAAGGTGCTATTTGAATAAAAGCTTGCTTTCTTATGGAGGGATGGAGGGAGAGATGGGTGGAGGATGGAGGATTGTTGTAATTCAGATACACCAATGTAACCTACAATTGCTCCTTAAGCTTAAAGAAATAAAAGCTTGACGAGCAGTTGTCTGTCAACCAGGGGGGTCGGTGGCTCATTTCCAGGCTTCCCCAGACTACATGCCGAAATGTCCTTGGGCAAGACACTGAGCCCCAGGCTGCCTCCCAATGTGCCTATCAGGGTATGGGTGTTACATTTTACTTATTTCATTTTAATGAAAGTAAGACTGAGGTCATGGTTTGTAGTCCTGATGCTCACTCGTCCCGTCCCGTTGACCGAGGCCCTTTGGTCCAGCATGCTAAACCCATTGTCACCAACCTCTGTGTTCTGCTGGACAACACTATGACTCTTGACAGGCAGGTGAAGGCCGTGGTGAAAGCCAGTTTCTTTCAGTTGAGGTGTTTAGCTGAAGCAAAACATTTTTTTTATCAAGACATGACTTTGAAATAGTGATACAAGGGATGTGCCAGTTTCCAGTTTCAAGGTATACCACAATATAAAAACGTAGCGGTATGAAAACCATTAGATTTTCCATTATACCTTCATATCTTCACTGCGGTATGAACTTCATTCTGTTTTATAAAACACAGGGACAGAGAGCAAGTCAGGTGTACACCACCTGTCCTGATGCACACTCCTCAGGGTCCGAAATTAACACTTAGCCAAATTAGCCAAATGCGACTAAATTTCCCATTTGGTGAGTAAATCTCAGAGGGCTACCCACCACATGGTGGGTAAATGTTTCTATTAAATTAGTTACGTTTATCTTCATTTTAATGGTGGATTTCTTCTTCGTGTTGCTCTGCTGTCTGCCTGTATGAGCGATGCACATGTACAGTAACACAGACACAAACACACACTCGTGACACAAGAAGACCACCAACTACGTTACTCCCGTTTACTAGCAACTAGCGTTTAGCTCAAGCTGATTAAGTAGTGCGAATATGCGGAGATTGTTATCAGGAGGCAGCCTTCCAGAATAAAGCTCAGTGAACTGGAGAGTAAACCTGCAGGATTTAAAGCCGACCAGAAAGTTCAGTGAGAAGCTATGGAGGAGTCGCAAGACACCAGCTGCACTATGACCGGGTCCGCTCCATTTACTGCCCTGGGAACTGAGTAGCGAGTCGGGCGGGCGAAGTTTTCACTGTCATCCGCTCAGATCCGACGGCGCGTTGTTTTAATTTGATAAATAATGTTGATGTGCGGCCTTTCTTAAAGCTCAGTAGATAACCGTGCATTAAAATTATTCCCCAAACAACTTCCAGTATATCTGATTCTGTTCAGCTGCTCTAAGCAGCAAAATCACGTCACTGCCAAACTGCTTTAATGTAAAATAGTTCGATATTTTGTCTGGTAAAAAATAAGCTTGGCCAGTGAATTTTTTTTTTTTTTGGCCGGTGAATCAATAAGTAATTTTGGACACTGCTCCCAGTCAAGACTGGATTATCCAATAGGCATTCTGAATTTGAAGGCACGGGCCCCGAGGAAAAGAACAGAATTGGATCAGAGGCTCCGCTTGGCAGGCATCGGTCCTCCAGCCAGTAGGGGCCCCCAGAGGACTAACCGACTATGAATACTACAGAGCAGCAGCTCTCTCAGCAATTGACGTAATTTCAGCAGATTCTGAACACTGAGAAGTGCAGCTTTGCGCTGATATGCAGCACATTACCGTAAAGACACCGGTGTCTGCGCTGATATGCAGCACATTACCGTAAAGACACTGGTGTCTGTGCTGTGTTCAGTTGTAAAGCGGTGAGTGGGCAATATTTTTATCGGGTACGATATGTCGTCAAAGAAATTCCCCACAATAATAATTTGAATTTATCGTTTTTATCGTGAGACGACAATTTATCAGGTTGTGTTTGCAGTTGCACTGCTTTGGTTTTTTTAATAAGCCAAGTTAGTTTTGCTGTTTGCATGGTTTGAATAAATGTGGAATTTTGTCTCTCATATTTCAGACTTGTTTGATTGGTGTCACTACAGTTTTGCAATACAGGTGCACTACTTAAACTTAACTGATATAGTTTAGTGGCCTTGGTATTTTGTAGAGCTTTCAAGACAGAATTTAGTGACAGACTTATGATACAAAATATTTTGCTGATAGTTTTTATCATCACTTATTGTTACCGTGATAAATAGGAGAAATTATCGTGATACATTTTTTAGTCCATATCGCCCATCCCTAGCGGTTAGAAACAGGAGCAGTGTTGTAAATAATAGCGTCTTTCTGGAAGTTTGTTGTGTTGTTTGCACATATTATATCACAAAGTGAAGAAAAAACAAGATGAGTCAATCTAGACAAATACACAATTTTGTCACCCTGTGACAGGAAATAAAGTTTATCTCATTTTATGAGGAAGAAGAGCGCTCCTGCTGGATTTGTGGATGAGGATGAGGATGAGCAGCAGTTGTAGTCTAGATATTTATTCTTACATTATGTGCCACCATTTATTTTTAATACCTGGGGCAATTGTTCTTATTGGCTTTGTCTAAAACTGCTGTATAATTTTCTATTTATTACTTTACTGTCTTATGCATCACATTTATTTTTATTATCTAGACCTAAAAAAAAATCTGAAGAGATTTAGTAGTTGGAATTTTTCCTTGAAAAAAGGGGCAGAAGGATTCACATAAAAGATATTTGTGGGAGAGTAATACTAGGAAATAGTTAAGTAATAGCAAGTGAACAGGGTGTCATTATTATTATTATTATTATTGTTATTATTGCCATTGGTATTGGTAGTAGTAGTAGTAATATTGATATCGCTAGTTTTCGCATAGTAATATCATTGTAATTGTTATTAATGTTATAATAACTGCTGTTGTTAACATATTACTACTAAAGTTATTACATTAATTGGAAGCTAAGTGACTGAATGATATTGATTGGATAAAAAGGGGTGGGATATTATAAGTTTATACTTCTTCCCACTCCCTTTCGAATGTGTTTATTGAAAACTATGTGTATAGTTGGTTTATTTTTTGTTAATTTTTCTTTCTTTTTTTTAATGTTTTCATTATTGTTAGTTCATTAATGTATGATCCTCTTTGGTTATTACATGTCTCAAATAAATTACCTAACTACCTACCTAGATTTATTAAATTAATCATTGAGATTTACTGATTCTAAAAAAAGAAAAAGGGACCAGGTGTAACTATTAAACTGGTAAGAGCAGGTTTATCTGATGAGGACAAGTTTTCTGCATGTTGATGAGAAAAGACAAGAAAAACCATGAAAAACAAAACAGAGCGAGACAGGTTGATGGTGCACATATCAATCAATCAATCAAATTTTATTTATATAGCACTTTTCATGCATAGCAGCTTTACAAAGTGCTTCACATAATAAAAACAACACATTACATCAGCAGTCCCCCAAGTTTATCTAAAACAGCCCCCCCCCCCCCCCACACACACACACACACACACACACACACACACACACACACACCACCCCAAGAACAGAGTATCCCGAAAGACATGTCTTGGCACCCGGTGAAGGAACGATATTCTGGGGTCCATCCATGTCAGGGTCCATCCCGCCCCATTGCCACATAGGCTGCCTCCACTGGCAGCCACCCAGAGACCAGGTCCACACTACAGCTATTAGGCTGCAGTGCCCACCCAGACAGGGACACAACCACGGCGACGGCCCCAACGCTAAAGCAGGCATAGGCCCTGACATGGAGGACCCCATGAGGAAAACACTGGAGGGATTAAAATACCTAAAATAGAAAAAATCTCTCTTTTGTCTTCAGGAGTGATGATTAAAACTTCAGTTTTGTCCTGGTTGAGCTGTAAGAAGTTCTCTGCCATCCATGACTTTACATCTAAAATACAGTTTAAAAGGGTTTTAACTGGCTCCAGGTCATCAGGAGACACGGCGATGTAAAGTTGGGTATCATCAGCATAGCTGTGAAAGTCAATGCCGTGTCTCCTGATGACGTCCCCAAGTGGTAACATGTAAAGATTAAAAAGTATTGGGCCTAAAATTGATCCTTGGGGTACCCCACATTTTATCTTATGGGTCCCTGAAGAGCATGTGTCCAAATTTACAAAAAACTGTCGATCTGTGAGATAGGAGTAAAACCATTTTAAAACAGTACCTGAGAGGCCCACTAAACTTCTCAATCTGTCTAATAAAATCTGGTGATCTACTGTATCAAATGCCGCACTTAAATCCAGTAGCACCAGAACAGAAAGATTCTGTGCGTCCAAATTACATCTCAAATCATTAACAATCTTTAAAAGGGCCGTCTCAGTACTGTGGTTTCTTCTAAAACCAGATTGACATTTTTCTAAAATATTGTTTCTATTCAAAAACTCATGTAATTGAAAAAAAACAACTTTTTTCTATCATTTTACTTAAAAACGGTAAGTTGGATACCGGTCTGTAGTTATCAGGAATGTTGGGGTCTAAACTACTCTTCTTCAGAAGGGGCCTCACCACCGCCGTTTTAAAGGCTGATGGGAAAACACCTGTCTGAAGAGAGCAGTTCACAATGTTTAAGAGCTCATGTTCAAGGATGCCATAAAATGTCTTTAAAAGCGATGTGGGAATGTGGTCTAAAAGGCAGGTTGTTGGGTTTAGCTGGGAGAAAACTCGACCAAGCATCTCCGCATCAACCAGGACAAAACTTTCCAGTGTTTCCTCGGGTAAAAGTGATGCTTCTGACAAGTTAAAATCAGTCCTTTGTTGGGATAAAAGATTTGATTTTATTGCATCAATTTTATTTCTGAAGTGGTCTGCAAAGTTCTCACAAGTGGCAGCTGACTGTGGCATGGTGGGTTTGTTAGAATCAGCATTTATTAAAAAATCAATGGTTTTAAAAAGGAATTTTGGATTATTTTTATTGTCAGTTATGAGATTTGAAAAGTGCTGTGTTCTTGCCAATTTCACTGCATTATTGTAGATTTTGAGTTGATTACGTAAAATTTCATAATGAGCAGTTAATTTAGTCTTTCTCCATTTTCTTTCTGCTCTCCTACATTTTTGTTTCAAATCTGTGATTTCCTTGGTTTTCCACGGTGGCTTCAATTTGCTTTTTACAGTTTTTGTTCTAAGTGGTGCCACTCGTTCAATTGCTGATCTTAATCTGCTGTTAAAATCATCAACAATAGAATCACATGAAGCGGGTAAAATCGGAGCAGGAGTTTTGTCTAAAATATCAATAAAATTTGCAGCCACTTCAGGAGTAATATATCCTTTCTTCACGGTTCTCACTGGGGCCTCTTGTTGGTTAAAACTGGTGATGTTAAAAAACACACAGTAGTGGTCTGACACAGCCAGGTCAACAGAGGACACACCAGTGGACAGGCCATAAGTTATGACCAGGTCCAGGGTGTGTCCTCTGTTGTGAGTTGGCTGTGTTACATGCTGTATAAAATCCATACTGTTTAAAAGATCTAAGAACTCGTTGGCAAGGGAGTCATTGCTACGATCAATGTGCAAGTTAAAATCACCAGTTATTAAAATCTTATTGTGCCCGGAGTGTACACCTGATAAAAACTCAGAGAATTCTTGGATAAAACAGGGAGATTTCGGTGGTCTATAAACTGTGATGCATAAAACTGGTGGGTTGTTAAAAACAAATGCATGATGCTCGAATGAAGAATAGCTATGTAATTTGATTTCTTTTACTGGAATCGAGCTACGAGCTAATGAAGCTGTACCACCACCTTTCCTTCCTCCCCTGGTAGAAAATAAAAAGTTAAAATTAGGAGGGGAAGCCTCGGTGAGAACAAGTGATGCATCAGTGCCAAGCCATGTCTCGGTTAAAAAGAGACAGTCAACCTTATAATCTAAAATCAGATAATTTACAATAAAAGATTTATTTAAAAGCGATCTAATGTTTATGAGGCCCATCTTTAGTGTGTGACCAGCATTTTGTTTTTTTATTGTTAAGTTGGTGTAAGTGACAGGTGCCAAGTATCTCGGACATGGGGTGACGTATGATGATTTGGAGTGTTTGTGGCGTCTGCAGGTGATGTGCACTGGTATGTGGTGTGTGTGGGAGCAAGGTTTGACTGGGAGAAGAGTTTCCTGGTGGTGTTCTGGTAGTGGCGGCCACTGGAGGGAGCTAGTGAGTGAAGTGAAGTGGTGTGCTGGCTGGGGTGATGCAGAGGAAGACGGGAGTGTGGAGGAGTGTGGTGTAAACAGTCACGCACGTGTGGCCGATTGAACGGTGTGCTGCATGTGCGAGCGGAGCACGCTTGAGCCCAAATTGCTGGGGTGCACGCCATCAGGCATAAAAAATGAGGGACGGTTCCAGAACAGATTAAAATTATCGATAAAACCAATGCTAAAAGATCTGCATGTGTTTTGGAGCCAAGTATTAAGACCAAGAAGTCTGCTAAAACGCTCTGAGCCTCAATTCAGAGAGGGAAGAGGACCACTGATAAAAACGGACTTTCCACAGTCCTTTAAAAAGTTTAAAAGAGCGATAAAATCCTTCTTGGTTAGTTCAGATTGTTGGCGGATGATATCATTTGTACCCACATGCACAATTACCCGTTCCGTCGAGTCCGGGAGAGACTGCAGCAATCCTGGGAGCTTCTGGAGGATTACGGATGCTGTAGCCCCAGGAAAGCAGTGTGTGGAGGCATTTAGGAAGCGGAGATTCCTTACCACAGAGTCTCCCAGAGCTGATAGAAGCTCATTCAGCTCTGAGCAGCTCAGTCCGTCCTGTTGAGTTTGTGGCTGTCATGATGTTGAAGATAAAACAGAGAACTTTGACTATATCAGGTGAAAGTTTATCCATCAAGCTAGGAACACTGAGTTATAGAATTTATAGAAAATAAATGACTCCAGTTCTTCCTGAAGTCAACAATCATCCCTTATGTTGTGTTTATGTTGAAGATGAGCTGATTGTTTTTGCACCTTCTCACCAAGTGACTGAGCAGAAATGGTGAGAGTACAGTGCCTTGTGGTGCTTCAGTGCTCCTGAAACTCCATCTCAGACACACTGTGGTCTGTTTGGTAGCTGGTCAAAAATCCAGGTGGTGGAGGAGGAATCCACCTGGAACTGATGGAGCTTCTCACATACTGTAACAAAGCAGCTGAATCTTGTTAAAAACGCTTTAGAAATCCAAGAACATGACCCTTGGTGAGTTGGAGCCTCGCCAACAAGCACCTTATTTGGGCGTCACAGTGGAATCACGGATAAACTAAAGTCTGCTGAGTGACAGCAGGCTGTTGTGGCGGTGATGATGTAACAGAGGTCTGTTCCTGAAGTCGCTGTGGAACTGTGGAGGGAACAACGTATCAGTGCCACTGTGTGCAGAACACAGAACACCTTTTTGTTATGTGTGGTGCAGCAATTGAATTACCTGAATTACCTCATTTGATATTGAATCTTCAGTTCTCAAATTCAAATTCGGTTCTTAAATTCAAATTCAGTTTTTAATTTCAAATACAGTTCTCAAATTCAAACTTTTGTGCCACATCCGGGGCCTGGCGACAGGCAGATGTAGTTGATCGCAGATGGCGTTAACCTCAGTCTTACCAAGAGCTCCCAGCAGGGGGAGGGAGAGGGGGAAAGCAACGGGGGAGAGAGAGAACCACACACACACACACACAGAAGAGAGGCAGAGCAGCGAGGCGTTGCTGCCGCCTATGGGAGCTGACAAGCCGCGGGGCGCCATCTCCGACCCGTCACCAACTCACCTGTTTATGAGTGACATAAATGAGCAGAACTCAGCGGATTCTTAATCAATTTTCCTCTATTGCAAAACGTAGACAATAGAACGTGTGTATCTGGGTCCAGTTCACAGACATCAGCACTGCAAAAGTAAATCTGTTTATTAGCCAGTCATCATCATCATCATCATCATCATCATCGTTGGGCCAGGAAATCCTGGTGAATCCCTGAAAACGCGTTCTCTTAATTTTCCATCTGTAGGTACCGATGCATCCATGGGCAGCATTACGTATATGTGTCACCTCGGTATTAAAGGAGTGATGACATAACAGTTAAAAACTAGTTTATGTTGTTGGCATTACTTTATATGTAAATACTCCAAAGAAAAAAACGGCATTTTTTACAGCGGAGTATTGTTTTGAAACGCCAGACCTCACTTCCTCAGTAATACAGTTGGGTCTGGTGATGATATGGAGCTTTACCCGGAGACCACGTTGACTTCATTTTGATTGGCTACACCTTATTTGGCTATGACCTTATTTGGAGAATCTAGGTCAAGCTGCGGTCGGACTTTGCTAAAGGCTAACTGCTAGCAACATGGGCAGTTCAGACAGTGTGAGCTATGTTTATCAGACAAGACAGCATTTAGAGAATAAATAAACTTACAGGTAATGACAAGGTTGTGGCCCCCTCCCTCAGTGTTGCTGCAGAAGTTTTCTTTTAAATCCATTTGTTTGAAAATCCAGACCTGACTGCACAGAAGTTACTACTAGCTCCATACACGCAGCTGAATCAGACAGGGAGGGGGGGGAGCGGACGGTGCATAAACCGTTACGAGAGAGAGAGAGAGAGGGGGGGGGGGGGGGGGGGGGGGGGGGGGCTGTTTACTTGATAGTGTGCTCTTATTGGAGCAATTAAATGACGTAGAATGATAGAACTACGTAGAATAATAAGCTGCTGTCTGATTCAACTGTTTCTGAGCAGAGAGACAAAGCTGACAGACCATAAACAGGAACTTTGATTCTCACTCCGGACATTCACATGACCTCATCAGTGCACAATAGATCATATTATACACCCAAAACCCCAGAAAAGTGAAATTTGATGTCATGGCACCTTTAATATGCTTGGATCAGTCAGTCTGACTGCAGCGCAGCTTGTCAGAATATGTGTGTTATGCAGTAACTATATCACCCTGATGATTTTTGGGTAGAGGAGGATGATAGTGAGAGAAAACTTGATGAAATGTTGATTTTACTTATAAGTTTGCTTACAGACCTTTTTATTTATTTGAAAGGTTTTTATAGTTTCAGCTCACCTGCAGCATAAATAACGCTGCTGGTTTGAATCCTGTAAAGTCAGTCTATGATGCTAATTTGATATGAAGGAGGAATTAAATGTTTGAGAGTGACGGGACAGACGGAGAACCTGCACGGGGCTCGATCCCCACACAGAGGAAAATTTTACTTCTCAAAACTTTCTCTTCTGCATCTCAGGAGACAAAAAGTCGATCTCATCCCCTCATTCAGGTTTCACATCGTTCTCATGAATGTCTCTTTCGTTTCTCCTAAAATTCACCAGGAGAAATCGTCTTATTTGAAACTTAATGCAGACATCCTGAGAATTATTGGAGAAAATGACTGAGATCTCCTTTGGAACTGGAAGTAAGACTAAGTTGAGATTTTGTGAAACTTTTCTATCTGGAGACGAGGTTGAGAAACAGGAGAAATGAGCCGCTGTCTCATTTAGCTCTCATGTGGATCTCACATTTGTCTAGAAGTAAATGAGACCTTTCTGAAATCCCTTTTCCAAAATTATTTTCCTCTGGGCGTCTCCAAAATGTGCGTCCACAGGTCTGTAGTTTGCTTAAAGTTACGCACATTCCTAAGCTAGTTTTTTTTCCATAAATCCCAGCTCTTGCGTAAGAAGTTGCTTCCTTTCTAGCCCGGTTTTGTGCGTAAGCAAGCTTTATAAATGAGGTCCCAGGTCTGCAGTCATCTGGCTCTGATAGTTTATAAAGTCATAAGAGGAGGACAAAGAAAGAAAGAGATAGGAGGAAGACATAGACGCAAAGAAACTCCAGGTATGTACATCTGCTGTAGTTTGATGACAGTGTAGTGTCTTCATGTTGTTGCTGCCAGCTGAGAAATGTTGTTTTACAATAATGCAGTGTGAAATCTGATTGATGGATTGTGATTGGAGGGGCCCTTCAAACTTTTTGCCCAGGGGCCCCTGCTTCCTTAATCCGGGCTTGCTCCCAGTTGGTGGGGGTAAATTCCCGTCGCTTGCCAATGCCAACGCCATTAAACATCAAAGGAAGAAGTACAGATGTTCCAATAAAGGCCATTGTTCAACCAAAATAAGTTGTTTTTATTTACCCAGACACTTAAAAACAATTTTTATGAGTGTAGTCATGATACCATGGTACACCGTGATATAATAGCTCAAGGTTATCATACTGTCAGAATTTCATACCAGCATATGCCTGAGTGATATATGCTTTTATTATATCAAAGCTCGATTATTGTAATGCTCTGTTGATCGCAAAAACATTTGTCCCGTCTTCAGCTGGTGCAAAATGCTGCGGCTTGCTTGCTGACTGGTGCTCCAAGGAGAGAGCACATATCCCTGGTTTTAGCTTCACTGCGCTGGCTGCCTGTTGTTTTTAGCATTCATTTTAAGATTCTTTTGTTTGTTTTTAAATCTTTAAATGCCCTTGCCCCGTCCTACCTCTCAGAGCTCTTACATCTTCACTCCCCTACTCGGTCTCTTAGGTCCGCTGACCTTCTGCTCCTCGAGGTGCCGAGGACACAGCGAAAGCTAAAAGGGGATGGAGCTTTCTCCGTGGTGGCACCAAAACTATGGAACGGGAAGTTAAGCAAGCTCCATCTCTGTGTAGTTTTAAAACCCTCCTTAAAACCCACCTTTTTCCCCTGGCTTTTTATCCATCCTGAGCCATCTTCTTTTACTTCTTTTTTTGCCTTTTACAGTTTGTACTGTGAGCTGCATGATGGTGTGGTGGTTAGCACCGCAGTCTCACAGTAAGAAGGTTGCTGGTTTGATTCCCGGATGGGGAGGGGGTTCAAACAATTCCAACTGTGACCTATTGCATGTTAGTTTGCATGTTCTCCCCGTGTATGCGTGGGTTCTCTCCGGGTACTCCGGCTTCCTCCCACTGTCCAAAGACATGCATGTTAGGTTAATTGATCACTATAAATTGTCCCTAAGAATGAATGTGAGCGTGAATGGTTGTCTGTCTCTCTGTGTTGGTCCTGCGACAGACTGGCGATCTGTCCAGGGTGTACCCCGCCTCTCGCCTGATAATAGCTGGGATAGGCTCCAGCAACCGCCGCGACCCTGAACTGGATGAGCGGTACAGAAAATGAATGAATGAGTTTGTACCGTGTTCTTATTTGTTACTTTATTTTTGATTATTTGATTTTATTTATTGTGCCTGTACAGCACTTTGTTCAGCTGTTACTGTCTTGAAAGTTGACTTTCAAGTTGACTTTAAACAAAGTTGGCTTGGCTTGAAGGGGTGAATGTGGCATGCAGTGTAAAATGCTATAGGCCCTTTCAGATAGAACGCGGCAAGCGCAAGAGGACGGCGGCAAACCCATTCATTGTGTATGTGGTACCGCCGCGGCAGCGCGTTCCGCCATGCCGCGGAGCTCCGCAGCGCGCAAGATGGACGCATGCCGCGGCGGTGGCGCTGACGCCGCTGTGCTCGAATTAAACATTTTTCAATTCGGGCGCAGCGCGCTGTGACGACATCCTAGCGCGTCCAATAGGAGAGGCCAGTTCAGGGAAAAAAGTGGTCCTTGTTCAGCCTGAAGTAAAGCTGGAAGAGGTCTGTGTGAAAGAATGCAGCTCCCGGACGAGCCTGAACTCCCCCAAGTTCTGCCTTGTTATCAGGATCAGGTGGACCCCCACCCTTTTATCTGCTGCTGATCTTCTCCTCCTTCTCAGGAGAAAAGCTCTTTGCTGCGATGATGAGAGGTACATCTCTCACAACGAAGCATGCCGGGGAGGAAACACTTCCTGGTCTGTCGCTTAGCAACGCGTGCCTGACGTGCTCGCTGCCGCTGTGCTCTTTCGCCGACTCTGCGCCCTACCCCGCGGTGAACTCAGCGAAAAACGTGTCCTATCTGAAAGGGCCTTTTGAGTGATCAGCATGTCTGGAAAAGTGCTGTATAAAAACAGTCCGTTTAGTGGCTGCTGGAACAGGATCAACACATCCTGCATGTTATATGTGATCTGAGCCTTCATCAGCATCATCCTCCACTTTTCTTCTCGACACGAGGTTGGTTGTCAGCCCACCTGTTCTAGTCTACTTCTACCGCACAGTTCTTTAAGACCCAACATATTTTCAATCTGTCGGCTTCCGTCTTTCATCAGGACTTTCCAAAGGTCAGCTGGGTTGGTGGCTGGGCCCACTGCTTATCCTCCATTAATGTGATTACTGAGCCGTTCCCCTCAGCTGTGCCTGACATTAGTGACCTGGAACCCTTTCTCAAACATCAGCAAAGATGGATAACTGGAGGATTTGGAGTTTCCCAGAAACTGAATGAATCAAGTGAAGCTCTGTCCTTTGATTGCTACCTCTTGTATTCAGTGAAGGTGTTCAGGATCCAGCCGGGAACAGATGTAGAAACCAGGTCCAGGATTCGTTCATGATTGTTTCTGGAGCTCTTTAAACTTGCACTACAATACCCATCAAGCCCCCAGCTCCTGTCTTTGCTCAAGACCACTGGCTCTTGTCCCTCTTCAGGAGAACTTGTTTTATCTTTTTACCTCTGCCAAGTTAGTAATGTAAAAACGGTTTCTGTCTGTCTGTTAGCAAAATAACTCAAAAAGCACTGAACAGACTTCGATTAAATTTCCAGGGAATGTTGACAACGGTACAAAGGGCCCCTTGGCAGAGGTCTCCAGGCTATCAGTATCTAGTCTACCTTTCTTACTTCTGTTTGTATGATGAAACGAGTCAGTTCAGGTGGTCAGGATTACTACACACAGGTGGAAATGTACATGTATGTGCACTTAAAACTTCAGACAGGGTCCTTTCTGACGGGGGTTGGTATGTTTTGTCTGTATATGCATTGGTTCTCTCCAGGTTTTCTGGGTTCATCCCATCCACCTCTTACCTGCAAACTGCTAGGATAGACTCCAGCTCCGCTGCAATCCTGAATTAAATAAATGGTGTTTAAAAAATGGCTGGATTAAAACCAAGATGACCTGTGGAGTTCCCCAAGATTCTACATTGGGTCCTCTATTGTTCAGCATCTACATGTGAAGTTCTCCAAGGCTCCACATTGGGTTCTCTATTGTTCAAATCAGTCAAATCAAACTTTATTTATATAGCACTTTTCATGCATAAAAACAATAAAAAGTGCATCACATAATTAAACAATTTACATCGAAATACTGTAGATAAAAACAAAAACACTCACACATACACATCTATCATTTTCTCACACCCACCCATGACCCTACAACTGCCCCCACCCATACCCCATTAGCCCCTTTAAAAACTACCCTGTCACAGAAGAGTAACAGTTAGAAGAAAGAAACATGGCTTGGTACCAGGTGATGAAACAATTTCCAAGGAGTCCATCCATCCCAAGAGGCACCCCATCCACAACTATCCAGGCCACCACCATGGGAGCCCCCCAGGTCCAGGCAGCCAGCCCCCACGCCACCACCATAAGGCTGTACGCTGGGCCCCAACCGCCCAAGCCAGGACAGCCACCATGGCAACAAGCACGCAGTCAAAGCAAAGAAGGGGTAGTTCAGAGACCCTCTATTGTTCAGCATCTACATGTGGAGTTCCCCAAGGCTCCACACTGGGTTCTCTATTTTTCAGCATCTACACATGGAGTTCCCCATGGCTCCACGTTGGATTCTCTTGTTCAGCATCAACACATGGAGTTCCCCAAGGCTCCATATTGGGTTCTCTATTGCTCAGCATCTCAATGAGGAGTTCCCCAAGGCTCCATGTTGAGCCCTCTATTGTTTAGCATCTACATGCTTCCACCAGCTCAGGACATGGAAACAAATCAAATATCTAATCCTAATTAGATTTTCATATCATTCTATATTCGTCCTGTGTGCCAGACCCTTTGGCAGCCGGTTTTGGGGCTGTGGGCTGGATGGTTGACCTCTGAGGGAAAATATTTGGTTGTTTAGGATTTAGAGAATATTTTTCATTCAGTTTATTTCTGAGGATAATCCAGAACTCCTGCAGAACAGCTGCTTTCTACCAGCGCAGGAGTTGAGGCCGTTAGTGTTGGTGGCATCATCTCCACAGCGAAGCTGCAGGATGTCTCTGTCTGCTCTGACGTTTGGCTTTTTCCATTAGATCCAAACATTTTTATCCCCTGATTTAGCTGGACGACACCCGTTTCTGCTTCACAGTAACAAATCCCTGCTGCGGATTCAACATCTGGCAGAGGGAAGGGAGGTTTCAGAGCAGCAGATTAAGGCCTCAGATGATGGAGCGACAAACATTATATGGGCGGAGTAGTTGGTGCATGGACTTTTGTTTTACTACATAACTTTAGGGAAAATGCTTTGGCATTAGGATGGATGATGGATGATGGATGGGGGTACTTACCACGCTGGCCCTCTGGGCAGACGTGATCCTGCTGACAGGGGCGGGTGTCATGGCTGCAGGCGGGAATCGGCCACATGTTTGCACACACTGATTTCACCAGGCTGTCCCCTCAGACTGCAGGTTGCTCGCTCAGTTTTCTTTTTTTGCTCATTAAATGCTGATACTTATCTGGACCTGGTGGTGCAGCCGGAGGTTTGGGACAGGCTATGATGAGCTGAGAAGAAAAGAGATGTCACAGTTTTCTGCCTAATTATCTCGTCGCCACCAGTTCACAGCTTGTAGCTGATGTGTGAAGCTAAAAGCAGCTTCTGGGACACGAACACCAACTTTATCTGCAGCCAGAAGATGTTCACCTGCAGAAAAACACAAAAATGAGGTCGTCACATCTGGAAAACATCTTTACTCAGGATTCTGCAGCTTTTCCTGCCAGGAGAAACATCCTAACAGACACTTATGTTTTTTTGTCTGTTTTTTTTACGAAGATTTTATTGTCTTTACGGAAGCTGAAAAAAAGTGGTTTTATATTTACAGACTCATATGAGTCAGAGAAAGAAACCACACAATGCAGTTACATAAAGGGTTAACCAACAATGCGAGGGGGGTTTAAGGAGGACACGACGGTTATATCTGCATAAAAATCTCCATGTTCTACTGAGAAATGCCTGGAGCCAAAAGCCTTCAGAGAAACTGGAAATAGTTGGAAATTCATGACACATATTCTATTTTTTTCCACAGTTGAGATGCAGCGCGTTCATGGAAATAACTTCCAGCTGATCCTTTGTCTTCATCCTCGTCCACCTTTCTAGAATCGGTTTGTGAACTTCCTTCGACTTTCCAGTTAAAACCACACAAATCAGTTTTTTCAAAAGTGAGAAGCTTTTCCCAAAATTGATTTATTTTACTGACAGAGCAGAAGGTGAATATCTGACTCAGTTAAAATCCTCCTGGTTATCTGCCCATTGCCCGGAAATGTTCCAGTTAAACTATTCCAGTTATTTTCTGCCGTTCTGTTCAGTTTCCCTCTGATCACACCTCATATTTTCTGCTATTTCACTGTAAACTGCAGGTTTTCCTCTGCAGTGTCATCCTCAGAAGCATTCACACATCCATCCATCTGACTTATTCTGTGATTGTGAAGATTTTTCATATGAAACATCAGTGATGATGATGAGGATGATGAGGATCTCATGTTAGGATGAAGATAGCACACTTTTAAAATCCCCCTGAGGAAACACACACATTTTTATTTACTGATATGGAATTAATTGTTTTATCAAACCTAATTCACTCTTAACACCATGACGTCATTTTCACAGTTTTTCATGTTAAAAACATGAAATTAAAACCGAAGTTTATAAAACAAAAGTCCATGAACTGTCTAAACTAAAACTAACCAGCTTATTTCTGGGTGTCAATTTTAAAAGTCATTTAAATATCAGAATAAAGATAACGGCGGTGTGTTTGATCTGTAAATAATCTGCAGATGGAAAATAAACTGGATGAAAACCAATCTTTGTTGTGTTTCTTTCCACTCCGACTATTTTTTCTGTGTGAATCTGCGCAGGCACGCGGAATAATTCCTCTTTTTTCCGGCTGCGGGTTTGAAGCTTTCACGTGTTTTTATTTATTCTGTTTTCTGCGGAGGAGTTTCCGCATATTTTAACACTTTTCTTCTTTTGTTAAATTTAATTGATCAGATGCAGTTTTTTAATCTTTTGAATTAAATCGATGAATTTATTAAATTCTTTTTAAGCTCCGCCATCAGAAGTTTAACTGAAAGTGAGAGGAAACGACGGAAAGCTGCTGAAACCATATTTAATGTTATTTTCACCGGTCGGAGAGACAGACTAATACAATCTCAATTTACTGAATATTTCCTCTAGAATTGACTTATTCACTGCTATTTCTTTCTTTAAAAAAAAAAAAAAAAAAGAAAAGATAAAAAACTGTTTGTTGTTTTGTTTGTGTTCACGGTGACATTTGATACCAGGTTGCCTAGTATCCGAAATAAAATTGATTTCTAAAGTGCTTTTTACAGATAAAAGTCACAAAGTACTGAACATAAAAGGAGCAATGGTACAATGACAACAAAAACTTTAACACGTAGGTTACTGTGAAAACTTTATTTCTATTTCTGCAGAAAATAAAATAACAAATAGCCTCAATAACCTGCAGCGGGACAAAATGCTGAGGAAAATCCTGTTTCGCTCATTTTGATTAAATAATAATAATAATAATAATAATGATAAAAATAATAACAATAATAATAATAATAAAAAGCCGTTAACATGAGAGTAAATAAAAACGTCAAAACTTGAGAATTACTGACATTTTCGACAAAAATCAAATCCCAGAAATGAGTTTGTCATGAAGAGGAGGAGATGATGAATAACTTCAGAAAAAAACAAACAAACAAACAAACAGAAAATTAGCGAAATAAAACATTTTTATCTTTATTTTTCCAACTTGGTTGCGTCTCTCGGCATTTCTGTGACATTTAGCTGTTAATTCTGATCTCATTTATGTAAATTAAAACAGTTTAGGCCCATTTACGTCTAGATATGCTGCAGCATGCGCGCGGCCACCGGAAGTAAGCCCTTAAATAAACAGTAAAAAATCTTGAACTCTGGAGGTCAGTCAGGCCGTAAAAGATTAATTAGCTGAGCCAGTTTTTTTTTCGGGGCTGTAAAATATTGAAGCGTTTTCGATTAAAAGGAAAACAAATCTTCAGCCTGTTTTGGCCTGAATTTAGAAACAGCGAAACCTTTTAGTCGTCTTAAGATAGAAAATGTTCACATCAAATGTAAAATGTCTTTGTTTGGTTTTAGACATTTTTAGATCATTGCAATCTTAATTTTTCAGATTTTTTTAAATGTAGGCTAAATATGAAATAGTTTAGTGGTTCGATAGAAGAATAAATACACTCAAGTTTCAGCTTAAGATAATTAACATAATTTAAAATATTACCACAAAATAATGAATGAAATAAATGAAATAATGAATCTGTGGTGAAATTATGGACAGGATGATCTGTGTTAACTCCGTGCACACTCTTACAGTGCGTTTGGCGTTGCAGCGGTTGGTAGTTTAAGCCACGGCCTCCCCAGATCTCATGTCACAGTGTGGTTACCATGGAGACGGACGTTTGCCCTGCTCTGTTCCTCGCTGGGAAGTCTCTCTGGATAACAACATCTGCCACATGAGGCGACGTAAATGGGATCTAATGAGGAAGAAGTTCTCCTGAAGCTGCGATCTTCATCTTTCCTTCTCTTCCCGGCTGCCCATCATCTCAGCCTGGACCCGCAGACCTCATCCCGACCCCTCTGATCCCGACCCCTCTGATCCCGACCCCTCTCATCCGCAGTCTTGTGGGTTTTGTTGCTTCCTTGAAACGTTTCTGCAGACTTTCTGGGAGGAATGAAATCAGCTTTTTCAGATTCTGACATGATGTTTCTGGAATGTCCGAGCTCAGCTGCTGTTGCAACAGGAATTTCAGTGTGGACCACCATAGCTGGTGGGAATAATTCCACTTTCCCCCACACAGACATGTTACATCTGGTTGAATTTGCAGAAATAAGGCAACATCTTTATTTAAACTAGCCTTATTATGCTTTTCACATGTTCCAAAAGTCACCTACAGGCATATTCAGTCAAAACTACTGTAGCACCCCTCCCAATAAGGACAAGGCTACATTCACAACAGCAATTTAAATTACAAGAAACTAATATATATATATATATATATATATATATATATATATATATATATATAGGGTGACATCAGGTAAATTGGGCCACTTTTTGGTAAATCACTTGGGAAACCAAGGAAAAGTGTGACACTTACTTGTGTTTTTGTGGTTTATATGGACTGTTTATAATATTTTTGTGTTGTATTTCTGCAACAAATTTTTATTGTTCAGGTCCTATAGCTTTTGAAACAACAGCTGTCCCACTTTTTCCAGATGAGGAGTGTTCAGGTAAAGTGGGCCACTTATTCAGCTAAAATGAGCCACTCAAATTTCAAAGCGAAACAAAGTAATTTTTGATTAATAAAAAATACAATTAACTGTAATTTTGATTTATATTTGTACAATATTACCACAGAGCTCATAAAATATAATACTAAATTTGAAAAAATCTGTTTACTAATCTGTAAAATTCTCATAAAAAAAGAATGCAATTATTTATATACCTCATCAACCCCTATTTAGTTCCTAATAGAACATAAACAACATATCAGATGCTGAAACTAAGGCATTTTACCAGTTCATGGACAGATTAAATTGATTATGAATCCGATGGCACCAACAAGTCTGCAACAAAAGGCTGCAAAAATAACAGAAAAAACTATTGATAAATAATGCAAGGACAACACTAACATGACAATTTTGGAACTCCAGTGTTCGTGTTTGTGCATGCATGTGTCCATCTGCATGTGCACAATGCATCCTGCACCAAAGCTATTGCATACAAGCCTTGGCCATGCATAATTAAAAGGGAAATAAGAACAAATATGTTATATAATGTTATGACATATTCATATGTTCAAATATGAATGACATTTAATCAAAGGAACAATCAAAACTCAGCTCTGAATGTGGATCATTTTTGGTGAAATGCGAAAATTTACCTTCATGTATCTTGGTAAATTGAGCTACCCACAAATAACGCTTTTACATGGAAAATGAAGCGAACAAAGTAAAATTTTACAATCTTTTTGGTGGGGTGAATTGTAAAATGTAAAATTAATAGGCTATTTGAGATATACACTTTTTAAATACTGACTTATTGACCTTATCATTTTCAAGAAGAATTTTTCTGCCAGACCCTCAACTCACCGTTTTCCTCTGCAGCCTGGATGCAAAACATGTTCCCGCCTACATCAGCAACCGCAGACCAATCAAATCAAATGTTTTTGTAAAAAAACAAACAAACACATGTGGCAACAATATTAAGTAATTTTCAGGCACTTACTATTAAATTTGAAAAAGCCAGGAGGCTGAAACCTTAAGTGGCCCAATTTACGTGATGTCACGATATATATATATATATATATATATATATATATATATATATATATATATATATAATTGTGGCTGAAATAATAATAATAATAATAATAATAAAACTGTCCCAGACAAATTAGAGCACCTTGCTTAAGAGCAGTGGACCAAAATACCTGTCAACAGGTGCAGACTTCTGATTGGACGTTACAGAAAACACATGATTGCAGTGATTGTCTCAAAATGAAAAAGAATCACTTTTCTGTCCAAGATTAATGCAGCTGTCAGGAGTGAAGTTCACACACAAATTTTAGGTTTTTCTGCTCCTGAAGAAAAAATCTAACTACGTCTGGCGAGTCAATCCATCGTCCGGTACAACAAATAAACTCCCACGCCAAACACAACCACATTTTTTCCAACTTGCCGTGATCTAGAGCTAAAAAATGTAGAAGAAAGAAAAGAAGCTTTTCTTCTGAACTCTGGAGCAAACGCCTGTTAGCTGATGGCTTCCTCCTCAGAGAGAGTGGATGTGTTAGGATGGAGGTGGCTAACCTCCTCTGTGACATCACATAGGAGGTATGTATCTTGGCCAGGTGTTTTACACGGTTGTGAGGGGCGACAGCTTTGAGAGATTTATCTAGAACAAAAACTTGAATACTTAGACATGCTTGAATAATGCGTAATAAATAGCGCACTGAGGATGGTGATAGGCAACAGCTATTATAGAACGGTTAAAGATGATTTTTCATGATATAGCTCCTTTAAAACTAAATGTGAATTTCCTCCAGCTTTTAGATTTTTTTTTACATCTAAAAATTTCTTTAAGAGCCAACCTTTCGTGGCAACCTATCACCCCTCCCTCCCTGTTGAAGCACATAAATATATCACTCAATACTTTTTTCCATTCTTTTTTAAAGGAAACTCACATAAAGACTGTATTTTATAGATGTACAGCTTTGGTTTCGTGGCAACAGTTTCATGGTGGATTCAGTTTTCAGCCCTTCATAGAGGAAAGCTGCATCGCTGCCACATGCATACATCCCTCTGCATGTTCTTATCGAAGCATTCTTCTGCATTTACTGCCCCATAAAGTTAAAACTTGGAATCAGAGTGACACCAGTGTGATGGAAGCCAATTACAAGTAATGCAACAGAACGAATGTGTTTGCAATCAGGCTGTATAAATAAGCACCAGTAAAAGTCCTGCAGTGGTGCCACTGGGGTGATGGGAGCAGTGTGAGGAGCTGAAGTTTTTCTCTTCAAACATGAAACTTTTTCTCTTGTCGTGTAAACTAGTCGGATTAAACGGGCCAGACTGACAGAGGAGCAGGATGAGAGCGACGTGAGGAAGACGAAGCTGGAACTGTTCCCGTTTGTCTTTGCTTCCTTCTGTCACATCAGCTGTTGTACAAACATTTACAGTTGCCGTAATTGTGTTTACTATGGTGCAGGCACTCAAGCGGTGACCTTTAACCTCCGTGACGGTTGCTCCTGTCGTGGCAGAGTGGATGTTCTCCCCGACTCATGCATTATTCAGCGTGAGCTGAGCGAGTCAGCTGATCGCAGCTCCTGCGGCGACGGATGGCGAACGAGGTGCTTCACAAGCTGGGTGATTACTGGTCACGCAATGGGCCTGGAAAAAGAGGCGAGGTGGGGGGGGGGGGCTACTATCCTGGCTCCTCATTGGCTCAGAGGTGGCTTTTTTACTCGGTTTTCATTGGCTGATAAAAGTTCCCATGTGTGGCTTGGGGTGGGTGGATGGGGGTGGGCTGTGAAACTGGCCTCACCTCCTCTGCTTCTTCCTCCTCCGCCTCTTCAAACTTCATTAATCGTCTTTTCTCCCCATCTGAGACAAGAGCCTCAGCTCGGCGTTGATTCGCCTCTGTTTGCTGTTGGTGATCATGTGCCATTAAAAAGGCAGCATAAAGTTCTCTGACAACAACGTGCTGTAGGAATCTCCATAAAAACAGTATCTGACATGGATCTTCCTCAAAACGCCCAAAACCACAAACGGCTCCTTTATTTCAGTTTCCAAAATCCAATTCTTCCCAAAAACTGTTGATCAGCACTTAAGCAGAGCTGGACTGGCCATAAAAACACTTCTTTCATCCACAAATGTAAACTTGTATAAAGGAAACGACCTTCCACTCAGAAAGCAACTTACTATCAAGAAAGCGACCTTCTATTCAGGAAGTGACCTTCTATCCAGGAAGTGACCTTTAATCCAGGAAGTGACCTTTAATCAGGAAGTGACCTTCTATCCAGGAAGTGACCTTTAATCCAGGAAGTGACCTTTAATCCAGGAAGTGACCTTCTATCCAGGAAGTGACCTTCTATCCAGGAAGTGACCCTCTATCCAGGAAGTGACCTTCTATCAAGGAAGTGACCCTCTATCCAGGAAGTGACCCTCTATCCAGGAAGTGACCTTCTATCAAGGAAGTGACCTTCTATCCAGGAAGTGAACTTCTATCAGAGAAGTGACCTTCTATCCAGGAAGAAACCTTCTATTAAGGAAGTGACCCTCTATCCAGGAAGTGACCTTCTATCAAGGAAGTGACCCTCTATCCAGGAAGTGACCCTCTATCCAGGAAGTGACCTTCTATCAAGGAAGTGACCCTCTATCCAGGAAGTGACCCTCTATCCAGGAAGTGACCTTCTATCAAGGAAGTGACCTTCTATCCAGGAAGTGAACTTCTATCAGAGAAGTGACCCTCTATCCAGGAAGTGACCCTCTATCCAGGAAGTGACCTTTTATCAAGGAAGTGACCTTCTATCCAGGAAGTGACCTTCTATCCAGGAAGTGACCTTCTATCCAGGAAGTGACCCTCTATCCAGGAAGTGACCTTCTATCAAGGAAGTGACCCTCTATCCAGGAAGTGACCCTCTATCCAGGAAGTGACCTTCTATCAAGGAAGTGACCTTCTATCCAGGAAGTGAACTTCTATCAGAGAAGTGACCCTCTATCCAGGAAGTGACCCTCTATCCAGGAAGTGACCTTTTATCAAGGAAGTGACCTTCTATCCAGGAAGTGAACTGCTATAAAGGAAGTGACCTTCTATTAAGGAAGTGACCTTCTTTCAAGGAAGCGACCTTCTATCAAGAAAGCGACCTTTTATCAAGAAAGCGACCTTCTATCAAGGAGGCGACCTTCTATTAAAGAAGTAACCTTTATCAAGGAAGCAACCTTCTATCCAGGAAGTGACCTTCTATCCAGGAAGTGACTTTCTATCCAGGAAGTGACCTTCTATCAAGGAAGTGACCTTCTATCCAGGAAGTGACCTTCTATCCAGGAAGCGACCTTCTATCCAGGAAGTGACCTTCTATCCAGGAAGTGACTTTCTATCCAGGAAGTGACCTTCTATCCAGGAAGTGACCTTCTATCCAGGAAGTGACCTTCTATCAAGGAAGTGACTTTCTATCAAGGAAGTGACCTTCTATCCAGGAAGTGACCTTCTAATCCAGGAAGTGACCTTCTATCCAGGAAGTGACCTTCTATCCAGGAAGTGACCTTCTATCCAGGAAGTGACTTTCTATCAAGGAAGTGACCTTCTATCCAGGAAGTGACCTTCTATTAACATAGCTGAAGTGACCTATGGGATCCAGGAGGGTCAGTTCAAGATCCAGCGGCAGGATCAGAAGGAATGGTCCAGGACTGGCTGAAACGCTTCTGAACCAGGAAGAGACTTTCTATCCAGGAAGTGGACCAGTTCTAGGGTCAAGGCAGAGTGACTTTCTATCCAGGAAGTGACCTTCTATCCAGGAAGGGACCGATTCAGGGTCAGGTGTAGTGGTTCAGGATCAGAAGGGTTGGTTCATGGTCAGGTGTGGTGGGTCAGGATCAAAACGGTCGGTTCAGAATCAGGCAGAGCAGTTCAGGATTAGAACGGTTGGTTCAGGGTCAGGTGGAACAGTTCAGGGTCAGGTGGAGTAGTTCAGGATCTGATGGAATGGTTATCAGGTGAGTGGTTCAGGATCAGAACTGTCGGTTCAGGGTCAGGCGGAGCGGTTCAGGATCTGAAGGAATGGTTCAGGATCAGGGAGCGGTTCAGGGTCTGATGGAATGGTTCAGGACAGGCGGAGCGGTTCAGGATCTGAAGGAATGGTTCAGGTTCAGGTGAGTGGTCAGGATCGGAATGGTCCGTTCAGGATCGGATCAGAATGGTTCAGGTCAGGGGAGTGGTTCAGGATCTGAATGGAATGGGTTCAGGTTCAGGCGGAGCGGTTCAGGATCTGATGGTAGGTTCAGGATCAGGCGGATGCGGGATCTGATGGAATGGTTCAGGATCAGGCGGAGCCGTTCAGGATCGGACAGAATGGTTCAGGTGTAGTGGTTCAGGATCAGAATGGTCTGTTCAGGATCAGGCGGAGTGGTTCAGGATCTGATGGAATGGTTCAGGATCAGGCGGAGCGGTTCAGGATCTGATGGAATGGTTCAGGATCAGGCGGAGCGGTTCAGGATCTGATGGAATGGTTCAGGTTCAGGTGTAGTGGTTCAGGATCAGAATGGTCTGTTCAGGATCAGGCGGAGTGGTTCAGGATCTGATGGAATGGTTCAGGATCAGGCGGAGCGGTTCAGGATCTGATGGAATCGGTTCAGGATCAGGCGGAGCGGTTCAGGATCTGATGGAATGGTTCTGGTTCAGGTGTAGTGGTTCAGGATCAGAATGGTCTGTTCAGGGTCAGGTGTAGTGGTTCAGGATCTGATGGAATGGTTCAGGATCAGGCGGAGCGGTTCAGGATCTGATGGAATGGTTCAGGATCAGGCGGAGCGGTTCAGGATCTGATGGAATGGTTCAGGTTCAGGTGTAGTGGTTCAGGATCAGAATAGTCTGTTCAGGTTCAGGTGTAGTGGTTCAGGATCTGATGGAATGGTTCAGGATCAGGCGGAGCGGTTCAGGATCTGATGGAATGGTTCAGGGTCAGGCGGAGCGGTTTATGACTGGAAACAGCGCTTCAGGAAAAATGCTATGATGGACGTATGATCAATAAGAGGAATATATTTGTCCCTTTTCATCCTTTGTCTTTAACCAAAACCCCTGAAACATGTTTTGATTTTCTCTTAGGAGTTTTATTATCTATTTGTCCAAAAACAAAAGTTTTGTTGTTTTACCTTATTTCATATTTGTACCTGTAAATTTGGATATCCCAGAAAGAACAAGGTTCTGAGATAGATTCCCTTATTAGAAATTATATTTACAGAATATCCAGAAGGTTTATTTTATACATAAAATGTTATACCGGGTGCTCAAAACGTTTGTTTTGACACAAATAACTAAATTATCTCTTTCAGACAGTGAACTTTCAAATTTTGAAACAGCATAGAGAGATTTTCTAAGAACTTGCAATAAATTACCAATTTATTTTCAGGTAAAATCAAAGCTGCAGCTGAAGCAGAATGTCTGCCTCTGATGTGATTTTTTTCCCCTTTTTCCATCAAAACTGAAATAACACTGAATACTTCAGTCAAACTGTGGCCGTGTCTCACTTGCCTTAGTGCACTGGAAATCAGTGCGTAGTGCGCACTGTGTACTTTGTCTGTAGTGCACACTCGTGTCATTAAATGCTGACCCAAACAGAGCACTGCACTTACAGGAAGTGACGGACTAGCATTGCCCGCTAACGTGAGCTAACTCTACTGAGCCGGTATAACCGCAGCCTCAAACACATGACCAGATCATAACTGTCAGCGAGTAGCTACATATACATTAGTAATTATGTCTGAATCATTTCATTAATCAATCAATCAATCAAATTTTATTTATATAGCACTTTTCATGCATAGCAGCTTTACAAAGTGCTTCACATAATAAAAACAACACATTACATCAGCAGTCCCCCAAGTTTATCTAAAACAGCCCCCCCATCCCACACACACACACACACACACACACACACACACACCACCCCAAGAACAGAGTATCCCGAAAGACATGTCTTGGCACCCGGTGAAGGAACGATATTCTGGGGTCCATCCATGTCAGGGTCCATCCCGCCCCATTGCCACATAGGCCGCCTCCACTGGCAGCCACCCAGAGACCAGGTCCACACTACAGCTATTAGGCTGCAGTGCCCACCCAGACAGGGACACAACCACGGCGACGGCCCCAACGCTAAAGCAGGCATAGGCCCTGACATGGAGGACCCCATGAGGAAAACACTGGAGGGATTAAAATACCTAAAATAGAAAAAATAGAATAAAATCAAATCAAATAAGAATTAGACAAACTAAAAGCCTAAAAATTAAGTCTAAATCATACACTTGGTTAAAGGAAGTCAGTAATCAAAACAGAATTATAGAAACTATAAACTAGTTAAAAAGATAAAAAAGTAAATAAATAAAACCAAGACAGGGTAAAAAAAGACCAACTTATTAAAAGGAATAAAACCTAATTATAAGCTAAACCAAAAAGGTAGGTCTTGAGCCTTTTCTTAAAAACATGGACAGTCTCTGCAGCCCTGAGGCCCTCAGGCAGGCTGTTCCAAAGGCGGGGGCCATAATGGCAAAATGACGCCTCACCATAGGTCTTGGTCCGAACCTTGGGAACTACCAGAAGGCCGGTACCTGAGGACCTCAGGGTCCGCGAGGGCTCATACCTTAAAACCAGGTCAGATAAATAAGAAGGCCCAAGACCATTGAAACATTTATAAACCACTAAAAGAAGCTTAAAATCAATCCTGAAACGCACGGGGAGCCAATGCAGCGATTTTAAGATTGGTGTAATGTGCTCCCGCCCTCTGGTCCTTGTCAGAACATGTGCGGCTGAGTTCTGAAGTAGTTGTAAACTAGAAAGGCTCTTTTTGGGAAGACCAGAGAGCAGGGCATTACAGTAGTCTATTCTACTGGAAATAAAAGCATGCATCAGCACCTCTGTGCTGGCAAGAGAGAGAAATGGGCGGACTCTGGCGATGTTTTTAAGATGATAAAAACCTGTCTTTGTGACATTTTTGATATGTTGGATAAAATTCAGCTCAGAATCAATAAGAACACCCAGATTTCTTACACACTGAGAGGGTTTAAAATTCTGCAGTTTGCATGAAATGATCTCTCTTTTGTCTTCAGGACCGATGATTAAAACTTCAGTCTTGTCCTGGTTGAGCTGTAAGAAGTTCTCTGCCATCCATGACTTTACATCTAAAATACAGTTTAAAAGGGTGTTAACTGGCTCCAGGTCATCAGGAGACACGGCGATGTAAAGCTGGGTATCATCAGCATAGCTGTGAAAGTCAATGCCGTGTCTCCTGATGACGTCCCCAAGTGGTAACATGTAAAGATTAAAAAGTATTGGGCCTAAAATTGATCCTTGGGGTACCCCACATTTTATCTTATGGGTCCCTGAAGAGCATGTGTCCAAACTTACAAAAAACTGTTGATCTGTGAGATAGGAGTAAAACCATTTTAAAACAGTACCTGATGTTACTTAAATCAGTACAATACTGCCTCTGATGCAGCAGGGGCCGCCACTGCTTTGTGCACCGCCATTATTCAGCTCTGAAAGCAGTTTGAAAGTCTAGCCTCTTCCTTAAAGGGACTTGAGGCAGGAATTTGAAAAAAAACAAACATGAATGTCCCTTTTTTTCATACTAATGGGTGATGAAGCGCTAAATACCAAAAATAACGTTTCCACCCATGTTTCTCTCCGTTGCCTTGAACAGGCTGTGTGCTGCAAAATGCGCTGCAATTCGGTGTCCGAATTTCCCGCGCTGCCCTGCGGACGTGACGTCACATGACGCTACATCCGCAGTTTTGATGCAGGAAAAAGACGGTCACGTTAAATAAAAACACTGTAAGCGATAGTTATGGATTATTCTGCTGTCAGCAAACGATCCAGATCAACTGAAAGGCACTAAAAATTGTAACTACGAAGAAAAAGCTTAGTAAACAACATTATAGTTTTCCAGCTCTGCCATGCAGACATGACGTCACATGACGCTACATCCGCTGTTTTGATAAAGGACGAAGCCGGTCGCGGTAAATTCAAACACTGTAAGCGATTGTTCTGGATTATTCTGCCGTCAGCAAACGATCCAGATCAACTGAAAGACACTAAAAAGTGGAACTACGGTGGACTGTCTTACTGCCATTTTTGGGCTATCTGACTCCTGCTCTGCTCTTCCTTTGCCTGTACGACAGGCTCTCTCTTTTGGGATGGTTGTAGCTAAACGTGTTATTCTTACAGAGTGGAAATCTGCCTCACCTCCCTCCTTTAAGTGCTGGCTAAATAACATGGCTTCTTGTTTACACCTCGAAAAAAATACGTCACGCACTCAGTAACGATGCTCCCAGATATGTTAAGGTTTGGGGGCCATTTCTTGAGCACTTGAACAGTCTTGGGCATATATGTCGCAGGTAGCGTCCCATCTTCTCATTTCCCACAACAGCGGTCAGAGCCTGACCGATCAGGATATAAGCTGGTATCTCATATCTTAACACATTCCCTAATTTAAGAGGCTGCGATAGAGCTGTTTTTTTTTTTTTTTTTTTTTTTTTTTTTTAAATATGTGAATGTGTATGTATGTATGTGCATATATGTATGTATATGTATGTGTGTGTGTGTATATATATATATATATATATATATATATATATATATTTTTTTCTCCTATTTTATTTTTCTTAAATTTATCTTTTTTCTCACTTGGGGGAGGGGGGGGCGTTGTGTTTATCATCTTGAAATATTATTGGTTGACTAACAACTGGTCTGGGATCTGTTTACTAAAGGGAGGGTTGCACAAACATATTGTTGAATGAAGAATATGTAAGAGCTCCCAGTGCTGTAAACCTCTATACATTGACTGGTCCTGATTCATTGCAGATCTACATGCTTTTGTGTAAGTTTGAGCTGTGGACAGTCTTGATGTCACCATTTTTGCTACTGTATGTTGATAATGATTTGTTGTTGGAAATAATAAAAAATAAATAAATATAATATAAAAGAAAAAAAAAAAAAAAAAAGTGGAACTACGGAGAAAAAGGTGAGTAAACAGCATTAAAGTTTCAGTTTGTGCTCCGTGACAGTTTGGCTCGTGGCTGCAGTTACCTGCAGCGCCAATCGCGGCAGTCGCGAGTTTCGTTTCTAAATCTTGCCTCAATTCCCTTTAACATCAGCAAGATGGCGTCCGTTTAGTGCGAGTAGTGCGCTTCGTTTTGCACTTAGTTTTTGGCCGATATTAGGGCAACATCCTGGTACTTTCAGAGCGCTGAATTTTCACTTAAATGACAGCATGAAAGCACTACACACTCAAAAAGAGTGTTTGAAGTGTTTGAAGTGCTCAAGTGCGCGTTTGAGACACGGCCAATGTCTGAAAATAAAAGCAGGGTTTAAAATAATGAGAGAAAAAATGCTGAAATAAAAGCTGGAGCTGACAGAAACTCCTGAAACAAAGCGGAAAATCAGATCAGATCTGATGACCTGAACTCCGTCAGATCAGCAAAAATCCCAAACTTTTCCGGGAGCTCGCCCAACACCGCCTCCTCCCGTCATGAGAAATTTGTTTAGGTTTTTCTCTTTATTTGGTCGCAGAGGGACTGTGGTGTAAGTCTGTTTTCTAATCTTGTATTGTGCCATGATAAATTGAATCTTGAGTCCATTTTAAGCCAACCATGCGGCTTCGGAAAATGAAAAAAGATTAAGAGGAAAGGTCCCAGGTGGGGGGTTGGGTGAGGTTGGGGGTGAAAGTCTTTTGTTTTATTGGTCCGACTCTTCCGCACCTCCTCACCGAGCTGCACACACGAGGAACCAGGATCAGAACCAGGATTGTTTTATGCTTTTCTGAAGTTCTAGCAGGTTTTCTGGATCTGGAAAGTTGCAGAATGAGGACAGAAAACGTGGATTAAAGTCTCATTTCAGTATCTGCAGAGATGAAGTCATTTTCCATCATACTGAGAGTTCATGACGGCTTCCTGCTTTCAGCATTTCATTCTGTCTTTTCATTCTTCATACACACGTTTGTTTTTTTTACTTTGCACCTGCTGCTGCAACTTTAAACTCAGTCAAGTCACAACAAACTTCAGCAAACGTCTCATTTTAATTTCATTTTGTAATTGATTAATTTTTTTCCCTGAGACGTTGGAAACAATCATTTATATCTCACCCAGGAATGAAAAATAACGCGTCATTTATTTGTATCTGAAGGTCTTGTTCATTTTATACTTTCACTGGGTTTGGGTTCAGTACAAGCTCTGGTATCGTACACTGGTATCATACTCTGGTATCATAGTCTGGTATCATAGTCTGGTATTGTACTGTGGTATCTTGCTCTGGTATCATAGCCTACTATGGTATCACGCTGTAGTATCATGCTCTGGTATTGTATTCTGGTATCATACTCTGGTATTGTACTGTGGTATTTTGTTCTGGTATCGTAGCATGGTATCATGCTCTAGTTTTATACTCTTGTATCACTCAGTGGTGTTATACTCTGTATCATACTATGGTATGTATTCTGGTATCGATTTCTTGTAACATACTCTGGTATCAAACTGTGGTATCGAACACTGGTATCATGTTCTGGTATCGTACTGTGGAATCATACCCTGGTATCATGCTCTGGTATCGTACTGTGGTATCATACTCTGGTATCATACTGTGGTACCTGTATTGTGCTCTGGAATCGTACTCTGGTATCATGCTCTGGTATCATACTGTGGTACCTGTATTGTGTTATGATATCATGCTCTGGTATCGTACTCTGGTATCATGCTCTGGTATCATACTGTGGTACCTGTATTGTGCTCTGGAATCATGCTCTGGTATCATACTGTGGTACCTGTATTGTGTTATGATATCATGCTCTGGTATCGTACTCTGGTATCATGCTCTGGTATCATACTGTGGTACCTGTATTGTGTTATGATATCATGCTCTGGTATCGTACTCTGGTATCATGCTCTGGTATCATACTGTGGTACCTGTATTGTGCTCTGGAATCGTACTCTGGTATCATGCTCTGGTATCATACTGTGGTATCATACTGTGGTACCTGTATTGTGTTATGATATCATGCTCTGGTATCATACTGTGGTACCTGTATTGTGTTATGGTATCATGCTCTGGTATCATACTGTGGTATCATACTGTGGTACCTGTATTGTGTTTTGGTATCATGCTCTGGTATCATACTGTGGTACCTGCATTGTGTTCTGGTATTATGCTCTGGTATCATACTCTGGTATCGTACTCTGGTATCATGCTCTGGTATCATACTGTGGTACCTGCATTGTGTTCTGGTATTATGCTCTGGTATCATACTCTGGTATCGTACTCTGGTATCATACTGTGGTATCATACTGTGGTACCTGTATTGTGTTCTGGTATTATGCTCTGGTATCATACTCTGGTATCGTACTCTGGTATCATGCTCTGGTATCATACTGTGGTACCTGTATTGTGCTCTGGAATCGTACTCTGGTATCATGCTCTGGTATCATACTGTGGTATCATACTGTGGTACCTGTATTGTGTTATGATATCATGCTCTGGTATCATACTGTGGTACCTGTATTGTGTTATGGTATCATGCTCTGGTATCATACTGTGGTATCATACTGTGGTACCTGTATTGTGTTTTGGTATCATGCTCTGGTATCATACTGTGGTACCTGCATTGTGTTCTGGTATTATGCTCTGGTATCATACTCTGGTATCGTACTCTGGTATCATGCTCTGGTATCATACTGTGGTACCTGCATTGTGTTCTGGTATTATGCTCTGGTATCATACTCTGGTATCGTACTCTGGTATCATACTGTGGTATCATACTGTGGTACCTGTATTGTGTTCTGGTATTATGCTCTGGTATCATACTGTGCTATCTTACTGTGGTACCTGTATTGTGTTATGGTATCATGCTCTGGTATCATACTGTGGTATCATACTGTGGTACCTGTATTGTGTTCTGGTATTATGCTCTGGTATCATACTGTGGTATCATACTCTGGTATCGTACTCTGGTATCGTACTCTGACAGCATTAAATGACCTGCTCTGTAATGACAACACTTAGACCAGTCTTCATGAAACTGGATCCAGCATCTGAATCAGAACCAGGTCCAGTTCTAAAGATCTTAAATTGAATATTTTAATTTTTCCTCAGTTTGAACTCTCTTACAGAAGTTTTCTGTCATGTCTACCAGTAGTCACCAGGAACAGTTCTCCTACACTGACCCTGCAGTTTCTGCTGGTAACGCTCCGTCTTCTGCGTCGAGTGATGGATCTGCAGAGAGACTGAAAATGCACCAAAATATACACGAAACGATGCAGGGGACGGACAAAACTGTCCGTCTGCATATCCGTCTCCTGCGTATCTGTCCTCCGTGTATCCGTCTCATCTCTTGCATATCTGTCCTCTGCGTATCTGTCTCTTGTCTCCTGCGTATCTGTCTCATGTGTATCCATCCTCTGCATATCCGTCCTCTGCATATCCGTCTCTTGTCTCCTGCGTATCCGTCTCATGTGTATCCATCCTCTGCATATCCGTCCTCTGCATATCCGTCTCTTGTCTCCTGCGTATCCGGCCTGTGCATATCCGTCTCCTGCGTATCCGTCTCGTCTCTTGCATATCCGTCTCTGCGTATCCGTCTCTTGTCTCCTGCGTATCCGTCTCCTGCGTATCCGTCCTCCGTGTATCCGTCTCGTCTCTTGCATAACCGTCCTCTGCGTATCCGTCTCTTGTCTCCTGCGTATCCGTCTCATGCATATCCATCCTCTGTGTAACCGTCCTCCGAGTATCCATCTCCTGCATATCTGTCTCTTGTCGCCTGCGTATCTGTCCTGTGCATATCCATCTCGTGTATCCGTCCTCTTCACATCCATCCAGCCCGTATTTGTCCTCTGCGTATCTGTCTCGTGTCCTACGTATCCGTCCTCTGCGTAACAGTCCACTGCCTATCCATCTCCTGCGTATCCATCCTTTGCGTATCCGTGTCATCTCCTGCACATCCCTCCAGCCCGTATTCCCTTGTGCATCGGTCTTCTGCATAACCGTCCTCTGCGTATCCATCTCCTGCATATCTGTCTCTTGTCTCATGCGTATCCGTCCCCTGCATATCCGTCTTATGTGTATCCGTCCTCTTTTTATCCATCCAGCCCGTATCCGTCCTCTGCGTATCTGTCCTCTCTGTATTAGTCCTCTGTGCATCCGTCTCTTGTGTCCTGCATATCCGTCCTCTGTGTAATCGTCCTCTGCATATCCGTCTTCTGCGTATCTGTCTCTTGTGTCCTGTGTATGTATCTGTCCTCTGCATATCCGTCCCCTGTCTTCTGCGTATCCGTCTTCTGCGTATCTGTTCTCTGCATGTACCGTCCTCTGCTGTATCCATCTGCTGCATATCTGTCTCTTGTCTCCTGCGTATCCGTCCTATGCGTATCCGTCCTGTGCGTATCTGTCTCTTGTGTCCTGTGTATGTATATGTCCTCTGCATATCCGTCCCGTCTTCTGCGTATCCGTCCTCTGCGTATCCGTCTTCTGCGTATCTGTCATCTGCATTACTGTCCTCTGCGTATCCATCTGCTGCATATCTGTCTCTTGTCTCCTGCGTATCCGTCCTGTGCGTATCCGTCTTCTGCGTATCCGTCTCTTGTGTCCTGTGTATGTATATGTCCTCTGCATATCCGTCCCGTCTTCTGCGTATCCGTCTTCTGCGTATCTGTCTCTTGTGTCCTGTGTATGTATATGTCCTCTGCATATCCGTCCCGTCTTCTGCGTATCCGTCCTCTGCGTATCCGTCTTCTGCGTATCTGTCCTCTGCATAACCGTCCTCTGCGTATCCATCAGCTGCATATCTGTCTCTTGTCTCCTGCGTATCCGTCCTGTGCGTATCCGTCTTCTGCGTATCCGTCTCTTGTGTCCTGTGTATGTATCTGTCCTCTGCATATCCATCCCGTCTTCTGCGTATCCGTCTTCTGCGTATCCGTCCTATGCGTATCCGTCCTGTGCGTATCCGTCTTCTGCATATCCGTCTCTTGTGTCCTGTGTATGTATCTGTCCTCTGCATATCCATCCCCTGTCTTCTGCGTATCCGTCCTCTGCGTATCCGTCCTCTGCATATCCGTCTTCTGCGTATCTGTCCTCTGCATAACCGTCCTCTGCGTATCCATCTGCTGCATATCTGTCTCTTGTCTCCTGCGTATCCGTCCTGTGCGTATCCGTCCTGTGCGTATCTGTCTCTTGTGTCCTGTGTATGTATATGTCCTCTGCATATCCGTCCCGTCTTCTGCGTATCCGTCCTCTGCGTATCCGTCTTCTGCGTATCTGTCCTCTGCATTACTGTCCTCTGCGTATCCATCTGCTGCATATCTGTCTCTTGTCTCCTGCGTATCCGTCCTATGCGTATCCGTCCTGTGCGTATCTGTCTCTTGTGTCCTGTGTATGTATATGTCCTCTGCATATCCGTCCCGTCTTGTGCGTATCCGTCCTCTGCATATCCGTCTTCTGCGTATCTGTCTCTTGTCTCCTGCGTATCCGTCCTCTGCGTATCCGTCCTGTGCGTATCTGTCTCTTGTGTCCTGTGTATGTATATGTCCTCTGCATATCCGTCCCGTCTTCTGCGTATCCGTCCTCTGCGTATCCGTCTTCTGCGTATCTGTCCTCTGCATAACCGTCCTCTGCGTATCCATCTGCTGCATATCTGTCTCTTGTCTCCTGCGTATCCGTCCTATGCGTATCCGTCCTGTGCGTATCTGTCTCTTGTGACCTGTGTATGTATATGTCCTCTGCATATCCGTCCCGTCTTCTGCGTATCCGTCCTCTGCGTATCCGTCTTCTGCGTATCTGTCCTCTGCATTACTGTCCTCTGCGTATCCGTCTTCTGCATATCTGTCTCTTGTCTCCTGTGTATCCGTCCTATGCGTATCCGTCTTCTGCATATCCGTCTCTTGTGTCCTGTGTATGTATCTGTCCTCTGCATATCCATCCCCTGTCTTCTGCGTATCCGTCCTCTGCGTGTCCGTCCTCTGCGTCCAGCATAAATGGGCCTTCAGGCTGATACGATGAAGTCTGTAGCAGGAGTTGAAATGTTGCACCAAAAAAGGGCTGAATCAGCAAAACTCATGTTTCAATTCAAGTTCCTGGTTGAGTTGCCCTCACGGTCGCAGAGGCTTGTTGTTGGCCCATACATGTTACATGCGTGTACTCCACCCATGCTGGTGAATGTAGTGGGCGGAGCTAAAGAGACATTTTGTAATTATCACAGTGTTTCCTGGTAGTTGAGGCTGGCGGCAGGTCTCGTCATCGGAACTACGTGTCTCGGCCTCCGATTAGTCTTCGCCATGGTTACGGTTGGTGAAGGAACTTTGTGCTGAGGAATCATGAAAGGGCTCAGGATGCTGAAAGGTCGCAGTTCTTATCAGGAAGCATCATCAGCCCGTTTCCTGCCCCCTCACCTGCAGGTGGGGGTGATGAAAATCACGGATCATTGTGGATTTACCAGACTGTCTCTGATAAACTGCCGTAGATCATCTGAAGGATAAACCATTCATCCCAGTTAAGAAAAAACTTTATTTACATGGCAGCTTCCACAGACGGAGTCACAGGAAATACACGAGATTAAACACAAACAAACAACCAGTCAACTACGGGAGTTTCTCCCACGCTGCCATATCTGAGACACTGGTGATGATGATGATGATGGACCAGGAGGAGGTTTAAGGGTTAAAGTGGTGATGTTCACCCAGGTTGGATCAGTGATGGTCTTTCTGATCCCGCGGCTGACATCTGCATCGAAGGCAAAGATTCCCACCACATGTAAACGCAGCGTTACTGATCAGCTGACAGGGAATCTGTCTCTGTCCGTCTCGCTCTCCGACCGTCCATCCGTCCACCTGCCTCTTTCCATTCTGCAGTCTCGTCCTTCCAGTCCGTCCAGGTAACACACCTGTCCGTCCTCCTGTCCGTTTGACTGACCGGCGTCTGTCGGCCGTGATGTTTTCCTCTCGTTTCTGTCTCTTTCTTCTCCATCCGTGTCCGTCTGAGCTCGTCCGGCCTGTCCGTCTGCATCTGGTCTCGCCCTCCTCGTGAACTCTGCCCGCGTCTTTACTCTCCTTCCCCTGAACTTTGCCACTAATTCCTCCTGAAAGTGTCCGTCATCGTCTCGGCTGCCGGAGAAGTCGCTTGTTCCTCCGCTGACAGGAGAGCATCTGCTTTGTGTTGGGACAGAGAGGAAACAAGTCCAACTCTGACCTCTGACCTTCTGCTGGGAAAGCCGGTGCCCTGCAGGTTGCAGCTTTCTGTGCTTTTCAGGGGAAAAGTGTCAGCGATGGAAATGAGGATTAAAACCTGGACAAAGAGAACAAATGGAGGTGATTTGGAGACAGGAAAGATTTGAGTCGTTAGGCGGCCGAAGGGTCAGAGATCTCAGCTCAGGCGGAGAAAGTGGGTGAGAAATGGCCGAGCCGAGGTATCGGGAAGGTGGGCAGCTGCTGGTGGGACAGCCTGTAATAGCAGACGGCTGCAGGACGGACGGAGGGAAGATGGAGGGAAGACGGAGGGAAGGAAGACAGGAAGCGGAGAAGAACGAGGCCAGAACACGGCAGATATGAAAGCGTGCATAGGTAATAGAGCGTAAAGCCACGAGGTGAGGATGAGGAGTGGGTCGGGATGGCCCCTTTCCTCAGCTTGGGGGGAAGGGAGGGTGAAGGCTGGGACTCTTACCCAGCAGAGAGCGAGCAGAGGTTAGGAGGAGGAAGCAGGGGGCGGAGCCTGCGCTGACTGGCGCGTCGGCCGACCACTCGCACGGCGGCGCGGCGCGGAAGTGAAAAAACCCAGCGAAGACGGAGATAATTCTAATTAGAAGTGACTCTGCGTGCCAGTGATCCATGCAGACTATTAGTGTTGTCACGAAACACTGCGGATACTACTGGGCATGCTCGGTGAGCTGGGCCGGCCCCCGCTCGGCTGAGCTGTTTGGCGGAGGGAAGGGAAGGTCACGTCGCCGGGGTGTGCAGCAGCGGCGAGCGCTCCCTCGGCTCGCTCGGGGTTGCCTGGATTCTGCACGCGATCTTCACCAGGGGGCGGGGTGGGAGCGAGCCAGCCGGGTCACGCCGCCGTTGTTTGTTTGAAAATACTGCAGCGCAGTTTTGCTGCAGTTTGGCTACGGTTGAAGCCGATGCCCTTTAAAGGGGCCACGGTGGGTTCAAGGCCGCCAGACGCTGCCAGATTCCATCGACTCGCCGCTCGTCTGCGGCTCAGCGTCGCTTTGAAAAGCAAAAACAAAAACACGACGACCAAAACGAGGCGTCGCTGCACCAACACGCAGCGCTGCTTCCTGACTCTAACGGGTGTGTCACAGCCGCTCCGGCGGCATGAAAACACGCGTTTAACCTTTCTGCTTTAGGAAAGCTTGAGTTTCACACGTCGGACGGCCTTTAAACTTCTCATATTAACGTTCCCATTAAACAGACAAGGAATTAGAAACTCTGTCACAACAACAGAATGTGGCCACCAAAAGACCCAAGTCAAGTTAAAATGTTGAAGATTAAGTGTGCACGAATGCAGCGCCAGCGTGCACGAGCTTCTCTTCGCCTAATCTCACAGACGATGGCAGATTTTAGGTGTTAAATTCAGAGATTTCTGGAATCCTGCAGGCACATTCAGGTGTTTGCAAACATGAACTCGTCATGGAGGCGACCTCGTTTCTTCCCTCTGAGGCTGAAACCACGTTCGTGTCCACAGCTGCACCCTCAGCTTCCTCTTTTAACCAGAACCCTGAATTCTGCAGGAAGTTTGAGGTCGTACCTTCGTGCTTTGACCTAAATATGGAACCAAATGTAAGAGTAGAGATTTCTTCCTGTTAACGATGAGTCACTGAGATACGGCAGCGAGCTGCAGATATTTCAGGCTTTGTGGGGTTAAACCGTGGAGGCGGAGGGGGTTGGTCCACATTCCTCCTGATGTAAATCTGAAATCCGGCTTCGGCTCAGGATTCTGTGTTTTCTGCAGTTTAATGAGGAAAACATCCAGAGCGTCTGTTCAGCTTCACGTCGGCTCACCAGCCTGAAGTCTGCAACTCCGACACGGAAATAATTCATTCTCACTTCTGCCGGCACACTCACACGTTTGTCAGCTTTTAATTACGGATAAATTAAAGATGTTATCATTTCCATTATATTACCTATTAAGTATTTAACCTATAAATAATATTATTCATATATATCTATCTATATATATATATATGTACAGTTCTCAAAATTATACATTGCAGACAAAGACAAAGCTAAATTTACAATAGTTATTCAAATGACCAGAAACTAAAGAATCTAATAATGCATGAAAATTCACAAAATTATGATTTCGTGTAACACGATTTTGCTTTTGATTGTGGTTGGAAATAAAAAATGAAAAAACACAAACGCATCACAGTACCTTTTCCATGAACAGTGGACCAAGATACGTGTCAAGATTCAATTCAAATAAATGTATTTCACCACGGGGAAATTCAAAGGAGCAAAGAAGTCGCTAAGAAATAAAACACATAATTCAAGTTACAGACATACAAATAAGTCCCACTCCCCCCGCCAAAGGAAACACATAAAAGTTATAAATTTAAAACATATTAGAAATGAAGAAGTTAGAACATCAGTAAAACAAGTTAAAAATAATAAACGAGGTGTAGAAGTCATATATACATATATATATATATATATATATATATATATATATATATACACATACACACACACACACACACACATACAATAATGTACGAGTACAACTCACGCGTGTGTGTGTATACATAGATAGATATATATTAAAAAAAATTATTTTTAATAAAACAATATTTATAGCTGATAAAAATATATTATTTTTAAAATTTAGGTAAGTGTTAATTATTTTGATATTGATTTTAATTTAAGATTATTTTTCTTTAATATAAATACTTTAAAAGTTCCTTATTTTAATAGGTTTGTGCATTTTTTAATCGGGATCATTTTAAAACTAATTTCTGCTTTTTACTGAAACAACTTGTGGCTTGTCTCTAAAAAAAAAACATGAAAAAGAGAGAAGAGGAAAAAACAGATTTTTAGTGTTTGGAAAGTCAAACTTTGCCGGTCTCATTCAGGTAAAATGGATGTAAAGCACCGTAAAGAATAATTAGTAAAGAATAATTAACATAAATGGCACTTTGGTTCATTTCAGTGAAATTGCCAGAAACATAGTCAAACTTTTAGTTCCAGTTTCAGTTTAGTTCTGTTAAAAGAAAACAACAGACTTGCAGTGAAATGATGGAATGAATAAATAAATAAATAAATTCAGAGGAACAGACACAGAGAGGAAAAAACTGTTCTGCATTCCTGCTGCGAGTGAAAAGGTTGAAATTAGCATTCGAGTCATTTTACAGCGTCAAATCTGGAAGGTTTTAAATCTCAACATTTTTAGAGGTTAGTTGTTTTTTTAAACAAAAATAGCAGAAAAGTAAAAAACAAAAGATCCTAAATTCACAGAAAATGTTAAGATACAATATCTCAGACTGTTGGTAAGTTTCCCGCTTCAGCTTTACTGCAATACAAGTTTATTTTATTGTCCTGTAGTTCAAAGAAAATCAGGTATAATTGAGCTGCATTCACTGACTGTCAGCACGGTGGGGAATCAGCACACTGACAAGTTTAGCTCATCAGTGTAAAACATCTTCTAAAGTCACAAAAACAAACACTTTTCCCAACTTTAAACCAGATTTCTGCAGTTTTTCTCCAGTCCAGCTGAACAGACAGAAATTCATCACTTCTCTCATTTATGCAGGTTTTTTTTTTTTTTTTTTAATTGAATCTGAATAAACTGAAAGTAAAATAATTGAAATGTTTGAAATATTTTGTTCAGTAAATATAGATTTTAAACAAGTAATACATAAGTTTATTCAGGAGTTATTTTTTTCTTCGGATAATTATGATTATTATTATCATTTTATTATTATTATTAATAGCAATAATAATAATAAATAAATAAATAAAACACTGGTCACTAATAAAACTGCATAAATAAATTATTTTTTTTTCTAAAGGGAAACTAGAGAAATCTCCACCAGACGAGTTTCTTACCGGCCGTGTCTCCTGTCCTCCCGGTTTTATCCCCCCTGGAGGGTTGTCATCTTTAAAAAGCTTGACATCCATCCGGGTGTTTACAGCCTCGTACGTCCATCACAAACAACAACATGGAGATTACAGGATGTGACAGGAGCTGTTAGCGAGCGTCCGAGTGTTAATGATGATGAACCTGAAGTGGTCCTGCTGCCTCATGACCATCGTCTTCATTCATTTCTGCTTCCTGCTTTATTTATGTCAGAGAAAACTTTCTTTTCTGTAGTAACAATCAAACAACAGACCCCCCACCCACCCACCATTAAAACTCAAGTATCATTTTATTTCAGTAGTTTGTTAAAATCCACAGAAATAAAAACCAATTTGAGCAAATAAATAATAAATAGATAAACTAAGTCTCACAAAGTCTCGTTGCAGTTAAAAGTTAAAGAATAAAAATGGGTTCAAAGACGGGTTGTAGATGTGGACAGTGAAGGGGTCTCTAACATTCCAGCAGCGTTTTTAGTGAAACGTTCCAGTTTATGGAAGAAAATTCCACGTGAACACATACTTCTGTAGAATAAACTGCAGAACCAGGGTACATGACGTTTAAGACTCATTTTAAATTAAGCAAACAAGGAACAAAAACTGCTGATAATGTTTCAGAGGGGACCTTAAACGCCTCACCGTGGCCTGGATTCAGTGTCAGGGTGGGTTTTAGTTTCTTAAAAACATCAACAGTTAAACATTTTGCTGCACAATGATGAGCCAGCGTGAATCAGTTAAACCAGGGCTGAGTGAATTTTCAGCCGTTCACCACATAAAAAGTCTTAATTCAGCTTAAAAACACCAAATTACTGCCTAGATAGACTTTAGGTTCCCAAAAGTTTAAATGACAGTTGTTCATTTCAGTGAGATTAAATCTGTCAGAAGTAATTAAGAAGTACTAAAAGTTATTTTGGATTTCTGTCAGTGATTCACGTCAAATAAAAATTATATTTTATTTTATGCTTTTAATTTAACACAAGAAGCTTTCAAAGTTGGAACTGAGTTATGAAGTGAAATATTCAGCGAGTTTGTCACGACGGATTTTCACAGCATTTAATCACGAACCAGATAAACCGTAATAAATCATTATACATCCTTTCCAATAAATCTTACTAGTTCACAGTCTTTTATATTTTGATAATTGTTTAAATCTACTTATACACGTGTTTTCGTGTCTTATGTCTCATAAATGTTCCTATAGACTGAATTTATTTCCCCTAACTGGAATCTGTTTGCTAAATTTGCTCTGCATGAGTTCAAGTTCAACTTGAAATGAGGTCAAACTGAAAACTGAACAGCAAGAATCAAGTCTAAGAAAAGCCTGTAGTTTTTATAAATGCACAAGTTTTAAAAAAAGACGAAACTTTAAGTCTGTGACGGGACAGAAAATGCTGAACGTGTCCGTTAACTTGCAGCCTGCACGGTTCTGCAGGACTCTGCACACCAGGAAGCTCTTCAGCACCAACTTAGAAAGAACTGCAGGATCTTTTATTCTCCTGGAGTTTCACGTTTAACAGCAGTTAAAAGTAGGAACTCTTTATCTGGCGAGGCACCAGATAAAGAGTAAAACAAAGAGATAAAAGTAAAACTGTATTACTTCAGAAAAAGACAACAAAGTCTTGTAATATCCTCCGATTTCACAACAAGTCTTCTGTGGCTGAAATGGTAAATTTCTTAGTATTTCCCTCAATTTCCGAGTAATTCCCAGTAATTGTGATTTTACCAGCACAGATTTCTGCCCAGTTTTCCTAACATCATTCTTATTCTGGATAATGACTGCAAAAAGTTGTTTTAAACTGATATTATCATAAAAGTGTGGAGCTGATCAACGAACTGGGAACACAGCAGTAACTGGAAGCACTGGGGGCTTTTTCTGCAAACGGCTGCAGGTTGGATGTTTCCCTGCGGGCCGACGCCGGCCGGATTAACTGAGTGGAAGTTGATGCAAATGACCTGTGAAGGAGTTTGTTTAGCAGCAGCCTTTTAAAGTTGGGCTCTGCAGCAGATTACAGACCACTTAGTGGCAAGGCTCAAAGGCCACTGACCAGAATAACCTTCCAATCCAACCAGTGGCACAGGCGCTGAGAAAACTGGCCCTTAAAAACGCTGCAGCTTCACGTGGAGTTCAACAAGCCGCGAGCCGAAAGCTTCGTTTCTCCTGCAACAGTCACTCATCACCGAGTCCAGTTAGACAAAACCCCAGTTCTAACATCTATTTAGATTTTTATCATACTGTTTGTTTTACATATAGTTTTTACAACAGTGATTATATTTCAGGTATTTGACTTCCTTTGTCAAATCAAATCCTTTTAAAAATCTCCACTTTATTTTTTAAAGAATAAAGTTTATGTAAACATTTGTCTGAAGTGTTCAGTAATCTACATGCAGATCATATTTTCCAAAACATTTATGTTGTTGAAAACATGAAAAAATTAACAGTATGAGACCATTTTTAAACTTAAAGCGTTTTTTGTTTTTTGCCATTCCCCCCCCCCATATGGAAACCTCCCCCTGTCAACTCCTTCTGTTCAGGGAATGTTGGAAAATTTACCTCCAGCTTAAATATTTTCTCAACCTAAACGGTTTTAGATGAGGCTCGAACGTCCAACCAGAGAAAGCAAACAAATGTAAAGATGAGAAGTCAAAAATAGCTGTTGTTAGGGAGATGAATGCACTTCAAAGTAAACTCACACTTCACGACAAATCAGACTTTTACAGAACAAAGTTGGTCAGAAATAAATAAAAATCACAACATGTTGATATATTTGTAAGATTTAACTTGAGACTGTTGCAAAATAATTTAAAAAAAACTTCCTCTTCACGTGCATTCATTTGTTTGCAGGAATTTAAAAAGTTCTAACGTAGAGTCATTGGGAAGTTTTTCTCCTTCATTTAACGCTGAACACTCTTCTGTAAAGATACACTTTGCCGTTTGGCTCGTGTGCATCAAGATAAAACATATTTCTGCAACTAATGTCAAGAAAGTGTGAAAAATACAACAGACTAAATAAAATGCACAACAAACCAATAGATAAACTGCCATGATAATTAACTGATGTGCAAATTGCTTTTTGTTAAATGCTATTTTTTATTTACTATTTCTAAGTCGGAACATAAAAAACTTAGAAACACAGGACTCTAAAATCTGTTGGGTTTCTAAAACCTTGCGAAGACGTTAAATAAATTTTGGATTAAAAACTAGACTCTGGGCCACGTTTCACACACTTTGGAAACAACAGGGGAAAAAAATCACCCAAATGAAGTGAAATAACTTCATGGCCTCATCAACATTCACCATGTGCCAAATGAATCACCCATCTGCTTTGTCTGCGATGTTTCGGACATTTTCAGCCTTTTCTAAACTACAGTCTACACGTTTAACACAAAGTGGCCGAGCATGACCGACACGGGGGGGGGTTAGAAACCACTAAATTTTTTCAACTCCCAATTTAACCAATGCTGACTTCTACAAATCAGATCTCTTGGAGACACCATGCCCCGAATGCCACATCCTCCACACCACATCCCCATCTCCCCTACACCTCATTCCCCACACCCCCCACACCACATTCCCATCTTCCCTACACCTCATTCCCCACACCCCCCACACCACATTCCCATCTCCCCTACACCTCATTCCCCACACCCCCACACCACATTCCCATCTTCCCTACACCTCATTCCCCACACCCCCCACACCACATCTTCCCTACACCACATTCCCCACACACCCCACACCACATCCCCATCTCCCCTACACCACATTCCCCACACCCCCCGCACCACAACCCCATCTTCCCTACACCACATTCCCCACACCCCCCCCCCCCCGCACCACAACCCCATCTTCCCTACACCACATTCCCCACACCCCCCGCACCACAACCCCATCTTCCCCTACACCCACATTCCCCACACCCCCGCACCACATCCCCATCTTCCCTACACCACATTCCCCACACCCCCACACCACAACCCAATCTTCCCTACACCACATTCCCCACACCCCCCGCACCACAACCCCATCTTCCCTACACCACATTCCCACACCCCCCTCACCCCAACCCCATCTTCCCTACACCACATTCCCCACACCCCCCGCACCACAACCCCATCTTCCCTACACCACATTCCCCACACCCCCCGCACCACAACACCATCTTCCCTACACCACATTCCCCACACCCCCATCTTCCCTACACCAATTCCCCACACCCCCATCTTCCCTACACCACATTCCCCACACCACATGCCCATCTCCCCTACACCTCATTGCCCACACCCCCCACACCACATCCCCATCTTCCCTACGCCACATTCCCCACACCACATCCCCATCTCCCCTACACCTCATTCCCCACACACCCCCCACACCAAATCCCCATCTTCCCTACACCACATTCCCCACACCGCACCACATGCCCATCTCCCCTACACCTCATTGCCCACACCCCCACACCACATCCCCATCTTCCCTACGCCACATTCCCCCCACACCACATGCCCATCTCCCCCCTACACCACATTCCCCACACCACATCCCCACATCCCCTTGCAGCCTCACCTCTCCTGTGCCACATCCCCACCTCCCCCACAGCCTCACGTCTCCTATGCCACATAGCCACCTCCCCCACCACCCAGACCCACATCCCCCACCTGCCCCTCCCCCCACTCCTCATCCCACATCTCTCTTCAGTCACGTAGAACCACAGAAGATGACTCCTGACAGATACTACGAAGATTTTAACAGTTTACGTTTCAATTAATCCACTGAGATCAATTCTGAGCTTCACTGTAGCAACATTTTATTTGCAAACGGTAGCAGCTTTTATTTGATTATAAATGTCAACAGACATGAAATAACTGGCATTTAATAAAATATCAGTGTCACCTGATCAGGTTTCGGAAATGTAGTTTTGAACAAACATAGGAAATAAAAACAAAAGTTTAAAATCCACCTCCAGAACAATAATCTACAGAGTCGGAAAACTTCTGTTCTTGACACAATTTATTGAATCTGTTTAGATAACAGTAACAAGAAATTCACTTCTGGTCATTTATTTATCTGTAACATCTGAATTTTCTCTTTTTCTCCATTGTTCCACCCCAGTCCTTGTTTTTTTTCTTCTTCAGATAATTAATATTAGATTATTAATATTCTGTTATTTATGTGTTGTTGCTTTGTAGAAAACAATAAAACGTTTTAATCTAAAACATAAAAGAAGAAACCCCAGCACCCAAATGTGGCAACTCAGTACAGGGTCCGATTGCTAAAATCTCTACTGATAAAATAAAAGTGATTATTATCTCCACAACATCACAGACGGTCTCTGTATGTTTTCTTTAACTGTTTAATACCTACTGATAAAATCATAGAACAAAGGTTTTATCTGTCTGAGATTATTGATTGAAAGAAAGCAATAGTATAAATAATGAGTATAAATTATGACAAAATATCCAACAAAAAACTTACAAAATTAAACAATAATAATAATCTAAAGTCAACATGTTCAAATACTTTAGGAAAAATTCAACTTACATCATGTCTCAAGTTCCGATTTTGAAAATGAAATATATTTCAGTTTGTGGTAGCAGAGCAGGACTGTCCTGAAACACCAGGCTGTATTGGACCACAAAGTCTGAATCGTAAAGTTTTGTTTTATAGTTTAATTATATTTCCTTCAGTGTACCAGCAGCTTTTCTCCCCGACTTGCTTCTATAGGAAACTTATCTGTAGATGTTACGTGACACACAAACAGAAAACACGCTGTGACTGAATCCGTCGTTACTGAACAAACTTATTTGAATATTGCACTGATAAAGAACAAATCAGCTAAAGTTTGGTTTTAATAATCTTCTGCTGTTTCTCTGACAGACGGTGAAACAACCTTCCCTCGTGGATTTTAACATAAATACCAAACCTTCTTTGTGAGACTTGCAGAGCAAATGGACGATAAATTATTAATGTCCAGTGTTTCTATAATGTCTTCTGGTACATTATGTGCACATTGTGGGGTGAAAGGGAAAACTTGTTATTCAGGTTGTCTTTAACTCTTTAATCTGTCCGTGTTTTTGGAAACGGACTAAAAAACAGGAAGAACTGAGAACGTGAACACGTTTCAGGTTCAAGATGTCATCAAATGAAAAACAAACTTGGAATAAATGATGAAGCAGGTCACTGAGCCAGTTTAACATTCCTGATTATTCCTAATTTCAGTTAAGTTTGAAGTTAGAGTTGAGCAGAATTTAAGGGAGCAAGCGGATCATAACGGCTGATGTTTGGATCAGAAGCAGAACCAAAACAAACAAAAAGAAGCAGCTGTCTGACATGAGACTGGAGCTGCAGTTCAACCTCCCAACGTTCCCTTGTTTTCTGGGTCATAAAGCACGTGTGTGCTCGTGCATGTTGCCGGGGTGTTTGCTGAGATGCGTCCGGATTATCCTTATTTATGAAACTGTATCAGCATGTTCGTACGGAGGCAGATGTTCGTACCATCGACTCCCAACGTCACGACCAAACAGCACTCCGTCAGTTCCACATCCTGCCTGACTGGTTCGTATCTGCTCGTCTCAGAGCATCAGACTCCATTTACAGTGACAACGTCGACATTTCATGGTCAGTCTTACCAACTCTGGCCGTCGTAACTGGAAATCGTCCACAAACATCCACATCCGACCCCTTAAAACTCGTCTTTGTGATGTGGTTGATGTGTGAGAGAGTCCTGAAGGCTTTTCTGGCTCAGTCAGGCGTGAACAGCTGCGCAGCAGAGACCATGTCTGCAGGCGCATGTTTTGATATCTGAAACGGTCGCTTTCAAACAGATTACAGGCGGAAATACCTGACATGATGGCAGACAAAAGAGAATCAAGCAGTAAGAGAAGCCACAGTCTGAACAAGACACCACAGCAGTGCTTATTATGACTGCAGCTTACTGTTCGCTTCATCGTCACCTCGTTCTGGTGAGTTCACTTGTTTCACTGAAGACTCCTTTTAACCCTTGAAGAGGTACGATGATTTTTTTCACTGAGTCCCTACAGATACACGAAGGCCAATCCAGCATCATCTTCGTCCTGTCTCTTCTCCAAGATCTCCCCTAACAACAGGCAATCTGGCATAGTCTTCATCCTAATCCAGCAACATCTTCATCCGTCTCATTAGGTTCATTCTGAGATCATAAGAAAAGCCAAATATCCTGAACGTTTTTGGGATATTTGTTAGTATTGTATGTATGTATGTATACTGTATATACAGTTGTCCTCAAAATCATTCAATCCATCCAATTAAATAAGAAAAAGCCAGTCAGATAAGCTGAAATTATAGATTTAAGAAAAATTATGAAAATAGTGACATTGCTTTTTTGGTTCAACAGAAATATGAAAACAAACAAAAAACCAGCATGAGGGGACCCTGAAACTAATATTTTGTTGAGCAACAGTTTGACACAATCACTGCAATCTAGGGATGTAACGATTACCGGTAAAATGGTTTATCGTGATAAATTTACCAACGATTAGTGATACCTTTTCAAATTTTAATTATCGTAAAAAAAACGTGACTGATTCCTGCACTTTGAAAAAGTCCCAGTGATGCTGCTCATTGGCTGGAAAAGCAGCAGCAGTCGAAGTTTGCAATGTTTAATTCATGAAAACATGGTGGAAGCCAACGAAGGCGCCCACATGGACAGCTCTGAGATTTTTCCCCTTTTAAAAAGGAAGAAGTAGACATTTAGACTCATTTTGGATATTTTTTAAGATGCTGGGGGATATTTCTATAATACTGCGATAAAAATGATAACCGTGATCATTTTGGTCACAATAACCGTGATATGAAATTTTCATATTGTTACATCCCTACTGCAATCAGGAGTTTTCTGTAACATCGCATCAAACGTCTGCACCTGTTGACAGGTACATACATAGGAAAGGTGCTCTAATTTGTTTGGGAAAGTTTTGCTTGTTTGCTATTTTTAAATCATTCTTTTCAACTACAAATCAAAAGCAATATCTTCTTTCACCAAATTATAATGTAGAGATTTTTTATTTTTTACTGTACTTTCAGATTCTTATTTGAATTACTATTATGAATTTGGCCTTTTCTGTAATTGTAAGGTACCCTCCAATTAAAGAAAAGGCCAAATTCACAATAATCAAACAACAAGAAACTAAAGAAACTCATAATAAAAATTTACAAAATTATAATTAAGTGAAATAAGATATTGCTTTTGAATTGTGGTTCTAAATAATAATTAAGAAAAACAAACAAACAAAATTGTCCCAGACATGTTAGAGCACCTTTCCTGTAAACAGTGGACAAAAATACCTGTCAACAGGTTCAGACGTCTTTGAACGTGAGAGAAAACACCTGATTGCAGTGATTGTTTCCAAGTGTTGCTCAACAAAATTTTTGCTTACAGGCCCCATCATACTTGCTTGCTTGCTTTATTATTTCCTTGTTTTTAATAATTCTTTCGAACCATAATTCAAAATCAATGTCATGATTTTCACAGACGTTTTATTTATTATTACTTTTGTCGATTTCAACTTATTTCTCTGACGGCTGATTTTTTTTTTCCTTCTTTAATTTTAGAAGAAAAAATTTTTTGAGAATGACTGTATATTCCCCTCTGGGATCATACCAGTATATATAAAAATATATATATAAATATATATATATATATATATATATATATATATACACTATATTGCCAAAAGTATTGTCTCACCTGCCTTAACTCTCATATGAGCATAAGTGGCATCCCATTCCTAATCCACAGGGTTAGGTATGACGTTGGTCCACCTTTGCAGCGAGAACAGCTTCAACTCTTCTGGGAAGGCTGTCCACAAGGTTTAGGAGTGTGTTTATGGGAATTCTTGTCCAGAATGTCTTGGTATGCTGAAGCAGTCAGAGTTCCTTTCACTGAAACTAAGGGGCCAAGCCCAGCTCCTGAAAAACACCCCCACACCATAATCCCCCCTCCACCAAACTGTACATATATATATATATATATATATATATATATATATATATATATATATATATATATATATATGTATGTATATACATACATATAAAGGTTGCAACAATACATGTATTTGTATTGAACTGAACTGTACAGGTGTGTATCGAACTGTGACCACCACATATTGAATATACAGACTTTTTAATTTGTTATAAAAACTTGTGTTCTGACGATGAACTGTGTTTTGAAAACTCTGTGGATCTGTGTTCAGCTACATTCATATCTGGTATTTGGAACTGCTTTGGCTTTCATGTCAAGTATGACCCTGATGGTAAACCATTGGGGACAAAAGCACATTTGCTTAGAAAGGCATGAAAATGTGTGTGTGTGTGTGTGTGTGTGGGGGGGGGGGGGGGGGGTTGTATTGACAAAACATCTAACCGTGACACTAAAGTATCAAATATGTTCAAATAACAAGAAATAATAACAAATAAAGATTTACTAAATCATAATTTAGTAAAATCAAACCGTCTTTGAATTGTGGTTTTAAGAATTAATTAGAAAAAAACAAACAAAACTGTCACAGACAAACTACCACCTTACTCACGAACAGTAGATCAACATACCTGTCAACAGGTGCAGGCGTCTGATTGGACGTCACAGAAAACACCTGATTGCAGTGATTTTCTCAGTGTTGCTCAATAAAAATCTAGGTCAGGAGCCCCACCAGCTCTTTTGCTTGTTTTATTTTTTGTTTGTTTTTGTTTGTCTGTTGAACCATGGTTCAAAATCAATGTCATGATTTTTATAGAATTTCTATGCATCATTATTTTTGTCTGATTTTTTTCGATCTCTAATAGGAGAGGATGGGAACTTTCATTAGCCACTGTTCTCCTGGGTATATGTATGCACATGTGTATGTATGTATATGTGTGTGTATACAGTACATATATATGTGTACCACTACCCCTCAGATAGGATTAAACTCAATAACCAGCTCTACCTCTTTTACTCCAATCACTCCATCTTACCATCCCATCTGGAAGTGTGGAATACTGGAGTTTGAGTCTGGATTAAGTCGTGATTCATTGTCCCATCCATGCTGCTCATCATCACCTCTTCGTCTCAGCTGGGTTTGTTGGAAACGGTGGTGTTGTAGCTAATTAGCAACAGAGACTAATTAATTCCCCATCATTAATGAAATGAGCTGTCTGCGTTCGTAGATCAACGTTAGTGGATCACCTGCCGAGCTGGCCACTTCAATCAGCGCTCTCCCTGGATTGTGGCCTCATGCTACTTTACCGGCTTAGCAAGTCCGGCCTTGAGTCTGTAAACATCTCATAAAGCCAACAGCAGTGACAAGAAGCTGCAGGAGCGCTTAGATTCAGACCTGCTGCTGATTGGCCACTCAGAGGAGTGATTAACTACCCACAGCCTGCAGGAGGCAGCAAGATGAGGAAGAAGACAGCGAGGTCTTCATCAGTACTGCACACATTCATGTTCCTTTTCCTGTTTCATTTTTACTTCTGCTAAAAATTAATCTGCAGTTTGTTTTTCCTGAACATGAAGGGCTGCAGAGGAGAGGGCTCACACGCCAGCAGATTGGAGAGATTTCGTGTTTTGCAGCCTCCTTGCAGACGTCTTGTTCTCAGAAAGAGCGAAAGCTGTTGATCGTTAACTGCTGTGATCACATTCAGGAAAAAGCCAGATTAGCCCCAACAAACGGCCGGGACTTTGATCAAATGTCTGTTGTTATTGTGCAGACAAACTGAAAGGAGGGATTTCAAGCTTTTTAACGGTTTGAAGTTTGTTTTAACCGTTTCAACCTCCGACTGACCTTAAAAGTCCTTTTTAAGCTTCCTGTTCTGTTCTTCAGGAGATCACGAGGCTGACACCTTTGACCTCTGGTTTCCTTCATTTCATTTCAAGCTCTTTGTTTTTGGCTGAAATTACTTCAACTTTCATGTGGCCGACACTTTGAATGTTCCTGATTTCTTTCATCTTAATCAGTGCAGATAGATTATCGTGTCCCACACGCAAAGTTTTGCACATTAAGCTTAAACAATTTCATTTAAAACAAATGTACAGGTATGCTGCTATTTGCACAAACTTATTTAATGAATAAAAGATGATAAAAGATTTAGAAAGACTTGTGAATTATAAAGTGGTTTAAAAACATAAACTACAGTCTTGAACTTTAATTGTGAGGCATTTGATAATAATTGCCTGTAATAGGTTTATTTAAAAAAGGAGTGTGGGAGGAGGTGGTCGAGGTGGTTTATGCTGTTATATTAAGGCTTTGTTTGTTTTGTTTCTGTCCCGCATTCTTACCTGCTGGTTAGAATGTCATCAACTTTATCATTATTGCGTGTGTTATCCTTGATGTAAATTGTCTGCTTTTACTGTGCGTTCAGACCAAGAGCGACTAAAGCTGTAAAATCACCGGAAGTCATTCACTTTCAATGGACAGGAGCGACAAGAGCGAATAAAGCGACAGAAGCGACGACCTACAAAAGTTGAGCGATTAGAGCGACTAAACAAACTTTATGCAAATTGTCTATGACACGTTTCAGCTGTAACACCCTGACAACCAATCGGAATGTTTGGCCTGAGTGTTGCAAGTCACACCGCGTCTCCTAGTATTGCAAAAAGCAACAGAGGCCCAACTTTTTGTAGCTTTGGTATAGTGTCTGAGTCCCAAACATGAATTCATGCTCATTCAAGTCACAAAGGCACGGTTACCACGCTCATGTGTTGAAAATGCCCGTTTAAGCGTTTCTCGCCGAGATATTGCGTTTGGGGAATTTCCGCTCCTGCTTCCCAGAAACGACCCGGAGCTGCTTCCAACCCTTTTGCCCTTCTTATTTTTGACACTAGCTACCAGCTACATTTGGAATTTTCAAGATCGGATGTTCAGAAATAAAGTTATGAGCTCTGCTTTTTCACCGGCTCTCGCGCAGAAACTTGTCCGCTTTACGGGTGCTCATAATCGGCCTGAGTGTTGAGAGTCACACCGCGTCTCCAAGTGCTGCAATAAGCAACAGAGGCCCAACTTTTTGCAGGTTTCTAATAGTGTCTGAGCCCCAAACGCGAAACTCGCCTGCTAATCTAGCGCCTAGCATGCTATGTGAATAGGACGATATCATTTATAAATATTGAAAGTACTATGTTATAATAATAATAATTAACAGGGATAAAAGTACGTATTTCCCTTTTGTCCATCGTCGTGACATTTAGTTTGAGAGTGAGAGATGAATGAGTGAAGATCTGCAGATGCAGATTAGTAAAGATGATGTACTTAACTAAGCTACAACATTATTGTGTTTGGGGTGTAATTTAATCAGTTATGTCCAGACCGTTGTTTTTCAGTAGGAGACGGATTTCTGGTTAATCACAGGCTACAACTTGTCAAAGCTCAAGGCAGCAATCACCAAAAGCATCACTGCAAAAGCTCTGCTAATGGTAAAAAGCATACGGTCCTTTTAAAAGGATATGCAAAATGGAACATGATGTCATAAGCGACTTGAACGACAAAAGCGAACAGATTTTTTTGTAGCAGCTATTTTTATGAGCGACAAAAGCTATTTTACAGCTTTAGTCGCTCTTGGTCTGAACGCACAGTTAAACTTGAGGTGTGTGGTTTCTTTTACATCTGCCCCGTCCCTGTCAAGGCCGAGAATAAAATGTCGCTTATGTTCTACTGGGAATAAACATGTTTATGTTCTACTCCAATGTTGTAAATCCAGATATTCACGCTGCATTCCATGTTGGCAGATATGAGGTAATCAGGACTAGTTTCCTGAGCAATGGCAGCGCCACAAGATGGTGCAACACTCAAGACGCCCGTAGGATCAGTCTATATTTGGCTAGGCTATACTAGTCAGTCACACATTTTGTCAACCTCATAGGTGGATTAAATAACCATGAGCATTGTGATGCAGGCCGTGATGGATGAGGTTGATCACCACAGAGATCAGTGTCTGACTCGGTGTCCGTGTCTGGCTCAGGTCGCTCAAACGAGGCTAGAAAACTCCCGTTCGACTGCCAGCCTTGGTGAACATAGGCTGTGTCCGAATGTCCTCCCTACTCCCTAACCCCTCATTCACTACATAGCAGACTATCTAGTGCCCTCGTTCTGCCTGTGATTCGGACACAAAGCTGACTACTTTTTCCTCGCCACAAATCACTGATTACCAGCTGTCACCGTGGCAACCATGGCGGCATCCATGACTCGCGAAAAGATTTAATTCCAAACCAAATCTGATGAAGGTATTTTATTTACCGATATTGTGTTTAATCCCTTTTCTGATGTTTTTTCTCTTCTTTTTGTCTGCCGCTCGATGTGTCCAACACCTCGCGCCATTCAGCTCTCCTGACCGCAATGCATTGTGGTCTATATTGTCCATCGAAGCTCACTAGTTTTCAAGATGCATTGTGGGTAACTTTAAGTGAACTACTTTTTTCTTTCTGGACATTGGGGCACAAACTACAAAATGGCGTGATCCCTATATAGGGCCCTATGTAGGGAATAGGGTGGACATTCGGACACAGCCATTGTCTCCTCGTACAGAGCAACGGGGCGGGGACACTCCTGCGCGTGGGCGTGGTTTCAGTACCTCCAGCAGACACACCCTGAGCATTTTGAGCAGAGAAAACTGATCCTTTTGTCATTATTTTGAGACCTTATTTTATATATTTAATGATGTTTTTAATCATTCAAATTTGCCTGGGTGGTTAATATTTCTGTGGTATGACAAACTCAGAACCTACATTTATTGCTACTTTACACAGACTTTAATAACATCCATCTGATGTGCATATGTTCCACATGTTTTCTTCCGCAATGTTCATTAGCCGCCTTCTTCTTCTTCTTCTTCTTCCTCTTCTTCCTCTTCTTCTTCTTCTTCTTCTTCTTCTTCTTCTTCTTCTTCTTCTTCTTCTTCTTCTTCTTCTTCTGTGGGTTCTGGCAAAGTAGACACGTCTTCAGCAAATTGCTGCGATCCACAATTTAGTGTACTCTCAGTTTGTCTCATTTAACTTGCCACACAGTCAATTACACACTCCTACAGACTAATCCCAGCAAATGCTGCAAGCAGACCGCCTGTCATTGCTTCGGGTGACACGTGTCTGACTTTTTTCTTAACAGAATGGAGAAAATCTGGAAGGATTCGCATTTTCGCAGTTTTTGGTTGTTGGAACAACAGTGGAAAACTTTCATAATAATAATTAAATGACAAGATCACGGACATTTATTTCAGGAATAAATGTCTGTGACAAAAGTGGATGGTGCTGCTGAGAGGAGGAATGATGCTGTCATGGCTGATTTAATTCCCTACAACAAAAACACAGTAACCATTGCTGAAAACTCAATAATCTGACACTATATTTTATGTGTCCATGCTGCCGAAGAACTTAATTTACACACCACATCACGTTATTATGCTAGTTAATGCTAATGGACGAAGGATCTACTAAGATCCAAATTTACGTGTAGTAATTTGCCGTTGCAATCCAGAATTTTGCGCGAGGGGCTGAACTACAGTTTGCGAGTGATTTGTTAAAGTAAAGGTGAAACTGACAGTGGGCGCAAATTTGTTGGAAACACCCCAATATAAATGAAGGTTTTGTGTATTTTAAAGGAGCTAAAAGCGATATTTTTCACCGCTAGGTGGGCTGGTGAGCACTGTGCTGAGACCAAAACAAAGTGTGCCATGATTGACAGTCTCTTACGCCCACCCCCTCCTCCTTCACCCTCACTCTCTCCTAATCAGCAAAGGAATGTCTGCCGAAACAGGAACATTATCACAACAAAACGCCGGATGTTTTGGAAGATGACGAGTGACGAAGTGAGTAACTGCTAACTTTATAATGCCTAAAGCGATATTATTTTATTTTGGCAAGTTATAGGTTATAGTTTAGTCCGTAAGTAATTATCACAGCGTTGATTTCGCCTCTTAATTAGCATCAAACGATGCTAATAGTGTTGGCAAGCAGTACACAGTAACAATTGTACAATATAACGACTGCATATAACTTTTATGGAAATAAAACCCAAGTTATTTGAAAAGTAATGTTGTGGATAGTGCAAATATCCGATTAAAAATGAGGGTTACGTCTGTACACACACTCAGTGTCTAATTTTAGCCTATTCATAACTAATAATCACTCACAGCGTTTGCTAACGCTGCTCTGTAAACACGAGCAAAGACGTGAGCTACGTGGGTTCTGCAGTTATGTGGACTCAGCCGAGAACTGGTTTTGTTTTTATCAAAACCACGTTCATCTGGCGCCAGATGACATCTTATTCTTATCTGATTACTAAGACAGGCAGCAGCGTCCTGTCTGCTGAGGCTGGCATCGTGAGTGGAAGAGGGAAAGTCTGGAGGTTTAGCCTGGACAGAGGGTGGAGGGAAGCTGGAGCAGCAGAGTCTGGATGTCCTGCGTGCTGCCAGGAAACAGAGGTATGAACTGTGCCTCAATGTAGGACGTCTTCTTTTTAACGGTCTGGATTAAATTTTACAAATGTCAACATGTTGTGGCTAAAACATGATTTATAGAATATTTTTATACATATTTTGCAGAGGCAGCTTCAGCAGTTGTCCCTGGATGAGAGGAGAGTTTGGGTCAGGGACTCTGAGGGACAGCCTGGACTGGTTTTTGATGCTGTGATGGTGCATCAGGGTCGTCATCGTGCTCCAGCATCTGCAGGGGTTCAAGGAGCACCGTGAAACTGCAGGGAAATGCCCACAGACGTGCAGGAAGTGCTGTGGTCAGGAGCAGCAAACCAGCATCTTTGTCCCTTTCCTGCTCTGATGCTGCAACTCATGCCGGCATCATCTGGTCATGAAGAAATTCAGGCTCAGTCTTGCACAACTGAGACATTTAAAATATGTAAAGTTTCACATTCAAGTGTTCTTTTTTGTAAATAAATAGATTAACATGATTGCGTGGATCATTTTCATTCAAGTGAAATTATAAAAACCTTCTTCCTTTTATAAGCTGTTGTTAGACAAAAGGTTTCCATGCAGAGCACAGTAAAGAGCTAAACTATATAGTATAGTGGGAACAATTACACTGATTGTTTTTGGAAACTTACAGAGACAACAGGAGTTTGAGAAAAAATCTTTATAATCTGATTTTCTACATTTACACTACTCACAAAAAGGTAGGGATATTCAATTGTTGTTTTGTTTTTGAAAACAGAATGATGCAGAATAAATATTTAACAATTGAACAATGTACATGTGCATGGAAACGTTTAGAGAAAGTTTAATTCAGTTCACCTGGAAAGGTTGCAGTGGAGTTTAGATTAATTCTGACATCATACAAAAAAAACCAAATAGTCTTAACTTTTTTGAGAGTAGTATAGTTTTGTCATCTTCGTGATGAATTATTTGCTCCAACATTTTAAAAATTTGAATTAGAGGTAAGTGATAAGTAAAACTACAATACAGTGATTTTACATCATTTTTATTTTTGTGACATTTTCATCTGACAGGTGATGAAGGTCCACGCAGCAGTTTCTGTCTTCAAACAGCATCTGTGCAGTGAGACAATGAAATTGGTCAGAGGCATTAAAATAAATGGATTTGCAACTAACGTCAGAATTATAATCACCTCTTCAGAGATGCTGCTTTGCCAGTTCAGCGGTGGGGGGGGGGGTGGGGGTGGGGGGGGGGGGGGGTGTAATGGTTGGAAGTGAGCCAGGTCTTCTGGGGTCAAGGTGCTGCGTTCTTCTAACCAGCTCCTCTCACCTGAAGCTGGTCTCTTCTCCACAGTCTTGGTCTGCAGTTCCCAGATAGATCCAGATGTTTTGGGAGTTTAGTGCACACATCACTGCCTGGCATGTGCTTTGTAGAGCCTCTTGTATCTGGGCAAAAAAAAAAAAACAAAACAACTGTTCTTTCAAAAATACATTTGAGGTTCAGTTAGTTATAAACAACATTATGGCTGCAATGTTTCTGTTCTTTAGTATACAAAATAGAACATTATACAATGAACTATAAATGCCATAGTGAGAAAACACCACTCACATCTTTCTCTCCAACTTTTGATCGGTGATGGTCTCTGGAGATGAAAGTTATGATCCAAAGCAGCAAGAAGTCTGGCCTCAAACCAGAGGTGAAGAACTGCAGCGCTGCTGGCATGCATGAGAATGTGGCTCTGCTCACCTCCAGGTCAGGTGATCTGTAAGGGATACACACAGTTAGATATGTTTGTCATTTATAATAAAACATGATCATAAATCATATTACACACGATCATATATAATATCTTACATAGACCATATATAATATGATCTATGTAAGATTATATATGATCATGTATAATATGAGCATATCATTACTGTATGATCAGTGATGGAGCAGGTTTGCTGGCAACAAGCTTCATGAGGTTAGATGCTGGGAACTTATGAAATGACAAAATCTTTTGTCCTTCACATCAAGACAGTTTTATGAAGAACTGGTGCAGCTTCCAGTCAGCACTTTCCTCCGTTCAGCCTCCCAGTAAACCCAGTGTAATATTTAGAGTAATCAGATCTGAGCACTTGAAGTTGCCATCAAAATCAAATTTCACATTTTCATTTTAAAAACACCGGAACAAAAAGGCGAAAAAGGCCTGAATAGCCGAGGATCTGGTACCTGGTCGCAGCTGACTCTGCTAGAGGTGCTGACGGATCCAGGTTGAAACCTCACGATCTACTAGCATGCTAGCGTTAGCTGGACTGCCTGCTACTCACATTACAACAGTAAAGAGTGACCGGCTGCGGTTCAAACTCCGACAGTTACCCACGCCAGGACTGTAACACTACGCTGTACTGAATAAACATTGCAACATGTGCCTAACATTACTGCAACACGAACAAAAACAAACATCTGTCATCATGTTGTTACCTACCTGTTCAGGAGAAAAGCAGCTCTGAGTCAAACTGAAGTCCTGTTCTGTCGCAGTGCTCTCCGCCTTGGAAATATAATCCCTGTTTTGTCTCTTTCCTTGTCCGACGACTTTTGGGGGGCAGAGACGGTTGTTTCTGTGGAGGTAATATTGTTTCTGTGGAGGTAATATTGTTTCTGTGGAGGTAATATTGTTTCTGTGGAGGTAATATTGTTTCTGTGGAGGTAATATTGTTTCTGTGGAGGTAATATTGTTTCTGTGGAGGTAATATTGTTTCTGTGGAGGTAATATCGGCTCCTGCTCGTCTCCAGCTGAACGCTTCTAACGGCTGGGTTCAGTCTCCGCCAATTTGCTTGTTCACTCCGCGTCACTGCGCCGCCCTGGTGGTGGCTGTTTATAAGGAAGGAGGTGCGTGTGCGCGCCCACGTACATGGACGTACATGCATGCGTGGCCGGACCGGGGATGTAAACACTGAGCTGGAGAATCAACACAGGGGGGCGCTGTGTGACGTCATGCTATATTCCAGATGAAAATACATGTCTAGTTCTGTACATAAAGATTTTTTAATTTCTTAAATGTGAAAATAATTACTTTTCACTCATTGCTCCTTTAACAGCCAATAGAATAGTGAAAACACCAACATGCTGTTTGATGGGGTAGGCCCTTCCCCACCCCACTCAGGAGACTTACTGCTGTGCTTATTAAAAGCTGCATTTCCATTATAACTAGAATTTCAGAAAACCTAAATATTGCCATTAAAAACGGGTAATGGAAACATCATTATTTTTTTTAAAAATGGCAAAGTTTTTATGCTCTCATGAGGTGGTTTTTTAGATATTTCAATATAGCAGTAAAAGTGTAATGAATGGAAACTACGGATGTGAATCCCCACCAACGAGGCTGATTCAATACGCTGCCAGTGCCACAATGCATTCAAGATGCGTTGAAGGCCCCTGCCCTGCCACTACAATGCAATTCACCAATGATTTGACTTTATACAATGCGATTCGATTCATACTGCGATTCAAAATGATTCAACTCAAAACAAAAAATTTACAATTTTCATCTGGTTTCTAAACATCATCACAATTATTTTGCCTTCTGCTTTTTCCTGTGAAGGATGTTTATACCCTACTTATGTTTTTGATTGTTCTCTATAAATCAAATCCATCTTAAACCGATGCAGCTGTTTTTTTTAAAAAGTCAAACCTAGATATCTATCACATCAGTTTTGCTCCTGTTTATCTCATATTTATATTCACACCATGCCGCCTGCCTGGCCGTGTTCGTTGCACTGCTGACGTCTTGTATAGCAGCGCGACATTGTTTTCAACTTTTCCATCTCCCTACTTAATAATCTAAAGTATCATCAAACCTTTGACTTGTGTGTCCTCAGAGATGCTAAATACGTCCTCTTCACCTGCTGTCTCACTACCTCCGTGTTTGCTGTATACTCGCTGCAGCTGTAACGGGCTCCGACATTTTAAAAACGAAAGTTAAAGCAGAACTCAGTAACTTCAGCTCGGGGCTCCCCCTAGTGGCGTTCTTTCACTGTCGTAAAGTTCAACCCCCCCTTACACCCCCACAGCACACAGACGGCTTCTCTACCTGTCTTTCCTCTATTTTGATCCCTGGATATATTTCTAAGCGTTTACTACGCTACGCGTTGATGCTACGTTGCTGTGTTGGTAGCAGCACCACGTCTCCCTCTGCTCAAAGCAGAGTCCTGTATCTTCTGAAACGGGATGTTTTACCCGCGATTTGCGGGTAAATATGCCGTGGATTATATTTTTCTCTGGTGTTGGCGAGCAGGTAAGAATACGAACTTTTATTTACTTTTTGCGGACGTGACAAGTGATTATTGAGCCTGAAGCAGTGATGCTTCACCCGGCGCCCAGGCAGCGCAGCTACGTGAATCACTCTGGTCCAGCAAAGAGTTGGTTATGAGAGCCAGGAGCCGTGTTTAGGTGGTGGAAGATAAAGAAATGTTTTCTTCCAATTAGCTATATTTAGCGACTTTTCAGACCCCTCTAGCGACTTATTTTCAAAAAAGCGACTAGGGACAAATCTAGCGACTTTTCCTGGTGATCATGGAGACAGATAAAGTTTATATGGCTCCACCCGTTTATCAGGAGCTGCCTTCCGTCAGCCCCTCCCTTCCCTGTTTATCGGCACTCACTACTTCCGCTGTTCCTTTGCAGACAGCAGCCCCCCTGAGCCAATAGTATGTGCCCGACCACGCCTCCTCATCTACATTATTTCCCATGATGCCTTGTGGGCACAACTGGGTCTTCTTTGCACCATGACTCAAACGTGTATGTCAGCTCTTTAGTACCCTTGTAAAGAAACTTTGCAGTATATTAAAAATAAATATTAAAAAATTAGTATGAGATTTTGCGCATGCGCTTAAGCATATCAATGAGTTGGTGATGTCATTTGGCGACTTCTGGGTCAGCCAATAGCGACCTCTCTTCTCTAAGAGTTGGCAACACTGGTCGTACCTCACGTGTCTGTGTTGGACCACTGATTCAAAGTGAATCTCTACATCCCAATGGAAATTTTTTTTTTTTTGGGGGGGGGGGCATTTACAAGGCGTAGGCCCATATGAAAGAACTCTGTTCGATTTTGAGTCTCGTGGGGCGAGATTTTACCAGAATTACAGCATATGCGTGAAACACCATTCACAACACCATCATACTTTTTTTAAATTCAAGAAATGTGGCTTTTATTTTGCAAAACTCTGTTATGGAAGATAAGTTTTGGATTTAGAAAATATGTGTTTGTGCTGCATTACACTTTATCAATAATACTTACAAAACACTGAATGTAGGATAGCAAAATCCCAGAGGTAGAAAAGGTACAGAAAAGTTGGAAAAAAAAAAAAAAGAAAGAAAAAATTGAACTTTTATTATTATTATTTTATTTTGACCATCAAAATGCAAAATAATCTTAATAATAAGTCTTTCAGTTTCTAACAAAAATGTTGCATCCTCCACAGTCCCGTTCTGTTTTGCTTCCACTGTCGGCCTCATCTGCTACGTCACGCAACCCCCGTGTGGTTCAAGCATGCGCAGAGAACATGCCACAGAAATGATCGGAATGAGTGTTTACATGCTCATTTTTCCTGCTGAACGGATCATAAATGATTTAAACCAACCTTCTTAATTGAATTGAAAATTCCTTCCAGTTGAGGCTGATCGGATCAGCTGACATGGTTACATGGCACATTTTTCTGTAACAGCTCCTCCACCTTAGTTTCACTGAAATTCCCTTTTATTGTCTTCTCCATCACCACATTCAGCTTTGAATTTCACAGATCAGCTTATTGATATGCAGAAACAACCATAAGATGCTTTGCATTGACCATATATGGTAGAAAGTAGGTGTGTGGGGGCGGGGTCAGATTCACCTGCACAGACTTCCAGGAAGAGTCTGATTTATAAAGAGGAAACTGCTTGAACATGTGCTGGTTTCTGAGCCTCAGGACGCTGCTGGACAGCCACACTCCAGAAGGGAAGATTACAACGGAGGAGTCTGATCTGTGGTACGTGTTCGCCTCTGAACCATGCAGAGATGCATCGGACAGCGAGGCTGAGTTGAACAGCAGCCAAGCGTGTGGATGCAGATTCCTGCATCACAAACAGCCAGAACTTCTGCAGGAATGTGTGACGCTCAGTTTAAACTGATTTCAGGAAAATGTCTTTATCGCAGGACTCCAGATTCACGTGCTGCGGCGTCCCTGCGTTTTGGCTTACTTATGAAGTTTGGATTTGGACCCTGATGATGTCGCAGATTCAGGACCACAGGCTGATGGGAAGCCTGAGGTCAGTCCTTTTGTCCATCCCTTAAGTTTAGCTGCTTGAGGCTCGGTGTCGTAGCTGTTGAAGGAAGATAATCATTATCTGGAATAAATAAAAAGATCTTCATTAAAAGAAAATCAACATTTTCTGATCTGCACATCTGTTCAGGAAATACTTTTTTGTCTTTAGAGCTCAATTCTGTGCCGTAGTAACTTCATCCAGCAGATTACATTTGATGACTATAATCGACAGCTGCAGCTCTCATGAAAAGGATTAGACCGCCCCTTTGATCACATTCACAGTTCTGTCAGGCCAGTCGGATCAGCTGACATGTTTACACGTCAGTTTTATTCTGATTGGTGTTCAATCGGATCAGAATAGGGATGGGCGATACTGAAATATTTCATGTTAATACGATACCAGTAGTTTATGGTACTTAAAGCAACCTTTACCGATCTTGCATTTCAGAAAGCACAGCAAGATTATTTGAATATAAACAATCCCGCCTCACTCCTAAGACACACCCCCTCATTCCCTCTGCCTCCCAATGCAGAAGCAAAGGTCTGGCAGGCAGGTCCCTTGGCCAATCCTAGGGGTGCACCCCACTTCAAGGATTGGTTGGAGTTTTCATTGAATATTTAGAGATTGGAATAATATTTTATTTTGATTAATGGTGGGTCTGTCTTGTATTTCAGAGTTCCACTACCTCATTCATAGCATTTTACCCTGTTAGAAAAATAGTGTAAGAATGCAACATCGGTAAGGGTTGCTTTAATCAGTACTGATATTTTTGGTCCCTTTAAAGAAAACCACATGATTCTACAGTTTGTATTTATATCTTGAATGCAAGTGCAATATTAAATATAAGTAAAACTTGAAAACAGGACTGGAAAATGTTTTTAAAACAATAAATTATGTTGATGAAGAAATTAAACAAAAATGTAATTAAAAACTTCTTTTAATAATCAAATAACTTAAGTAAAGGTTAAGATTGTTGACATTTATTTAGTGGAAAATATTCAAATATAAAATGTATTACTAATTTTATAAATTTGCAAAAAAAAAAAGGGTGGTGGTGGTGGTGGTGGTGGTGGTGGGGGGGGGGGTGTTAAGCTTTAAAGAGTGACCCAAGAAGATTTATCTCTGGATCTATAGGAGGTATTTACAAGTCCAGTTTTGTATTTGGTTTCTTTTTGCTTGCATTTTATCGTGTTTGTATTTATTTCTTTAAAATGGAAAATGCATCTTTAGGTACATATACATCAGATTTGTACAAGTACAAAATTGCAGGATTATAGCCTAGGTATTGATAATGGAAAAGTCCAGTTTGTAGGACGTGTTCCTCAGCACATGCGTAACACCACAGACCCGCTTCAAACCAGAACTTAAAACTCGCCTGTTTCCATCTGCTTTCATCACCTAGCATTTTTCATTAATTGTGTTTTCATTTTGAATTTTTTCTATCCATCTTGTTCCTGAGCTAGCAAATGCAGAAAGCATTATGCGATCAACTTCCTGCGAGATATCGGCGATAGCACTTCGCCATGGTCTCACAGTGTAAGATGTAGTTTTGGCTGGCAGTTTAGTCCAACATTTAGACAAGATTATTCATAACTTTCCTAAAGAATTTTCTCCAGAAAAATGTACCTGCATGGGTCGGGAACATGTGGCGCTGTTCGTGGTTGTACTAACAAGCAGAGGAAGTTACTTTTGTGGTTACAAGAACGAAGTGTAGAACGTGTCTACCGGAGAGTGGTTGCAGGGCTCCAGGGTCCGTGTACCTCGCGGCCAGTCACAATCCAACCTATTTCCGATTTTCGTTTGGAAGAAGGTAAACAAAAAATGGGGGAGACGAGTCATCTCCCGTTTTTCCTTTTGAAATCGGAAATGAAAAGAACAGAAAACGAACGAACTTTTTCTGATTTTCTATTAAAGGTTTATTTTTATAAAGTCTGGAAATAAAAAACGACCAAAATTCATTTCTCAATCTTGCTTTGGCTTGAACCGGAAGGATGTTCTTCTTCTTCTGCTGCCGCTGAAACTACCCTGCAGCACATGGACCAATCGCGTGACTTTATTCGGTCACTTCCACCTACTGCTATGGGCTCGGCTGCTACAGCCAGCAGCTTGCCTCAGGAAATAATGGTTGATTCGTGCTTTTGATGTTCTGATCGACATTCCAGGATGGGATTTAATTTTCTAAGCCGCCAGCTGATCCTGAAGGACGAGCTAAATGTGATGCTGCTAGAAAACGTGATAACTGGAGGCCATCGGAGAGTTCTCGGCTGTGCAGCAGCCTGGTAGCAGCACTTTCTCTGTGGTAAGTTTCCTGCTAATTCTGTTTTGTACGCCTTCCAAGTATATTTTGGGTGAGCTGGTCTAAGTTTATGTAAATTGATGATAATGCATCGCTAAAATGCAGCAAACCGCGGTTGTTTTAACGTTGTTACGACCAGATACTTCACGTTTGTCGGTTGTATAAAGCAGACGTCTGATGAAGGCTAATTGTGTCTCCCACAGGTAAACTGGTGACACGAAGATGGACGGCTGGGGACAACAGGTTGTCACCTGTTCCTGACTTTGTAAAAATAAACCTTTAATAGAAAATCAGCTAAAGGTTCGTTTTTTGATTTCCGATTTCAAAACAAAAAACGGTAGTTTACTCGTTTCCCGTTTTTTGTTTACCTTCTTCCAAATGAAAATCGGAAATCGGTTGGATTTTTGTTTTTTGACATCAAAACAAAAAAAGGAATGGCCGCGAGGTACACGAACCCTCCAGACTGCGACACAGTGGTCGTATTTTAGGACCAAAAAAAATAATCTGCTTTTACGTAAGTAAGATCGTATACCACCTCTTTCAACAAAACACCACCAACCTTATTCTTTGTAATACTCTGCTCCCCATGTCTGGAATTCCTGATCTCCGAATGGACGTTTCCCTCTCTTCAAATCCAGACGCAGGACTCTTTTGTACAGACGTCTTATTCCACCTAAGTACAATCCAATGTTCTTAGCATTGTACAGTGTCCTTTGTTGCTCTGATAAGGCTCCTGTCAAATAAAATGTATTTGTTATTAGTAGTAGTAGTAGTAGTATCTTGTAGGTACTGATAAGCCTCAGAGCTTTTATTATTGTTCACTGTTTCAGTCAGATGCGACAGAGCCAAGAAGTAGTGAAATTAGGGCTGGACGATATAGAAAAAAAGATTATCGATAAAAAAAATCTGTATCAATCGATATTTATAAAAAAAAAAAAGCCATTATCAAATTAAAAGACATTTTAGGTGCAGCCCTGGCCATTTAAAGGGGAAGTTTGTTTTGTTTGTTTTTTCCAACTGTTTTCTAGCATGAAATATGTTCATTTCCTCACCCAGACAGTTTTGGTGCAACTTGAATTCTTTCAGGAGATATTTAGATCCACTTCAGATCAGCGTATGTCCAACGCTGAAGTGACGCGGGCAACTTCGCGTAGCTTCTAAATAAGGCATTATCTGCCACAAACTCCTTTATTTCACCAATATTTTGTTACGAAACATTAGTTGGACCCCCCCTGTGAGCTCGAAGCAGCTTTTTTGTGGTGATTCGTCCTTATATTGTACATACGCTGATCTGGAGCTGGTCTTAAAACCTCCAGAAGGAATTCAAGTTGCACCAAAACTGTCTGGGTGAGTAAATGAGCGTATTTCATGCTAGAAAATAGACCAAGGTTGAAAACAAACAAACTTCCCCTTTAAGCTTTTGCTGAATGACCTCCTTATAATAAAGATCACACGATCACTGAATTCCAATTCCGCCTTTTCCTGGGTCTGTGTTTGTGATTGGTTTGGCGGAAGGAGTGACTGTAGTATCATGGTACCTGATATGCTACAGCAGAAAACTGTGTTTCTATATTGAACTTTTATTGACCCTCTTTTTTTTTCTATTGAAAAAACCTCGTATAATGTGAAGTAGTGTGAACATCTGGCATGCAAATCAATGCCGCTTCCAGTCAAACTGTAAGCTGGTCCCATATTTCACGTAAAGGCTTGTGGGGGCTTGGAATGAGGAAGATTGCATTTTTTTGTATTTTATCCTGTTTTAAACTGTTTTCTTTTGACATGAACAGCAACTTTTAGCTTTATGAAAAGCGCTGAATACATAAAATTCATTATTATTTTATTATTATTATTATTATCATCATCAATAATAATAATGATAGAAGTCTTCTCTCTAAAGCCTTCTGCACATGAAAAATGGGATTAAAGTGAGTAGAGTAACTATCCAGCACAGAGAGGACTGGGGGGGTTGGAAAGCTCCGAGGCGGAACAGCTGGAATGATGCAGTCTGCCTCAGTAACCCTAACAGGAATTGTTTTGGATTGGGATTTCTTGCTATGCGTTGGATCAAAGGAGGATTAACACTCCCTGCATGTCTGGACAGTAAATAGGAAGCAGCCACTGGCGGACAGTTGGCCGAGCGCAAGGACTGGAAAGACTGGAAGCAGGGACTTCTCTGAGAGTTTTATATCCCAACGTTTCTGCTTGGTCTCTTCTAGGAGCTTCTCCTTCTTTCCGGCGGTGGTCGGAGAGGCCGTTGGCTCTGATTGGCTGCCATGTTTCCACCAGGGCAGCTGTGGCTGCACATGCAGCTCATCATCAGCAGGTATGAATGAGGATCGGATGAATAATAGATCCAGTGTGAGCGCTTTGGTTGCTCAGCAGTACAGCACAATATAAACGGTCTAGTTAATCTCAGTTTACAGCAGCTGACTGCTAGTGAGGGGTGTGTCGTGAGCCTGCGCAGGTGTTTGTGCTGTAGTTGTAGGTATGCTGTATATAAGGCTAGTACATATTTTTCCTTTAGTGAACGGCGCCCCGTACAACTTCAGAACTACACTTTCTTCTGTACATTATCGACCGTTTCTCACAGCAGGAGGCTCGGTGACAGCAGAGACAATGTTGCATCAGAGCTGCAGACGGTGAATGTTTCACACAACTTGAACTATCATTTTAATAGAGAGTGGCTGCAGGGCTCCAGACTGTGCCATAGTGGTCGTTAGTGGACATAGTTTACCTAAAAGTTCACGTAGTTTACCTAAAAAGCGCACCTAGCATACAGTTGTGTGAAAAAGTGTTTGCTTCCTTCCTAATTTCTTACTTTTTTGCATGCTTGTCACACTTAAATGTTTCAGATCATCAAACAAATTTAAATGTGAGACAAAGATAACACAAGTAAACAGAAAATGCAGTTTTTAAATGGAGATTTTTATTTTTTAGGGGGAAAAAATCCAAACCTCCATGGCCCGGTGTGAAAAAGTGATCTTCCCCTAAACCTAATAACTGGTTGTTCCACCTTAGCAGCAACAACTGCATCAAGCGTTTGTGATAACTGGCAGTGAGTCTTCTACAGCGCTGTGGAGGAATTTTGTTCCACTCATCTTTGCAGAATTGTTGTAATTCAGCCACATTGGAGGCTTTTCCAGCATGAACCGCCGTTTTAAGGTCATGCCACAGCATCTCAGTGTGATTCAGATGGGGACTTTGACTAGGCCACTCCAAAGTCTTCATTTTGTTGTTCTTAAGCCATTCAGAGGTGGACTTGCTGGTGTGTTCTGGATCATTGTTCTGCTGCAGAACCCAAGTGCGCTTCAGCTTGAGGTCACCAACAGATGGCCGGACATTCTCCTTCAGGATTTTTTGGTAGAAGCAGAATTCATGGTTCCATTTACCACAGCAAGTCTTCCAGGTCCTGAAGCAGCAAAACAGCCCCAGACCATCACACTAAAACCACCATATTTTACTGTTGGTATGATGTTCCTTTTCTGAAATGCCGTGTTGTAATGGGACCTCCACCTTCCAGAAAGTTCCACTTTTGTCTCGTCAGTCCACAGAGTATTTTCCCAAAAGTCTTGGGGATCATCAAGATGCTTTCTGGCAAAACTGAGACGAGCCTTTATGTTCTTTTTGCTCAGCAGTGGTTTTGGTCTTGGAACTCTGCCATGCAGCCATTTTTGCCCCCCAGTCTCTTTCTGATGGGGGAGTCATGAACACTGACCTTCATTGAGGCAAGTGAGGCCTCAAATCGAAATTGTGATCAGCGGATTTTAGGAGGAATATCTGAGCTTAAACCCGGGATGTCTGCGATAGAAAGGTGGAAATAAAAAGCTGACCATTTGGAAAGGTGCAGGGTAACCTTTTCTTACTTTCATTTACTACAAGGTTTTTACTTTTTATAGGCTGATATAAAGGTAAATACGCATTGCCAAAAGTATTTGCTCACCCATTCAAATTATGGGAATGAGGTGTTCCAATCACTTCCATGTCCACAGGTGTATAAATGAAGCAGCTCGGCATGCAGACTGTTTCTACAAACATTTGGGAAAGAATGTGTCGCTCTCAGGAGCTCAGTGAATTCCAGTGGAACTGTGATAGGATGCCACCTGTGCAACAATCCAGTGGTGAAGTTTCCTCGCTCCTAAATATTCCTCAGTTAACTGTCAGCTGTATTATAAGAAAATGGAAGTGTTTGGGAACGACAGCAACTCAGCCACAAAGTGGTCGGCCACGTAAACTGACGGAGCGGGTCAGCCGATGCTGGAGCACATAGTGCGAAGAGGTCGCCAATTTCTGCAGAGTCAATCACTACAGACCTCCAAACTTCATGTGGCCTTCAGATTAACTCAAGCACGCTGCCACTTGACCCTAGAGCAGTGGAGGCGTTCTCTAGAGTACTGAATCAAGCTTCTCCATCTGGCAAACTGATCGACGAGTCTGGGTTTGGCGGTTGCCAGGACAACAGTACTTGTCCAACTGCATTGTGCCAAGTGTAAAGTTTGGTGGAGGGGGGATTATGGTGTGGGGGTGTTTTCAGGAGCTGGGCTTGGCCCCTTAGTTCCAGTGAAAGGAACTCTGAATGGTTCAGCATACCAAGACATTCTGGACAATTCCATGCTCCCAACTTTGTGGGACCAGTTTGGAGCTGGCCCCTTCCTCTTCCAACATGACTGTGCACCAGTGCACAAAGCAGGTCCATAAAGACCTGGATGCAGAGTCTGGTGTGGAGGAACTGGACTGGCCTGCACAGAGTCCTGACCTCATCCCCATAGAACACCTTTGGGATGAATCAGAGCGGAGACTGAGAGCCAGGCCTTCTGGTCCAACATCAGTGTGACCTCACAAATGTGCTTCTGGAAGATGGTCAAAGATTCCCAGAAACACTCCTAAACCTTGTGGACAGCCTTCCCAGAAGATGAAGCTGTTCTAGCTGCAAAGGTGGACCAACGTCATATTGAACCCTATGGATTGGGAATGAAATGTCACTAATGGGCCTTTTCCACTGCACATTTCCATAACCCTTCCACACAGCAGGACACACTTCATTTGTGTTTCCTCTGGGAAACCTGTTACTAGCCGTTACAATTTTCTGCACCCATTTCAGAGCTAGCTCTAAACGTGACGTACCTGACGGCTCCCCACTGATCGGTCAAAGAAAATTGTTGTTATCTGCGTCATACGTGTTTCGCCTCTCCTAAAAATATCTGTCTCTGTTTTCAGTGACTACAAGCCACAGAGAAAACAACAACCGCAGTAACACCTCCATATCATCCAACACCTCCAATGTTGTTTACACTTTACTGACCACCACGTGGCACGGCAGTGACATCACGGCAGTCTCGACCACGCCAACTCCACCTACTTCCAGGTAGTAGACTTCTACTTCTCCTGTGTGGAAACAAAAACCGTCCTGGTCGTCTTTAGCGTGTGGTGCTGTACTGTGTTGTACTGTGCTGTGTGCAGCTGCAATGGAAAAGGCCCATTAGGCTCATATGTGAGTCACGGCAGGTGAGCGAATACTTTTGGCAATATAGTGTAGATACTTTTTCCTTCTTTGCCGTACATATATGGACCTCCTCACTAATCGGCTCTTTCCTGTGATCTTAGTCATTTTCTGCTTCAAGTAAAGTTTTTTTTTTTTTCCATTTTCCACTAAGTTGAGCATCCTGCAGGCGTAGTCTGCATCAATGTTTCCATCATGTAGATTCCTGCATCTGTTGGGTCGGACCATCCCTTCCCCCAGTTTTCCTCATGGCTCAATCAACCGGCTGTTAATAATAATTATAATTACATTTCCTTCACATATTTACACAGATTTTGAGTACAACATCTTCCTTGCATATTCTCTAAAATGGTTTCATCACATTCCCAGACATACAAGTGGTCTGCAATAAAGCTGGAAGAGGCAACTATTTATTAGCTAAACTTGAGGTATGAAGATCTTTTTACTACACGAAAATGAGAACTCAGAACAGAACCTCTGTCAGCAAAAGAAAACTATGTGCTGTATGACAGAATGAAGATGAAGTTTATCTGCATGTGACATGAACCTGAGAGTTAAGTGTAAAAAACTCATTTAAAGGAGCCCTATCATGAAAAATGGACTTTTAAGAGCTTTTCAGCATGTCAGTGTGTTATTTCCTCATCAAGAAATGATTTAAATCGTTATTTTTCTTCATTCATGCATATTTGAGTAATCTACATGAATATTTAAACCAAGCGCTACCTCCCTGCAAACGGCTGACTACCCACCGCGTTACGTATGAACGTGGCACCAATCACGAAAGTCCAAATGCGCACGCTCAGTATCGTAGCAAGACGCCCTCTGTTGAACAGAAACTCAGAGAATCCTATACACACTCTCTGAGGAAGAAACTAACACCTGCAGGAAGATTTCCTCAGAGACAAGCAGCCATCAGCTAACAGACGTTTGCTCCAGAGTTCAGGAGAATTTTCTTCCTTTTTTTTTTTTTTTTTTAAGCTCTAGAGGACAGCAAGTTGGGAAAAATGCAGTTACGTTCAGCGTGGTTATGTTCAGCGTGGGAGTTTATTTGTTGTACTGGATGAATCGACTTGCCAGAAGTGGTTGGATTTTAACTTCAGGAGCAGGGAAAAAAAAACCTCAACTTTGTGTGTGAACTTCACTCCTGACAACTTCATGAATCTCGGGCAGTAAAGTGTTTTTTTTCTCTGGGATTACTTCTGAAACCTGACGCAGTTCCTGCTATAAAAACGCGCATGGACAGACAACAACACTGGTGAGTCAACACATCTCTCAGCTCAATGCTAACTGTTAGGCTATGATTTGTTCGCTAATTTACTTACTTGTAAGGGGTCTCTGTGGTACTTCTGTGGTACTGCGTGTACTTCAAACTCCATATCAGACTCTGGGTCGAGCGCATACAGCTCCATAACAGGCTGGTCTGTTTTATCCCGTCGATCGGAGTAATTATCCATCAATGTTTACTACTAACATCCACATGAGAGCTGCCGGTGCCGGTGCTACAGACAATTCTGTGACCCTTCAGAATAAGTGTCTCTTCCGGGGCGACGTCATGAAATGGGCGTAAAACATGCTGCAATTGGTCGAGAGCTCCGCGGTTCAGTACAGTCAGCCATCTTACTTCCGTGTTGGAAATTAGATGCATCGAAAAACTAATATTTAACACCAAATTAGTTTCTATAGTAACGATGGGAACATATTTAGCTTATAAATGCCTATATTTGACTTTTGGAACATTTGAAAAGCATGATACAGCTCCTTTAAAGATATTGTTAATGAGGACGATGAATGTATTTATTTAAAAAAAAAACATGATTGATCACATAGACTGACAATATGTTAAATTTTTAAAATAGAGGGGCAGATGGAGAGATTTAGAGGAGGTAGCTAATCTAAAAAATTAATTTTCTGTAACTACCAATTTATGTAGGATATGTGCCAACCCAAACAATATTGCTTTGAACTGTAATACAGAATTCTGAGAGCCCTCTGATATGAAAAACCACTTATTTTCCTGATGATACCCGTAGACTTCATAACTTTGTTATTACCAAGCCGAATATGCTCGGACCAACACAACCTCTCAACAATAAAACCCCTGAGAATTTGGTAAAAGAAAACAAAGTTATATTGATTTCAATAATTGAGATCTTGGCACTAGATTTACCATTTATTTTGCTCTTCCCTGTAAGTATAATAAAATTAAAATTTTCCTTAAATTAGAAAATAATTTGTTTGTCTGGAGCCAATCAAACACTTTCATAATACCAGAATTAGCTTTACTGAAGAATGAAAATGAGATTATTGTCATCAGTGGAAAGTATCGATAGCATCGTAGAAGAAATACTGTTGCTACAGGAAGGTTGATGTGAACAAGGAGCAATAATGGACCAAGAATGGAGCCCTGCGGGACACCATGTAGTAACTGGACTCTTGAAGAGTTACATCCACTGACGTAAACCACCTGTTTACATAACCAAAGTGTTTACGACAGTAATTTGAAATATAACTAGCAAGCTAATTGTATGAATAGTCCTGAAAACCATAATGGTTTAACTTTGAAAAAAAGAGTGGCAAAAAGGTTTCGGATGAATCTAAAAATCACCCAAAGCTTATTTGTTATGCAGATGTTTTTAAAATTTTATTTCTCATTAATGTAAACTCAGCACCCCATCTGGGCAGAAAAAAACAAAAATGTAGACATTTTTGCAAATTTATTAAAAAAGAAAAACTAAAATATCACTGAACTGAACTGAATAAGCACATAAGTATTCAGAGCCTTTGCTCTTCTACTGAGTAGAAGCAGCTTTTGAGCTCGTACAGCCATGAGTCTTCTTGGGAATGATGCAACAAGTGTTCCACACCTGGATTTGGGATTTTGTCTTGTTGGTTGGTTCTGGCTGGGCCGGTCCAGAATGGTCCAGAGTGGTTCTGATCCACTCCTTTGTTATTTCAGCTGTGTGCTGAGGGTCATTGTCTTGTTGGAAGGTGAACCTTCAGCCCAGTCTGAGCTCCTGAACTCTGGAAGAGCTTTTCTTCCAGGATCTCTGTACTTGACCGCATTCATCTTTCCTTCAGCTGCATGTTGTCCTGTCCCTGCAGCTGAAAAACACCCCCATATCATGATGCTGCCACCACCATGCTTCACTGTTGGGATGGTATTGGGCAGGTGATGAGCAGTGCCTGGTTTTCTCCTCACATACCGCTTAGAATTAACTCCAGAAAGTTCAATCTTGGTCTCATCAGACCAGAGAATCTTATTTCTCTCAGTCTGGGAGTCCTTCATGTGTTTTTGGCAAACTCTATGCGGGCTTTCATATGTCTGCACTGAGGAGAGGCTTCCATCGGGCCGCTCTGCCATAAAGCCCCGACTGGTGGAGGCTGCAGTGATACTGACTTTGTGGAACTTTCTCCATCTCCCTACTGCATCTCTGGAGCTCAGCCACAGTGATCTTTGGCTTCTTCTTTACTCTCTCACCAAGGCTCTTCTCCCACCATTGCTCAGTTTGGCTGGACGGCCGGGTCTAGGAAGAGTTCTGGTCCCAAACTTCTTCCATGTAAGGACTATGGAGGCCACCGTGCTCTTAGGAACCTTTAGTACTGCAGAAATTCTTTTGTAACCTTGTCCAGATCTGTGTCTCGCCACAATTCTGTCTCTGAGCTCCTTGGACAGTTCCTTCCACCTCATGATCCTCATTTGCTCTGACATGCACTGTGACCTGTAAGGTCTGATATAGACAGGTGTGTGTCTTTCCTAATCAAGTCCAACCAGTTTAATTAAACACAGCTGGACTCCAATGAAGGAGTAGAACCATCTCAAGGAGGATCAGAAGAAATGGACAGCATATGAGTTAAATATGAGTCACTGTAAAGGCTCAACATTTTTGACCATAGGAATAAAACTTAAAACTTTAATACTTGTAAAAAATGCTTCTAAAGTTACATTAAAATAAATCAATGAATATTTTAACCAAAATTGATTAAAACAACTTTTTGCGGAAGTGCTTGACTGAGCTGGCGCAGTGAGCCTTTAGTTCTGATTTCTGATTGGCTGATTTAATCATGTGACATGGAATACCCAGAAAAAATACGCCACGCCTGGATTTTACATGATATTTTATTGCCTAAAATTGTAAGTGAAAACAAATGACATGTTTTATATTAGCATGGTGGAATCGCAGTACTTGAGGTCCAAAGTGGTCTTCTAAAAGGTCAGAGGTCAGCTCAGGGACCAGAAATAAATTGCACGTCATCATAACTCCTTCCACTTCAAATAAAAGAAAACTTGAGCTTTTCTTGACCTGAATGAGGTGAATAAGAAGCGTTGTGGTGGAAACTGAGATTCTGGTCCTGGAAACTGGTCCTGACTGGTCCCGAGACCTGGAGGTGCAGTACCACTGCTGGCCAGTAGTAAAGGTCCGAACTTCTGGATGCTCTCGTTCAGTCGATTCTCTCCCGACTAGTTTACTGATGGAAGTTCATTCTTTTGTGTTTATGAATGATAACGTTCGGCTAAAATATTTTGTCCAGTTGGTTTTTACAATTGTTTTAATTCTGCAGTCATTTTAGTTGAAAATCATAAATCTAAGCTTTAATGTTGAAAGCGCTGCAAACCTTGACATGGTGACATCACTTCCTGTTATTGTTTATCAAACACTTCACTGTTTGTTTGAAAAACAGCGGAAAATCCATTGAAATGCAAATTATTTTGTAGATTTGCTGCTTATTGATGAGCCGTCATGAAGGAGAGAAATCCTGGTTTTACAAGACAAATAGATCAATAATGTGGGAAATGATAAGTTAATGATGTTTGTCTGCATCATCATCATCATTATTTATCCTTCCAAGTGTTTTACTCAGATGGTGAAATAATATAAACCAGGAACATGGACGGAGGCCGGCTACTCGTCTGTGAGCAGTTTGACATCCTTCTTGTTTCAGTGTTTCTTTGTTTCTGGGTCACTACAGCTGAACATGAGCGAGTGAATACAAACCGTTGGATCACATGACGCCTGCAGCCAATCCAGAGCAGAGCTCCAACTGTTTGCAAACTCGCTCCCTGCATTTGGACTTTATGTGGCAACAGAAACAGTTTCAGTTCCATGTGCTGGACGCTGCGTTCCACCACGTTCAACCAGACCCTGAACTCATCACAGAGGCTGAGAGCATCTGCACAGGTCCGAGGTTTCCGCCTCAGCTCGGAGTCAAACTTCTGCCTCCTGAAAAACCCTCAGTGACATCAGAGGAAAATATCTTCCTCAGAAAGACGCAGAAAAAATGTCTGAGTAGCAGAAACCTGCTGAGTGGAGGTCAGACGAGAGGAAGGTTCAGCAGAAGTTAGAAAAAAAATCTTGTTACATCAGCATGATATCATGGAAAAATTATTCCTGGTCAAAAAATACCTTAAATAATTAGCTGATGATGATAATGAAAAATGATTTGATATAAATTAACCCTCACAGCTCCCTAAGAAAAAGTTACGTTAAGCGCACAGATGTCAGTTAACGGCCTGTAAATATGATCTAAAAATGAAAAGTTGCCATTTTATTTCACGGCTGTCATCACTGACTTCTGGCCAAACCATCAATAGCAAAAAATCAATGAGTTTTAAAATTTTAACCCTTTAAATTCCATTTTGCATAGACAGTGCTCCAACTTCCAAAAACTGAAAATGGGGTTAAAATAAATGTGATTAATGCAATTTTATTTATTAATTCATTCATTCATTTATTTATTTATTTATTTATTTTTGTGCAGGATTATCAGAGCCCTGGAGTATTTCAAAAAGGTATAAAAATGTTTTTGATGCATCTTTACTTTTTGTGTTACAGTGGTTTTTTTTGTTGTTGTTTTTTAAAAAGTTACAATGGCCTGTACATATCTAAAAATTAAAAGTTGATTTTTTTTTTCACTGACATCTGGCCTAATCATCAATACCCCCCAAAAATCAATGAGTTTCAAAATTTAAACCCTTTAAGTTCCAGTTTGTACACATGTTCCCATTGCCTAAAACTGAAAAGTGGGTTAAAATAAGTAAAAAAAAAACATAGCCTTTAGGTGGCATGCCATTATTAGGTATGCAGAGCATACCTAATAATAAAAAGCACAATGGTAAGTTGTTTCAAGATAAAATGCAAAAACAATGTGGGGAAAAATCCAGTTTGAACTGGAATGGCAGCATATTAAAGAACAGGGAACTAAATTCCTTTGCAAAAGACTGACCTAAATAATTAGCTGTCTTTTATGCATCTGATCTGACTGATCAAAATGCTTAAAAAAAAAAACAAACAAACACCAAAATTACAAATGTGAGACCCTTTCACGCTCAAATAACCTCACATGAAAGAAGAAAAAAGATTGTTTACTTCGTGGGATGTGTTCAGCATTTTGGAGTTTTTGAAGGACTCTGATTGGCTGAAATAACAATGAAATCTACGGTTTCATCATTAAGATAAAAAGTGGGGCCCCTCATTGAAGTGTAGAACAAGTGTGTGAAGCGAAAAAGTTTGATCCTAAAAGTTTATTCTGAAATAACATTTGATTATAGAAAGATCCTTTTCAATGCAAGTGAATGTGGCTCTAAGGAGGAAATGAGGAGGATTTTTATTAGAGACCTTAGAGAAAGAGTTACACACCCCATCTTCTAGAATATCATGAGTCAGACCAGAATACACACCTGCACCAAGTTTTATGCTATTTGCATTAGTAGAAAAAAAAGTTACAACATAAAAGGTCATTCACCCCCCTTCAGAAAGCTGAGGGAGCTTTGAGGGTTAATTATAAATTATATAAAAAATAATTGTATATACATCTTCCTCATTTTATAATTCAATTTATTCAACTTCAGCTGAAATAAAGCTGTGTGAACATTTTTATCTCAGCACCAGATTTTCATCATATAAACTATTTTAACTTTGTTAATTGTTTCTGTTTAAAATATTTTTATTGTCAATGTCTAATGGAAAATAAAATAAATATTTTTTTCACCCTTTTCTTAACTTTAAATGGTTAAAATACAAATGGTTGAATCCTTGTCTTTTCTTTATTTTGTTTCTTTCCTTTTTTCTGGTTCACTCCTTATTTCTGTTTTTTAACCTCCTCTTTCCTCTTGTCAGGCCCAGCAGTATTCTGTCAAATGCCGTTATAAATAACCAATTAAATAAAAGGAATAAATTCAGAATATCAAGATGAGCCTAATATTTACAAATTTGTTCAACACAACAAAGCCGCCAGTTCATCATTCTGCTGCTGCATGCTGGACAGGACACGATAGAATGGAAATGGTTAAATAGTTAAAATGGAAAAAATGTTCTTTTAACAAACGAAAACATGAAACTGAAATTAAAACATTAAGGAAAAAAATGTAGTGATCTAAAAAGAAAAACACCAAAAATCACAAGTTGAGAAATAATTCATGAAAACATTTTAGTTGCTTTTCTGTTGAAATTCTGCAGAAATAAAAAAGAAAGGAGAGAAAACGTTTCATCCTTTTTAATCAAGTTTAGTTTCTCTGAAAAAAAATCCAACATACAGCAACGAAACGGACGTTACAGACTTGGTACGAGTGGACGCTAACTACAAAAGTGCAAAAATGAAAACCAAAGAATCTGCAAAACAAGTTTTTACAAACCAACATAGAAAAGAGCAGAGTGAACGAGTGGAGGCTGTTTGTGACCAGCGAAGCTCAGCCAGACCTGCTGCACTGGTTCCCAGTCATCAGAAATATCCCAGCATTGCTGGTTCCCAGTCATCAGAAATATCCCAGCATTACTGGTTCCCAGTTATCAGAAATATCCCAGCATTGCTGGTTCCCAGTCATCAGAAATATCCCAGCATTACTGGTTCCCAGTCATCAGAAGCATTTCCATCTTTGCGTTGTCTCATTTCGGGCTTCAGAAGTTTCCCTGCAGTGGGAATAAAAAGCTGCTTCGGCTTCCAGCTGAATCTTTTTTCCCAGTAAAACCTTTAAGCTGCTAAATGTTCCCGTCTGGGACGAAAGCTGCAGCAATTTTTAGCAAAACTCAGCCAGAACCAGGTTGTAGCTTTTTATTCTGCAGGATTCATTCTGGTTTTATTCATCAACCAGTTTAACTTTGTTTTTTTAATCATTATTTTTTTTTATTTATTTACTTTTTTTAAAGAAACTGAGTCTCATATTTTCTTGTAGTTTAATTTGAAAACAGCAGCTGTGATGGACGGTTTGTGTTCTGTGCTTAATATGCTCAAAAAAGAGAGAAAAAATTAAACAAAAAAATGTAACGTTAATTCATAAAGTCAAATTAATACAATTTGGTTAATGTCGACCCAAACAGCCAATGAGAAGACAGCTTAATGTTTTGACAGCAAAAAATATTTCTCTTTTTTTCTTGTCATAAATAAAATAAAAATTAAGTGTTAATTTAATAAAAACTTTTTTTTCTGAAACAAAATGTAATTTAATATTGATTTTTTTTTAAAAAAAATTAACAACTTTTTTTGATTTACTGAAACTTTCTGTCATCAAACACCAGATTTCTCAGGTTTTTCCAACATGAAACTTGTTGCGCTTTTTATTTATTTTATTTTATTTTTCAGTTTCCCACAAAGGATGAAAAGCAAGTCTCTGAGAGGAAGTTGCATATTCAGTAAGAAGATTGCAGCAGGTTGGAAACTTCATGTCTCCTGGTTTCTGATTGTCGTGCAAGTTGAAGGTCCCAAAAAGAAAAAAAAAAAAGAAAAACGGCGTCACAGAAAGAAAGGCGCGCGCTGATGGTTGCAGGAGGAAGGTTAGAAACATGTCATCCTCACTTCTACAGCCCCAGCTTTAATGTGCGTGTCCGCGCGTGCTTGCAGGGTGCAGGGCCTGATCGGTTGGGGTTCCGAGAGAGGAAGAAAAGAAAAGAAAAGAAAAGAAAAGAAAAGAAAAGAAAAGAAAAGAAAAGAAAAGAAAAGAAAAGAAAAGAAAAGAAAAGAAAAGAAGAAAAGAAAAGAACAGAAAAGTAAAGGAAAGAATCCGCGGCCTCCGCGGGTCCCCGGACCTCCTTCACCGCAGCGGGTCAGCGGGTTGAAGACGAGGAAAATACTGTCCGCGCGTGCGTGTGTATAAGGACTGATACAGGCCTCCACACTCACGCGCGCGGACACACAAACAATCCAAAAACCAACCCAAATAATTTTTTTAAAAGTCCAGTTCTGCCTGGACTCATTTGCATAATTTAATCTGAAGAGTTTTTTCCAAAAACCTTTTATATCCATTTATTTATTTATTTATGTATTTTTATTTAATTCTTTAATTCTTTATTCATTTATTTATTTATTTTTATTATGTTTTAACTGTGGACAGCTGATTTCAGTTTTACTTTAAGATCAGCTGGAAATATTTGTGGGATATTTTCATTTTTGGAATAAAACTCCCCAGAAAACAGTTTTATTGTCACATTTTACTCTTCATAATAATAATAATAATTAAAATGCAGATCAAGCCAGTCAGGGCTCAAACCTGAGTACAGATATGATTTAGGCTCCGTCTTCTTCCTGAAACTTGATTCTTTCTGCTCGTTTTAAGGCTTTTATTGTTTTTCATAATTAAATTACTTCCAATGTTTTTTTTTTCTTTTTCTGCCTGATTGTCTGAGTGCATAAATAATTATTAACCCTGTAATTTCTTGTTACCCCCCTCCCCCCACCCCCTTTTTTTTCTTAATACTGTCGAGTATACACTGAGAAATAGAATTTAAATACATTACAATAAATACAAAACATAAATAAACGACTCAAAGAAATGACTGAAAATCTTTGTACAAGATATAAATAAGTTGAAATATACTTATAGTGTTACCTTTGGCAAGTCTAGTTTACAGTTTTCCAGGTAACAAAAAGTTTCTCCCTTTTTTCAGTTCGATGCGCAAAAATAATGAAAATTGACCGGATCCACTTCCGGACAGAAAATATGGCCAAAAAGTTTCATCTCTGTCTCTGTGGGAAGAGTTTTGATATTTTCCACTTCTTATGTGCCCTTTACGCGCGCGCGTCCCTGCGCCGCCCCCGAGAGTTCAGTTTAGAAAGGCGTTGGGGGCCACCCTCTTCTGATGGGCCAGCACCCCGGGGAACCCCGCGGACACGCCCGGGGAGAAGGCGGGCAGGGAGCTGTTTCTGAGGGAGTCCGACAGCAGCGACTGCGGGGAGCTGCTGGTCGCCAGGCCGCCGAATCCCGGTGCGCCCTGCTGGAGGTGCGGCGGCGGCGGGGGCGGAGGTCCTCCCCCCGGCGGGCCCGGGGCCGCCGCGGCGTGTTGGCTCCCTGAGACAAAGTATCCGGTCGTCTGTCCGGACAGCAGCCCGACCGGCGACGTGTTCATTCCGTAACTGTTCGTCAAGCCCAGCGCGCCGGCGGCCGACCCGCCGAGGATCGAGCGCCCCAAGTCCCCGTTGCTCAGCTGCTCCACGGCGGGCAGCAGCGAACCGTAGCCGGCCGCCTGGTTCAGAAAGCCGGGCGAGGACCCGTTGTAGTGCGGGTGATGATGATGGTGATGATGAAGGGAGAGGAACGGGGAGATCTGCCAGTACAGCGGGTTGTTCGCCCTCTCGTTAATCCCCAAGCCGAGAGGAGCGAAGCGCAGCCCGCGCTTCATGGCCAGCTTCCCCCGGGAGGTGGCGGAGCGGCGGCGGAGCTTCCCGGTAGTCCCGCCGATGAAAACGTCGTCGCTGCTCGGGTCCAGCATCCAGTAGTTCCCTTTCCCCGGATCATCGTAGTGCCGCGGGACCTTCACGAAGCACTTATTGAGGCTGAGGTTGTGCCGGATGGAGTTCTGCCAGCCCTGCTTGTGCTCCCGGTAGTACGGGAAGTTTTTCATGATGAACTCGTAGATCCCGTTGAGCGTGAGCCGCTTCTCGGGACTCTGCCGGATGGCCATCATGATCAGAGCGTTGTAGCTGAACGGAGGTTTGTCATATTTCCCGTTTTTCCCGCCGTTATTACCGGTAGAGTTCTGCTCCGGTGTCGCCTTGGTGTCGTCCCCTCCTCCCTCCTCCTCCTCGTGCTCTCCCTGCTCCTCCTTGTCCGGTTTTTCGGGGTCCAGAGCCGCTGCCGTGGAGTCCACCTCAGGTGGCTCCAGCGACTTGTCAGAGTCGGAGCCCGGTGAGGGGGAGAAGGTCGCGGGGATGCCGGCGATGGCGGCGGCTACTGAGTCCGTCCGCTCGCATTTGGAGGGCAGCAGGAGGCTCTTGATGCTGAAGGAGGAGGACCGGTGGACGGTCGGGGGGTCCTTTACATCCTCCATGCCCGATGGCCAGAAAAACCAGCAATAAATAATAATTTAAAAAAAAAAAAAAAAAGGAAGAAGAACTCCAAGCGCGTCCGCCTCCGTAGTCCGAGCTGGAAGCGAGAGAGACAGCGTGGAGAGAGAAAGGAGGGTCAGGATGAGAGAAGCATGGATGAAGGAGTGGAGAGAGAGAAAAGGGACTAGCGGAGAGAGAGAGAGAGAGGGAGAGGAGGAGAGAGAGAGGGGGAGGGAAAGAGCGTGGCTTGGATGTGGAGAAATTAGTAATTAAGGAGGTTCCGAGTCGCGAGCGCATCACGGAGAGGAGGAGCTTCTCCAACTCCGCACTTTTCTCTCCAAATCCTCCTTTTCTCCTCCAGAAACAAAACCTCCTCATTCACCTCCTCTCATTACGCGCTCCGTGTTTTGGTGCTCACACCGCGCGTCCTGCGTGTGCATGTGTGCGTGAAATCCCCATCTGAGCCTGTGCGTAAAAGCGCACGGGCAGCGGGCGGTCCTGCTCCGCTTTGTTTTCTCAGCGACGATAATAGTTTGGATTCATGTCGGCAAACATTGCTCGTGCGCGCGCAGTGCGCGCCCACGTCCGTTCTGTGGTCAGAGGAGGAGTGAAGAGCTGAGCGCGCAGCTTTTGTCCACCAATGAAAATGACTGCACCGGTAGGGAAAGCACGCGGGTACGCACACACGCACGCGCTCAAAAATACACATCACGCACACGCATGGTCAGAGCTGTAACCAGAGCGCGCCCTGTCGGTTAGAGACAGATACTGCAACAACATGAATGTATGAAATACTACTACGACTATTAGTAGTATTAGTATTGTTATTATTATTGTTGTTGTTTATGTAATAAAACAGGATTTTATCAAACATGTCCAGAGTCCACCTGTTCGCGTCTCTGCCGGAGCTGTCCTGTTCCAACCCCCAGCCCCCTCTCTCTGGTCTTCCCAAAGTTTACAATTTCTCCAGCAGTCAGAGGCGCGCGCTCCGACTGGGACCAGAGCGGGAACGATGATGCCTGTTTTAAAATGTCTGCTTTCTCTTCGCGCGTTTCAGAATTGATTTTAAGCTTTTTCAGTGGTTTATGAAAGTTTTGATGTTTCTTTTCTATCTGACCTGCTTCCATATGAGGAGCCCTCGCGGACCCTGGTCCGGTTCCAGCCTTTTGGTTCCATCGCTGGTTCTGGTTCGTGGAAGATCCCGCTGGAGAAGCTCAGGCAGAAACTGTTTGGGGTTTTTAATTGAAACTTTTTAGCTTTTCATTTCATTTTTGTTTGTGTTATTTCATATTATGGGCGGTTGTGGTGAGAGGGGGGCTGCGTCTGTGCGTGCCTGTGCGCGCGTACAGACAGGGATTACGATCAGCATTTTGAACGTCAGGCCCTTTACAGTGTGAAGATGTGTCTTTATGTTGAAGCTGCTTTCTGTGTGAAAAGTGCTTATAAATAAAATCTGATTTGATTTAATGATTAAAATAACAATAATGATCCATTTAAAATAATATTATGATCAAATAAAATTAAACAAAGGCATGAAATATTCATGCTTTTTAAATAGCTTTCTGATAAACGGAAAAAGTAGAAATTATGGATAGAAATGACATAAAATGATGTTGGAGTTTTCAGCATCGGGTTGATCAGTAACTCATAAATTCAGTGAAAAGACTTAATGAAAGCAGATAATCTGGATTTATTATCCACCCGAAAGTAGAAACATGAAGAAAACATATTAATGAAGCGGATAACTTTGATGATCGTGTTTTTCGTGGTCGTCATCGACTCGTGTGGGAAATTACGGCTTTTAAAATCAACAAAAAGTTATTTACACGTTTGCGTCTGAATGTCGAAGAGCTGCGACATCTACGATGCACATGAATAACTTAAGAATGTTTATGAATGAAAATCCCACCAACAGGAGATGGGTCAGAAGTCCTGCCGCGGGCAGATGATGCGCAGGTCCCCATCAGTGCACGCGCACATCCTTCAGTCAGATGCTTCTCTTCTACACATTTTCAGATTTTATTGTTTGCAGAGTTGATTAAATTCAATGATTTTTTATTTTAAACCCAACTGCGGCATTAAAGGTAGAGCATGGAACATTTTCATTAAAAGCTAACATTAAAATAATACTTCCATGAGGCGTTTAGAGGGGCGCGGATAGAAAGAACAGCCTATAAATATTAAACAAATCCTAACGGGTTTGGCTTCTATGAGTCCATACATGCCGCCAAATACTGTCTCTGTGTTGCAGCAGCGTGCTGGGAACAGCTCAGCTGGCACTGGGAGAACTGGTGCAGTCGGTTAGTCCTGCAGCTGCTTCAGAGCTGCTGCTGACTGTGTCAGAAGAGGACTGACAGCAGAGAGCAAAAACTGGATTTAACTTAGGTGAAGGATTTAGCCCAGTCCAGAACCTTTAATGCCAGTCAGTATCCAGGACCTTTAATCCCAGTCAGTATCCAGGACCTTTAATCCCAGTCAGCATCCAGAACCTTTCATCCCAGTCAGCATTTAGAACCTTTAATCCACATCAGCATCCAGAACCTTTAATCCCAGTCAGTATCCAGGACCTTTAATCCCAGTCAGTATCCAGGACCTTTAATCCCATTCAGCATCCAGAACCTTTAATCCCAGTCAGCATCCAGAACCTTTAATCCCAGTCAGCTTCAGAACATTTAATCCCAGTCAGCATTTAGAACCTTTAATCCCCATCAGCATCTAGAACCTTTAATCCCAGTCAGCATCAGAACCTTTAATCCCAGTCAGCATCATAACCTTTAATCCCAGCAATCTCAACCAAGACCTTACCATCTTCATTTCAACCAGCATTATTTAATATAACAGTCCCGCCTCCCCTAAGCCCCCCTCATCCTTAGCCTCCCTCAGCGCTACGGCAGGCCCTTGCAATCCTAGAGGTGCACCCCACTTCAAGGATTGGTGGAGTTTTCATTGAATATTTACAGATTGGAATAATATTTTATTTTGATTAATGGTGGTCTGTCTTGTATTTCAGAGTTCCATTACCTCATTCATAGCATTTTACGCTGTTAAAAATTTGTAAGAATGCAACATTGTAAGGTTGCTTTAATCACAGTCAAATCAGAACATTTAATCCCAGTCAGCATCAGAACCTTTAATCCCAGTCAGCATCCAGACATCAGTTCCAGTTCAGCCTCAGTTGTCAATAGTCAAACCTTATTCCGCAAGTTCTCTTACTTAGACGGATGTGAAGTCTGTAATTTCCATCACAGCTACACGTCAACTCCGAGAGACAGAATGAAAAAGAAAATCCAAGAAATCATATCGTACAATTCTTAAAGAATTTATTTGCAAATTATGATGGAAAAGAGTATTTGGTCAATAACCAAAGTTCAGCTCAGTACTTTGTAACGTAACCTTTGTTGGTAAGAACAGAGGTGATACGTTTCCTGCAAGTCCTCACCAGGTTTGCAAACACTGTCGCTGGTATTCAGGTCCAGTCCTCCATGCAGATTCCCTCTAGACCAGTCATGTTTTGGGGATGTCGCTGGGAAACGCGCACTTCCAACTCCCATTTCTATGGGATTGAGGTCTGGAGGCCGGCTAGGCCACTCCAGGACCTTGAAATGCATCTTAAGCTGGATTTATACTCGTGCTGCATCTCCCTCCAATCAGAGGTGTCAAAAATTGGGCAGAAGTAGAAAGTAGAAAACCTGTCCGGCAGTTTGTCCAACCAGTCACTGAACCAGCTGGGTTTCATTAGCTCCTCTCCCAGGTAGATGAGCTCGTTCGTGAACACAGCTGTTGTAAATGTACTGGCAGATCCAAAAACATGGTAGGATTTCTACTTTTACTTCTACTTTTGGCACCTCTGCCTCCAGTTGGTTCTGCGCAGCTGATGCAGAGGCAGTGTGTGTTTTTACTCGAGTGTAAAATCACGGTGTCATGCTGCAGTTTCTTTTCCAGATCTTCTCCAGAGCGACAACAGGGCTTTTATCGACCAGAAATCTCCACACAGAGTTGTGTTTTTTTTCACCCCGATGGTTCGCTTCAGCTCCGGCCCACATTTCCTCTTTTAGAGCAACAGCAGCGGTCGGCATGCACTCATTCATTCATTCATTCATTCATCCATTCAGCTACATAACCCAAACATCCGGAGGCACATAACCACACTGACCAATCACCAGTGAGTTTTTCCACGTCTCTGCGTCCCCGTAGCCAGGATGCACGTTGGGTCTGAACAGGTGCACATCAGGTCTCCGTGGACCTACACAGAGCCTACGCGGAGCCTACAGCAGTTACACGGATGCAGACCACATGCAAGTATAAATCCAGCTTTTCTGAACCTCCTTGGTTGCGTAAGTGGTGAGTTTGGGATCATAACCATGCTGGAAAATCCAGCCACCTTCCATCTTCACCATCTTCACTATGGAAGATGGAACCTCCTTCCATCGAAGGAGATTTAAAATCTCACCATACATGACCCCGTTCAGTCTTCCTTAACACACATCAGTCCTTCTGTCCCCTTAGCTAAAAAAACAGCCCCAAAGCATGATGCTCACACCCCCATGCTTCACAGTAGGTCTGGTGCTGGAATGAAACTCAGTGTTCTTCCTCCAAACATCACCAGTTGACGTCTCCTAAAGCAGGGGGACCCGCCTGACCCTGCAGGACCCGAGTCCCTCTCAGTGCTGTGTGTTACTGATGGCAGCTTTGTGACTTTGGTCACGGCTCTCTGCAGGTCTTCATCAAGTCCCTCCGTGTAATTCTGGGGTCTTTTCTCACCATACTCAGAATTGTTTTGACCCCACAGATGAGATCTCGCGTGGGTCCCATATCGAGGGATGGTCGGGTATGTCTTGATACAACTGTGGGTTTATTCCCAACAACCTGTTGTAGATTCAGTCCTCCAGCCTGGTGCAGGTCTACACTTTCTTTTCTTTCTTTTTCTTGTTGTTTTTTTTTTACTTGTCCTGTAATCCGATTGCTTTACTGTGTTGAACAGTTTTGCTTTACCAAGGGGAGCTTTATGAACACAAGGCTCCCCATGATATCCTGTTTATTCATTTTATTTCTTTAATTAAGCATTTAATTAAACATGCATACAGAAACATAGTTTCTTCCTGGTGTCCTTCTACGGTTCTTCAGTCTGGGGTGTGATTGAGTTTGGAGTCTGCCTGGTTGAGGCTGTGGACAGGTGTTATCCAGATAACCGGTTCAAACAGGTGCCATTAACACAGGTAATGAATGAAGGACAGAAGACGAAGTTACAGGTCTGTACACTTTGAGACAATCACTGCAATCAGGTGTTTTCTGTTCTGTCCAATCAGACGTCTGCACCTGTATACAGATGTTGGTCCACTGTTCATCAACAAGGTGCTTTTTTAAATTATTCTTTTCAACCCAAATTTCAGTCTCAATATTTTTTTTGACTAAACCATAATTTATTACATTTTTGTTTATTACTTTTTTCAGTTTTCTGTTATTTGAGCAACTGTTGTTAACTCAGCCGTTTCTTTATGGGAGGGGATGTAAGCATTCAAGCACAACCGTACATCTGTAACAGGGTTAATTTATTACCTCGTCCCCGTTGCCACCTTACCTCCCCTCACCTATGGCCATGAGCTGTGGGTCATGACCGAAAAAAAAGAGATTGCGGGTACAAGCGGCCAATATGAGTTTCCTCTGCAGGGGGGCCGGGCTCTCCCTTATAGGGGGAGGAGCTCGGTCATCCAGGAGGGGCTCAAAGTAGAGCCGCTGCTCCTCCGTATAGAGAGGAGCCAGATGAGGAGGCTCGGGCATCTGGTCAGGATGCCTCCTGGACGCCTCCCTGGTGAGATGTTCCAGGCACGTCCCACCAGGACGAGGCCCAGGACACGCTGGAGGGACCACATCTCCCGGCTGGCCTGGGAACGCCTCGGGATCCCCCCGGATTAGCTGTGGCTGGGGAGAGGGAAGTCTGGGCTTCCCTACGTAGGCAGCTGCCCCCGCTACCCGACCCCGGATAAGTGGAAGAAGACGGCACGGCACGGCACGGTACGGTACGGTACGGTACGGTACGGCACGGCACTGTACGGTACGGCACGGTACGGCACTGTACGGTACGGTACGGCACGACACGGTCCCCGTTGCCACTTTTCTGATTCCTAAATATGTTTTTGAGGTTTTCATTAACCAGCTGGTGGGGGCTTACTGGAGCAGCTGATGCTGGTCAAACCAGAGTCCTGCAGCGAGTCAGGTTCCCGCGTTTATCAGGTAAAACACCAGAGACTAATTTCATGGCATGTAAGAATGGGAATTTTATTTTATCTTTGTGAACATGAGAAGAGTTTACTGAGGTGATCGGGGATCAAAGATCAGGGACCAGGGAGGGGTTTGTGTCCGCTGCTGCTTATCTGAAACCAGGGATTGGGGATCAGGTCTACATCAGTCTCCAAGTCCAAGGCATCTTCCTCAGACCACTTTAGTTGGTTTTTATAATCCACTGCTCTTCTGGTGTGGAGATCCAGGTCCATGTTGACCTGTGTTGGACAGGTAACCCCGCCCCCAACTGCTGATGGAAGCTCCCTGAACCTCCTCACTCCTCACTCGCTCCTCACTCTGGCCCAGCAGAGACCTGGTGCCTGTTAGAACCAGGTTTTAGAGCCAGGAGCCGCTGTTGAGTCTGGCTCTGAACCAGTACCGGAACCAGCTCGGTGGAAAAGGGGCCACAGAGACCATGAAGGTCCTGGAGGGACGACCGGGTAACATGGAGGCAAAGACCTACACGTGACGAAGACATGGTCATGTGGTGAGGAAGTCGGAGTCGGAGCGGGGACGTGTCCTCGGTGAGGAGGACCTGGTGCAGTCGGAGCGGGGACGTGTCCTCGGTGAGGAGGACCTGGTGCAGTCGGAGTGGGGACGTCTCCTCGGTGAGGAAGACCTGGTGCAGTCAGAGCGGGGACGTCTCCTCAGTGATGAAGACCTGGTGCAGTCAGAGCGGGGACGTCTCCTCAGTGATGAAGACCTGGTGCATTGGGAGCGGGGACATGTCCTCTGTGAGGAGGACCTGGTGCAGTCGGAGCGGGGACGTGTCCTCTGTGAGGAGGACCTGGTGCAGTCAGAGCGGGGACGTGTCCTCTGTGAGGAGGACCTGGTGCAGTCAGAGCGGGGACGTGTCCTCGGTGAGGAGGACCTGGTGCAGTCGGAGCGGGGACGTGTCCTCGGTGAGGAGGACCTGGTGCAGTCGGAGCGGGGACGTGTCCTCTGTGAGGAGGACCTGGTGCATTGGGAGCGGGGACGTGTCCTCTGTGAGGAGGACCTGGTGCATTGGGAGCGGGGACGTGTCCTCTGTGAGGAGGACCTGGTGCAGTCGGAGTGGGGACATGTCCTCTGTGAGGAGGACCTGGTGCAGTCGGAGCGGGGACGTGTCCTCGGTGAGGAGGACCTGGTGCAGTCGGAGCGGGGACGTGTCCTCTGTGAGGAGGACCTGGTGCATTGGGAGCGGGGACGTGTCCTCTGTGAGGAGGACCTGGTGCATTGGGAGCGGGGACGTGTCCTCGGTGAGGAGGACCTGGTGCAGTCGGAGTGGGGACGTGTCCTCGGTGAGGAGGACCTGGTGCAGTCGGAGCGGGGACATGTCCTCGGTGAGGAGGACCTGGTGCAGTCGGAGTGGGGACGTGTCCTCGGTGAGGAGGACCTGGTGCATTGGGAGCGGGGACGTGTCCTCGGTGAGGAAGACCTGGTGCAGTCGGAGCGGGGACATGTCCTCAGGGATGGGACGTGTTCCGTTGGGACACGTCAGACTGCAGCTCGGCGTGTGTTGACGGTAAATATGATTAATGTGTTCTCAGATCTCTGAGCTCGTTCAGCGACACACACACAGCTTTGTTTACACTCGCTGTATGACAACAGAGCTGAAATCCAGATTACACACAAGGTCCACTCCAATCTGCCGCCTTAAATCTGAGCTGCTTCAGAGCCAGATGGTGTTTCTGTTCAACTGGATCTGAACCTCCAACAAAGGAGGACAGAGTTCGGTTTGGGAGTGTTTCCCAAACGTGAGCATCTGGCCCGTGGAAAGAAGCGCGTGTTCAGACAGACGGAACCGGACCGGACCGGACCGGATGGATCTGCAGCTCCTCTGAAACACTGGATGGAGATGCAGGTGTTCATAGTACACAGATGGCATTTTTCTGTTGTCATGGTGACACTGCAGCATTGTCAACGCTGTCAGATAAAGCTCTCTCAGATAAGCTAGTAATCTTGGATAAGCTGCAGAAAACAGCAACACACCAAGAACCAGCGACCCGAAACACAAGTGCTGCTGGTGGATCAGCAGCAGGACGCTGCACTGCTGGATGTTTGACACAAATAACACACCTGTCTACATTTATCCAAACTCACACTGATGAGATCAGTTTAACCTCTTCTACCCCCCATACCCCCCCCCCCCCCCCCCCCCAACGCCGCATACAGGGTCAGCACGACACCCTCTAGTTCAGAGGATGTCTGCAGACACCAGGAAGCATCGATGCTAACATGCAGCATAGCAACATGACGGGAGAAACTCACCCGTCCCCCCCCCCCCCCCCGCCCCCAGAGTCTGCAGGGTGCTGCTCAGACTCTAAATACGTGGAATATAAACTATGCCAAAAGCCAAATATCCGCCAAAGTAGAGAATTAACAGCCTTTGTAAAAATTTTTAACCATTTCTTTACCAACCAATAACAATGTATTTTAACAAGACCTGTAGTTTTTATTCCAGTGTGGATTGTCAGTTATTAATGGCTAATTGAAATCCAGCTGTTACATATCTTGCATTACTTAAAGGTTGAATATGGAACATTTTTATTAAAAGCTATATTTTTTTTCAAAAACAATACCTCCACAGGTCGTTTAGGGGGGTACAGAATGAAAGTACAACATTTCCCAGAAAAAGTTATATTTAGCCTAAAAAATAATTATAAAATAATTTTTTACGGGTTCGATAATGGCATTATATTTACGTTTATAAGCCAATTGCAGGTTGCCAAATACGATCTCTGTGTGGAAACAATATTTCGGTCATAGTCAGGCTTGTACAGGGGAAAACCGTAGAGACGACGAGTGAAGCAGCTGCTTCAGAGCCCTGGAGATATTGTTATCTGTTTCTGAGGAGGAGTGACCTGAGAAGAGCAAAACCTGGAGTAAATTTAGGTGAAGACTTCACTAAATGGACCCACATAAACGTTTTCCACGGAGAAAAGCACTGAAATGGCGACTGTCCTGCTGGATCGGTAAGCTAGCTTGTTTGCTAACATGGCTAACGTTAGCTGTCAGTTATAAACTCCTCTGCGTTACTTGTTGGACATAATGCAGACTGTTGGTCACTTGCGTATCGGCAGCGAGCCTGGCATCCCAGCGGCTGGAGTTGTTTTTCTGCCGTTGCAACTACAACCTAGACACACGTGATGTCGCTGTTCTGTCCGTATTACATATTCAACCTTTAACGCCAGAGGCAAAGCCCGACATACACTGCGCGATTTTTGACTGTTTTTGAGCCGATTTTCCAGTCGTGCGGCAATTTTGGGGATCAGGCCGACACTTGGCCAAACCGTGCGTCGTGCAGTATACAAGGGGGTCACGAGAGGCGATGGGCCCCTCACGACGAGCTCCCGATCAGAAATCGTGAGTCGCAAGAAAATCAAACCTGTTTGATATTTTGTTCATCACTCGTGAGTGAATCGCATGTTGAAGTGGAGCCACGACCAGAGAGAAGTCTTTCCACAGAGATTTTCACATTTCACACGCGTGAAACAAAAACGGAAGTAAACCAGAGGCAGCATGGCGACCTGGCGTGTCATTTTGACGGAGTTCTCGTCTACACACGACGTCGTCGCCTTTTCTTTTTGGCAAATTCTTCACAAAGAAGAGCGCAAATCACCAAGACAGCGCGATTTTTAGTGATAGCATACTGTTGCTGCTGTTGTTGTCGTCTTCTTCTCCGTCTTCTTCTCCTAATAGCCTTCCTTTATTTATTGCGTTGCATGTTGGGATTGTTCAAGACCCCGACCTGTCTTTGAGGACGCACTGTGTGAGTAATCGGATCGTATCCGAGCGTCAGTTGGTACAATGTGAGGACAAACATCGCAAGCTGTGAACTTTTGAACTCTGCGACTGATTCACACAATTTGAGTTGGAGCTGCGAGGAACGATTGAAAATATCACAGTGTGTCCCAGGCTTAATCCTGTTCAGAAAGACTTTTTGTTCTACTGGGTGAAATGGTCCTTCCATCCTGACAGTATCAAGGCTTCTTTGATATCAAGGCTGGAAAAATAACAGAAAAAAGCTACTGGTTAATTAAAGGTTAAATAAATAATGCAAGGAAAACACTAACATGACAATTTTAGAACTCTAGCATTGGTGTTTGTGCATGCATGGGTCCATGCATCTGTATGTGCGTCTCACAATGCATCCCGCACTAACCATACACAAGCCTCAGGTCTGACTAATTACAATAAAATAAGAACAGATGTTTTAATGTTACATTCATATGTTCAAATATGAGTGACTTTTAATCAGAGGAAAAATTGACGACACACCAGAGTATATCCAGAAGAAACTACAGTACACCACTGTTTAACTCTGATCCCTGAAGGTTCTTAGTTTCAGGTCTTGTTGGTTGTGGCCCGGCTGTAAACTTCTGGTTCAGTGTGTGGAAGCGGATCACATCTCTCAGAAGAAACTGTATCCATGTGCTATTCTCTGTTTTTCTACTTCCTTGTCTCTGTGAAGCTTCTTCAGGTTCTGCTCTTTCGTACCGGGGGATGCTTTCTTAATCAGATATGGGAGTCCGTACCGTCCTATCAGTCCTATCAGCCCTGAAGCACCGTGGAACTGTTAGCTTCTGGCTGAAGGACAAACCACTGTCATCTTTTAAAATATGGATTATATTTTGCAAAACATTGTAGAAGACGCAGCTCAGGCTCTGCAGACAGTTCACACAGTGCAGCACGGACCAAACCGTCTGAATACATCAATGATTAGTGGACCATGTTTTTCATAATGCCAATGATGTGCTGCAGCATTTCTGACCTTTTTCCTGCTTGTTCCTCTACGTCATGTTTTCTAGTTTTGCTTTTGCCACTTTTTCTATATTTTCTTTGTTTTTCATTTACTCTTTCTTGCACTTTTTCCTTCGTAGTTTGTTCTGTTTCCCCCTGCTGCTTGCTGCAGATGTTGAAATTAAGATGCTTCATAGTGATGAAACAGTTCATCACCTGCAGACGGGGAAGTGTCCAACCTTTTCCACCCTTCTGGAGGCGCCGTCTTAAACACACCAGATTCATCCTGGCAGGTGATAATTCCGGTCATGACTTCACAGGTAACAGACATTAGCTCTAACGTGACAATGCAAAAGCTGCTAGATGCTCATTATCCCAACCGTCAAGCAGCAGCAAGGTGAAACTCATCCTTGTAGAAACATTTCTGTTTCGTCTGCTTTATATTTTCTTTGGAAGGTTTATGTTGTTTACTATCATTTCTGGTTCAGTACAAATACAAACACATTTCACTGTTACATGAATTCTTCTCCCCAACAAATTTTATCTCAATACTATTGCAGCAGATGTTCATATATGACATCATTGTGAAACAAAAGATCTAATAGACTGCTTTAGATATATTTAAATGTTTAAATATTGTAGATTTTAAGATGCAGTGATGGTGCAGGGTGAAGCTTGGATGGATTTCCATAAACCAGGTGACCAGCTCAGAAAGCCTGATTCTGTATGTAGAGTGACTCGTTCAAGTCTTTTACCAGATTATAGCTGTCATTTGTATACTCGAATACTCATAATCCTGTAAAATTGCCCTTTACCAGCACCACAACTCATTTCAAGGAGTGATGACATAGCAGTTTAAACTATTTCATCTAGTTGATATTGCTGCATATGTCAGTTGTCAGGAGGCTGGGTACGGTAATGATATGATCTGCCTGGAGACCAAGTTGACTTAATTTTTGATTGGCTACAAAGCTACAACCTGGAAAAACTAGGTCAACCAGCCTGCTGCCAGCCTTCTGAGTTTGTTTGCTAAAGGTATCTGTTAGCATCATGGGCTCTTCATACAAGACAGTGTTTAGAGAATAAATAAACTTACAGGTAATGACAACATTGTGGTTGCCTCCTTCAGTGTTGCTAAAGGGTTTTTTTTGTTTTCATCCATTTGTTCAAAAACCCCAAATTGAATTCACCCATGTTCAGGAATGCAGGCTAGCTGGACCCTAGAGATGGGATTTATGGCTTTTTCAAGGAAGCCAGATCTTGAGGAGCTGTTCCTTCTACAGAACCATTTAAAAAGCTTGTCCGTTCTTATTTTCTTACTTTTTATTTTAGAATTCAGTCAACAGCAACTCCTACTTATCAAGTAGTGACTTATTAGGCAGGATTCAGACTGGAATAACGGAATGAAACTTGCATACCCCATCAATACACTCTCAGTTGGGGGGAAATATTCTGAAGTATGCGCCGCAATTTGTTATTTTCCTTGTTTCCACTGCAAGTGTTTTATAAGATGGCTCCACATCCCTGAGCTTTGACAGTACTTTGAATTTTTACTCACCTACAAACTTTGTGGCACAACAAAAACTGACCTGGCTGTTCATTAACTTCCATGCAAAACAACTTTACTCTTTAAGGTGTGCTCTACTGTACTTGGAGAATATGAATTACAGAGAATGATAAACTGCTGTCTGATTCAACCATTTTTGAACAAAGACACAAAGCTGATGAACAGGGACTTTGATGCTCACTCCTGACATTCACATGGCCTCATCAGTGCACAACAGATCATATTACATACCCCCAAAACCACAGAAAAGTGAATTGTTGAAGTCATTACCCTTTTAAACATTTCTAAATCAAAGCAGACATCATTTTCAAATTTGTCGTTTAACGAGACAGAAAGTCTGAATCAGGACTGGAGGTGCTGCACTTTCAACCATCCATCTGTAACACCACAGCACTTCACCAAAAACTCTGCTCAGCCGGGTTTCCACAAAAAAACATAATGCTTTGGTAAAGTTAGACAACAATCATAGTCAGTCATTCATTTTCTGTACCGCTTATCCAGTTCAGGGTCAGGGGGTTGCTGGAGCCTTTCCCAGCTATTATCAGGCGAGAGGCGGGGTACACCCTGGACAGGTTGCCAGTCTGTTGCAGGACCAACACAGAGAGACAGACAATCATCCACGCTCACATTCACTCCTAGGGGCAATTTAGAGTGATCAATTAACCTAAGATGCAGGTTTTTGTATTGTGGGAGGAAGCCGGTAAGAACTCACACACGTATGTGCAAACATGCAAACTCCACACAGGAAGGCCACTGTTGGAATTGTTTGAACCTCTCCCCAGCCAGGAATTGAACTAGCGACCTTCTTACTGTGAGGCTGCGGTGCTAACCACCATGCCACCATGCAGCCCTAACAATCATAGTATTATGTAATTTTAGGCTGGTACGTTACTGAGTTGGTTTGCATTAGAAAATGATGGTTAGAGCTGAGATCTTACTTTTTACAGCACTGTCATCATCTTGGATGGCTATTTTGCATTTTGTGTGTTCAGAACCAGCAAAAGTTATCCAATGTAGATAGACCGTCCATATTTGCTGGCATACTCGTAAACCACATGTACACATTATGGAGAGGACAAATGTTCCTTCCAGTCTGTCAATGAGAAATAGTTGTTGAACTTATTGATGATTCTCTGATGGAGTTTGGACCACAGAGGTGAGAAATGGCCCAACCTGGTGAGAAAGACTCGACCTTTGGTGGATGCTGCTTTTGTATCCAATCATGGAAGGGAAGTGGGGAGTTGTGGGGGCTGCCGCTCCCCCTGGTGGCGGCTGCAGCCCCCACAAGCATTGACGGGAGGTCTACACTTAAAAAGAAAAAAACATTCTTGAGGGTCAAGATTTAGTTTTAGGGTTTAGGTCACAATTAGGTTTTGGTTAGGGTTAGGACAAGGGTTAGGTTTAGGCAATCGGTTGTGATGGTTACGGTAAGGGGCTAGGGAATGCATTATGTCAATGAATGTCCTCACTAAGATAGCTGTACAAGAACGTGGGGGGGGGGGGACTCGGCAAGTCAGCTCAAGTTGGGTGCTGATCAGAACAGTGGTAAGGTGTGTCTGTGGCCAACAACAGACCACATGAAAGGATAAGTTACTCTTCTTTTATCCTGGACCTTATTTCTATGAGTTTATACATGCATTTACTCACTTTTAAAGTTTCTGCATCACTTTGAGTCCTTCAGAAGATATTACGATGAGTTCAGATTTAGCTTTCCGTTAGTTATCAGGGTGTTCTACACGCTTTTTGGGCCCGTGTGTTCACGATGTGCGCTTCCGTAGCACAGCTGAGAGGAGCAGCTCGCTACCCAGACAAAATAAAAACACAATTTGTGAAACTCTGAACTCACAGTACAATAGTACTCATTTGTTCATTTGTTCTACTTAAACTATTGTCGAAAATCAACATGTTTTGCTGCAGATAATGCGTTATATAGTGGCTGCCCCGTATCTCCCATTTGGCCGGATGTCCACAGAAGGGCAACTCAACGTAATATCTTCCGAAGGAGTCAAAGTGATGCAGAAACTTTACTGGTCAGTGAATGCACATTTAAACACATAGAAATAAGGTCCAGGTTGAAAAAAAAGAAACTTCTCCTTTAAAGTTTGTTACTGACTGTACAGTGTATCTCGTTTATGGACGTTACTGTAATATGTTTATCTGCTCGCCATTTGCTGTTTGTGTCCATCCGGTGATGTTTTATTGATCTACACAACCTGTCCGTCATGACAGAGGTAGTATGTGAAGTAGACCCACCCATCCACTTGACTATTTTCGCATTTTGGGCAGCGCTGAAAATGAGGCTTTTATACTGTTAAAGTAATATCTAGTCTACTGTTGTTATACGGTGCTGTCGGCCTCCTTATGGAGAAAAATATCATAATTTTGAATTGTTAAAACTTATTGTTTTATTTGTGTCGGCCTATCTTATGGCTAGTTTATAGCCTGCTACGGCTACTAGCCGGCGATGTCTACACTAGTCCATCTAAGAGCTTAAACGTGCATGACCCCCCCTATTGTCGAATAAGCACCCCTTATTCGCATATTTCTTTCACAGGTTAAGGGGGGCGTGTTAATCCCAAGCTGACGGGTTAGTGAAAGAAAATGAGGACAACAAACCCATCAGAGATTAGCAAAGCGATTAGCAAAGCGTGCTACAGGAAAGTAGCCTCAACAACTCGACTCCCAGTTGAAAATTTGCTCCGTCATAAAAGTCTTACAGTCATTTATTACTCATGACAACAACGCCACCTCATCATCTAAATGAAAAACAAATCTTGTTTTCTCTGGCCAGCATTACTTCGCTAGTCCCAAAAACAAACTTCCTGTTTACATGCTGATGTCATACACGTGTGTCCGCCGTGACATGGTGCATGTTCAGTGTGTGCAAATGACCATCAACCCTTAAACGATTCTTAAGCAACAGTATGGATGCAGATAAGATGGGGAGTTAAACATCTCTGATAACATTAACCGCTTAGTTGAGACAGGTTTTTATTACCCCGACCAAAGAGGTAATGTTTTCGGTTGCGTTGGGTTGTCCGTCCGTCCGCCTATCTGTCAGCAACTTTACGGGAAAAGTACTGGACAGATTGACCTAAAATTTTCACCTCAGCCCAAGGATGAACCCTTTAAATATTGATGGTGATCTGGATCACTTTCTGGATCCAGAAATGTTTTGAAGGATTCTTTATCAATGTGAGATCGGCCATGTTGGAAAGGCTGTTGATGAGGCGTGAGCGCCCCCTTGTGGCAGAAGCGGTGCAGCTGCTACTGAGCACATGATGTCAGGAAGCAGAAATGAAACTTGTGAGCAGCAGTGAGCACGAGGAGAGAGGACTGTTGGGCAGACTTCTAGCAGGTGAAGATGGTGACGTGTTGTCGCTAGCTATTGTAGCTCAGTTTAACGAGTCTCTGCCGTCTCCTCACCTCCACCTCTCAACATTTAACCAGCTGATTAAATGCAACTTGTAACTGTCCGCTTTCCTGCTGCTTTCAACTGGTTTACAACCACAACACACAGCGTGTGTTTGTTTACATCAGCTGAAGCTGAACTCCTGGCACTGGGGCGTCATCTTCTGACCAAACTGAATACTACACCAGTCTGACTACAATTTTATATTGAATTATATTGATGTTTTTATAACAAACAACCTCAATTTATTTATGTAGTGAGGACAGAGCTGCATATTCCTCCGGGAGTGTCGGCGTTGTGACGTTTCACCCCGTCGAACACCGGCTGCAGAGATCTGCAGCTTTTGTTGATTAGGTTTTGTCTGACCGGGTTTTCTGACCTAAATTTATGGTTTTATTCCACCGTGTTTGTGTGCAGCACTTTGTGATTTTATCAGTGAAAAGCGCTTTTCCCTTCTTTACTATTGAAGAGAGCAGCGAGCTGCAGAGCGCCGTCCGTTCACATCACGTCTCATTCATTTTCAATGACGGGGCTGGTTTGTTCGCGCGTCAAAAACACTCGAGTTAAATTTTTTCAACTCGTGCGAATAGGCGAAAAACGCTCTATTTGCGCAAATAGGACGCCTCATTCGCGCGAGTAAAACGCCTCATTCGCGCGAGTTAGACGCACATTTGGGGCTCGTCGCGCCGCGAATTCGCGTCAAATGTGCCGCGCCAAGCAAACGCGTGTCTATTCGGGCTTGTACATTGACTTAACATGTAATTCATTCGCGCAAATAACTTTAATTCGCGTCCGGTGTGAACACGGGGTGAGAGTGGTGAAAAAATGATGTCCTGGTTGGCTGGTTGGAGAATCTTTCAGAACCAGTTAGTGGATTTTCTAACTTTATTTAAATGTTCTTCCTGCCTCAGATTCTTGATTTGTTCATGTTTTCCTCAGACAGTGAATCTGGTGAATGAAGATGAAGAAGATTATTGAGATAAAGGTTTAGTTGTATTTGAAAACTTTTTCTGAAAGTTGATAGAGAATTGTTCCTTTTTGTGCGATTCACCGAAAAAGATTAATTACTAAAATGTATTTTTAGATTTCAAACCAGCTTCATCAAATCAATTTCATTTCACCACATTTGTTGGGAAACAGCATGAGGTCAATTATTTGAACCGTGAGAAATTAATAATGGTATAAAAGTCAGACTGTTCCTTTAAGCAGGGACAGAAGAAGTTTCTCCTCCATCTGCCAGGTGCTGGTGTCAGTTTTTCCGCTGGCAAAGTTCACCACCAGCTGCACAGATTAAAGCTCTGTTGCCACAACAGGATGGGTATTTATGAGCAGCTTTTGGGAGTTTAGATTATCAAGAGTCTGGTCTCACAAAACATGAACTTGGCTGACTCCCGGTCTACTCGTGCGATGCGTCGTTTAGAAGATGACAGCAGCAGCTTTGCATGCTCCTTCATCACACAAATATGAAATGACACGATGCACATTTAAAGCAGTGGTCAGCAAACCTTCTATAGCCAAAGATGACTCCGCTTTGTCTGAGACAGAGGCCAGATTTACCAACTTGTATCTGCATGTAAAACCAATGCAAGACGGGTTGTCCTGTAAAACACCCAGCCACTTTATTTAACATTACTGTTTAAACTGCAATTTAGTGCAAAAGTTTTAGTGCTTTGTTTACTGTGAAAAAATGCATTTAAGGCCCAATCCCATTTCTCTTTTTACCCCTTTCTCCCTTAAAGGGACTTGAGGCAAGATTGAGACTGCTGCGACTGGCGCTTCAGGTAACTGCAGCCATGAGCCAAGCCGTCACGGGAGCACAAACTGAAGCTATAATGTTGTTTACTCACCTTTTTCTCCGTAGTTCCACTTTTTAGTGTCTTTCAGTTGATCTGGATCGTTTGCTGACGGCAGAATAATCCATAACAATCGCTTACAGTGTTTGAATTTACCGCGACCGGCTTCGTCCTATATCAAAACAGCGGATGTAGCGTCATGTGACGTCACGTCCGCATGGCAGAGCTGGAAAACTATAATATTGTTTACTAAGCTTTTTCTTCGTAGTTACAATTTTTAGTGGCCTTTCAGTTGATCTGGATCGTATTCTGACGGCAGAAGAATCCATAACTATCGCTTACAGTGTTTTTATTTAACGTGACCGTCTTTTTCCTGCATCAAAACTGCGGATGTAGCGTCATTTGAAGTCACGTCTGCAGGGCAGCGCGGGAAATCGGACACCGAATTGCAGCGCATTTTGCAGCACACAGCCTGTTCAAGGCAACGGAGAGAAACATGGGTGGAAACGTTATTTTTGGTATTTAGCGCTTCATCACCCATTGGTATTAAAAAAAGGGACATTCATGTTTGTTTTTTTTCAAATTCCTGCCTCAAGTCCCTTTAAAACGGAGCTACAAGGGGCAGGGTTGAAATTCAACCCCCACAAATTGGGCTCCCCCCTTCAACAATCGCATACATCATCAGTAATCCCACCAGCTTTACGTCAGCAGATGCACAGCAAGTTGTTGCCCTGGAAATCTTGAGGAATCATGCCATCTACAGCTGTGGGTTAAGCCTAGCCAGCTGACGTAAACATTGCCTCCGATTTGTGCATGACATTCCTGTGCCGTGCATGTGTTGTATCCCTCAATTTAACTGAAGACCACCAGCGATCTATCCAAAGTTTTTATTGACATGACAACGTGTATGCCTGTAGATCAGGCTGCCTACAGAGAACTGCTAACATTAACATTACTGAAGATTCAACATAGTACAAGCTTTTTTTTTCCCCCATGTCCATTTTACAAAAAAAAAAAGAAAATTGAACATCGAAACATTAAGGAGCTCATAAAATGTCTTCATGGTTTCTGGTGTCTGCTGGTGTTGTGCAGGACAGCATGCTGGTAGATGCTCTCTGAAGCCAGAGACGTCTCAGTCTAGGAAGCGGAGCGGCGCTGGTTAATTAGGTCTGGAAGACAGTGCTGTGGCTCAGCACTCATGTTTCCATTGTAACTGTCGATACTTGTTTGTCCTTCTCTTAGTCATCACAACAGATAGTACAGTTAAAGGGACATTGTGTAAGTTCTCCTGTTATTCCCCCCTCTCCTCGTGTGAAATTTGTTGTGTTAAAAGTGTGTGTCCATAAACAACACTTTTATATGGCAGCAGATATTATCGGGACTCACTGCTCTCCAGACCTGGAGTTTCTGGCAGTGAGATGCAGACCTTTTTACCTGCCGAGAGAGTTTTCTGTGGTCCTCATCACGGCTGTTTACATCCCACCACATGCTAACGCTAAGCTAGCCCTAGAGGAGCTGCACAGCTCCGTGAATAGACCTTTTTAACACTTCCTTGTTTTTTGACCGGAAATACGCAACGGGGGAGGATCTTTGCTTCCACAACAATGTCTCAAGCTGGAAAGTCAAGTCATTGCAGCACCAGGCTTTTTTTCTTTTGCTCTGAAGCAGTCCAAAGTCCATTTCCAGGAGTTTTCAACATCCATCGATGATAGACATTAATAGGGACGGAAAAACTGAACCATCATTAAATGCCGAGTCATTTTGACAGAACAGCCGTGAGCACAGACTGTTATACTGGATGCGACCACATCAATCCCTGCTGTAAACTGATACGGTCAGAGAGCAAAACTAAAATAGAATAAATAATTAAATTAAATTAAATTATGTCCTGAACTCTTGCCTCAGCCACGAGTTACTGTTTTTATCCATCAGTGTTAAAGTAGAAGAAAAGAGTTTTGTATTTTTGTTCTTGCATGCATGGAGATAGTTTAACTGTGTTGTGTAAAGTCGTGGCTGCTGTCATCTGTGGACCTTCATGGTGGACGTGTGGAACAGCAGCATGATGCTGCTTTGTAGCCGTGGATTAATGTTCTCACGTATGTTATAATGAGAGGCTGAGATGAGGCAGTTGGGGTCCAGCGATCTTTTACTGGACCCGAACTGCCTCGTCTCAGCCTCTCATTATAACATACGTGAAAACACTGGTAACCCACAGCTGTACTAGAATAATACATGTATGTTACTCACAGCTGTACTAGAATAATACATGTATGTTACTCACAGCTGTACTAGAATAATACATGTATGTTACTCAAAGCTACAACAGAAGCATGTTAAATAAAAGCCACCAAACATACAAAATATAATTTCATTTTATTTCAATGAACTACGGGAGCAGCTCAACACGTACAGATGACAAAACGATGCATCGTTGGTCACATGATCGAAACAATGCAGACAAAACTTCTGGTTCTGAAGATGGAGGCAGAGTCGAGTAAACGGGCTCAAATGTAAAATCCAGAGTGGAAACATGATCCATTTTTGACGTTTGACTGAAGTCTGGCCCTCACAGGAAGACCAGATTCTCGCCCATTACGTACAGCTGAATGCCCATCCAGACGGGGTAGTGATCGTCGCGGGGGCATCGACCACAGCAAACTCAAAACAGCGCTTCCCAAGCTCCATAAAAACATCAACTTTCCTATGAGGGACAATAACATTTTGGACCATGTGTACATAAACATGAGGGGAGCTACGAAGCTGCACCAGCTCCACACCTGGTCCTTTCAGACCACATTTCACTGCTAATGACCAGCAGAAGCAGACCCATCACAAAGACTGTACAGGTATGGAATGAGGAGGATTACATCCTTAGAGCTCTGTTTTGACATCACAGACTGGGACGTTTCCTCTGAGGGGTCCGACCTGGAAGGCTACACCGCTGCTACCTTGGACTATATAACCTGTCACTGTCCAGCCCACCAGAACCTTTAGGGTGCTTCCAAACAGGAAACTCTGGTTTACTGGGAATGTACGGTCGCTGCTCAAAGACAGTGATGCTGCCTACTAGTGTTGTCCAAAAAATTCATTCTCAGATAATAATCAATTCTAAAAATTAGTATCTAATTAAATATTAATTATCACGGGTATCAATACCACTTTGCCACCTGCCGAGTCGTGGAAAGTATCAGGCACCTCTGCCCTTTTAAATAGGCACCTGTGCAGGCAGCCTCTTCCTACAGTATCTCCCTGGAGGACCCATCGTTTACAGTGTGGCTAACAAAGTGCATTGTTGCCAACTCCTCAGGGAGAGAAGTTGCTATTGGCTGGCCCAAAAGTCACCAGAAGTCGCTAAATGATGTCACTGCACCAGACAATCAATTTCACATATGCACAATACCATTTAATGGTAATTATTGCTTGAAACGCTACTTTGCTAATTTACAAGGGTACTGAAGGGGTGACATATACATTTGAGTCATGGTGCAAAGAAGACCCAGTTGTGCCACAAGGCATCACGGAAAATGTATGAGGAGGAGGATCATCTCACAGCAGCGTCCTGCAAAGGGACAGCATGAGCAGTGAGGGAATGCCAGGAAACAGGGAGGGAGGGGCTGATGGCAGGCAGGTCGCGATGAGCAGGTGGAGCGATATAAACGTCATCTGTCTCCATGAACACCAGAAAAAGTCGATAGATTTGTCGCTGGTCGCTTTTTTGAAAATAAGTCACTTGAGGGGTCTGAAAAGCTGCTAAATATAGCGACAAAGTAGCTAAGTTAGCAACAATGACTTTGTGGCTTTGACCTCTGTTAACTTTTGTTTCAAAAAGTGACTAGCGATAATCCAGTGCCTTTTTTTCTGGTGTTATTGTAGAAGCGCTCACACGTAGCCTGGTACACCAGCCTGACTAACGCCCAGTGTTGCATAAAGTACCCTAAAGCCATACTTGAGTAAAAGTAAAAGTCGCCTGCTAGAATATTACTTGAGTAAACGTAAAAAAGTAGCTAGTATTTACTGTACTTAAGTATCAAAAGTAAAAAGTACAGTTCATAAATTTGAGTTTAACATTTTCTTAATTCCTGTTTTTTTTTGTTTTTAAATTTTGTTTAAATTGCAAAGTGTAAAGGAGCTTAAAAATGTCTTTACATAAACCCAACCATGTACAAAAATATCTGAGACTCCTGACACCATAATGCCGCTAAATTTACCCGCTGGCTGCTGCTTTCATCCGCTGCACAACGTTGTAAACCAATAAGAACGTCTTGCGGTCTGTATCTCCAACATCATTGGCTAATAGTCCCACAACAACAAAACAAAGATTGTGATTGGCTAACACGTTCTTTCTTATTTTGTAGCGAGCAACGAGGATTCTCAGGTAAATGTAACTGAGTAAAAGTATTGATTTTTTCAGAAAATGTAGTGAAGTAAAAGTAGAAATCGTCAGAAATAAGTAGTAAAGAACAAATATAAAAAAAATACTACTTAAGTAAAGTAACTAAGTATTTTTACTTTGTTACCATACAACACTGCTAACGCCATGTATAAGATAAATGACAAGTTAGTCAGGGCTCCCTTCGCTGGAGAGGAAAGGGAACCGGAAAGAACCAATCGTAGAACCAATTATGGGACCTCAGTAGGGATGTATATTCATAAGGATTTAGCAATTCCAATGCTTTATCAATTCATGGTTATCCATCCATTTTCTTTTTATTGATTCCCAAATATTCTGAAAAATAAGTAGTACATGAGTACAGAAAAGAACACAACCTGATTTATTGAAATAAAACTCAGGTTTATAAATCTTGATTATTCACTGCTGAGAATAGACAGAACTCAAATGAGCTGTTATTCCATGGATGTTAATGTAAAAGTCAGTCATTCTGCCCTTATCCAGTTCGGGTGCGTTGCTGGGCCTATCCCAGCTATTATCAGGCGGGGCGGGGCCCTGGACAGGCACCAGTCTGTTGCAGGGCCGAAGTAAAATGCACAACTAAAGCTGGTGACAAATTCTGAATAGTGGTGCTAAATTATCGTAAACTGTAAAATAGTTTTTTTAATTTTACCTGCTGTGCTGGTGCGCCAAACACAAAGCATTGCTCTAGTATAATAGGTGTCAGTTACAGTTCTACAGGTGTCGATCCCTGAGGTTTCGCCTTTCTTGTAAAATGCAGCCAGACTTTGCAGAGACATGTCTCCATGATGCAGAAGCTCAGCTCACCTCCGCTCTGCAGCTTCGTGTGTCGGCATAGTCGGCTGTAATGTCACAATCGTGTCCCAGATGGAAACTTACATACTACTGTTTATGAGCCCCGGGACGCCTCTGGGCAGCAACGGCTCGAAAATGCGCATAATGAATGTTGGTGTGCCATCAAAATGAGTCAGAAACGACGATTTTTAAGGCCTAAAAGTTACGTTGTGGGTCTTTAAGGTTTTCTCCTGGTATGTGCTATTGTACTAATGAAAACCTGCTAATAAGGTCAAATTCTTACTACACTGGTGATGTAGGTGAACAAACGTCAAATATTACGGCCAGGAAACACTCCTGATTTGACCGATATGTTATTTGTATCCTTCAATGCAATCTAGGGAAAATAGCCAAATGTGTACATTTGACACGATCAGTTGATCTGGAAATATGTGCCATGATTGAATTGTGTTCAAAAAACTTTTTTTTTTTAGTTTCAAGACAACGTTGCTGAATTTTGTTGAATCTAAATGTTTGATGAATATATACTAAATGTAAATTAGTTTCACTAGACTGAGGGAGTGCAAATATTTTAATTCAATAAAAAGCAAATTAAAGGGACTAGAGGCAGGAATCGCCAAAGAATAAACAAGCATGTCTGTTTTTTTTTATATTAACGGGTGATGAAGCGCTAAAAACCAAAAAGAACGAGCCCACCCACGTTTCTCTCCGTTGCCTTGAACGGGCTGTGTGCTGCATAATGTGCTGCTATTTGGTGGCCGAATTTCCCGCGCTGCCCTGCAGATGTGACGTCAAATGACCCCCGACAGTTTTGATCCAGGAAGGAGGCGGTCGCGGTAAATTCAAACACTGTAAGCGATAGTTATGGATTCTTCTGCCGTCAGCAAACGATCCAGATCAACTGAAAGACACGAAAACGTGGAACTACGAAGAAAAAGCACAGTAAACAACATTATAGCTTCAGTTTGTCCACGTTGGCTCGTGGCTGCAGTTACCTGCAGCGCCAGACGAGAGTGTCATTTCTTAATCTTGCCTCAAGTCCCTTTAAAAGAATAGTTCACCCACAGAATGATGTAACTTTATCTTCCACTTCCCCTCATGGTGAGAAAGACTCTGGAGCACTTTTTTAATATCTCAAATGCAGCCGGCGATCAGGAAGGCTTCTCTTTTCCCCCAACTTTCATATCATGGAGTTCGACTGTGCCTGAGCAAAAAAGGTCCATAAAAGTCCACAAAAACTTGTCAATATTCCTCCATACTGCTCGTCCAATGTAATAGTGTCCTGAGTGGGTAGCGTCCAGAAATTAAACGAAACGACATCATTTAGTATATTTTTTTAGCCTAAACAGTAGGCTCAAAAAACTTTTGTGGACTTTTATGGACCTTTTTGGCACAATCGAACTCCATTATATGAAAGTTGGGTCAAAAAGAGAAGCCTTCCTGATCGCCGGCTGCATTTGAGATATTAAAAAAGTGCTCCAGAGTCTTTCTCACCATGAGGGGAAGTGGAAAATAAAGCTACATCATTCTGTGGGTGAACTATTTCTTTAAATGATTTTATACATATTCAAATGGTGTAGCGCCAACAAATGAATTTGATGTTCAAATAACACAATCAAGATAGGTTAACTTGGTTTGTTCAGATGGAATTTAGATGGCATGATTACATTATGTTCATCCAATGAGTTCTTTTTGTTGAGTGATGAGGGAAGTGGTGATAGTTTAACCCTGGGTTTACCAGTACTGCCATCCAGTATAGAAGAACAACAACCATTGAAAGAACACATTAAAGACTCCACCTTATCATTTCCCTCAGTCGTGAAACCACCGCTGTGGTACCCCCACCCTCCCTCACGGTACCGCCCCATCGTGGTACGCTGCCGTGGTGCGCCGCCCACTGTGGGACATCGTGGTTAGGGATAGGCCCCTGCAAGACAGTACACTTCTACATCTCATCTGAGTGTGATAAACAGGGATAACTTGTAGGGGGTGTTTTGACTTTTTTATCCACAAAATCCCAATTTTTTTAAGAAATAAAAAATACAACTTTTAACAACAGTATAAGTGGTTTCTTCATAAAAAAAAAAGTACTACTGTGTCATTTGCAGCTCAAAATACACCTTTTAGGGTCCACTACCCCTTCAAGGGAGTGAGACCACATCCTGAAGGAGAACTGTGAGTCCTACCGGTCACAGAGTCCAGGCATCATATGCTTCTCTGCTAAAAGAAGAATGGTGTTAAAATCCAAAGTACTTGATCCCTGAGGACCATTTAAAGCTCATCAGCTCAGATCAGTCTGAAGGCAGCTAAGCCCTTTCTGTCTCTTTCTAACCTGACCAATGCCCGACACTAAAGAACAAGAAGACAAAGTTATATTCCTTAGACCTCTCTTGATGTTTGTGTTGCTGATTTTCTTTGTTCATTGGTGCTAAAGATCCTTTCAGGCCAGCTGTAAGCAGATAATGGTGCAGGCTGAGGAAGGAATAAGGAGATTTACGGGCTTAAAACCCTTTCAGACACGCACGACTTTCCATTGATCTGACAGCACGGGAGCCTGCCAGCGTGTTTCTGAATTTTCTCAAACTTTTCTTAAACTGCAAAAAGCTAAAGTCACAACAAATAAACAGAAGAAGAAGAAGCTGAAACACAAACTACTCAATAAGCATCGGTCTGGAAAACTAAAAAATATTATGTTGATTCATTTTTATTTATGTAAATTAAGAACTAAAAGTAAACTTCTACCTTATTTTTATTTGTTTATTAATTGAACCTTAACCCCTCCACAACTCATTATTTCCTGTTCAGTCTAAACCAGCCTGTAGAAGCAAAAACTTTAAAGGTGGTATAGAAAATGTTTTTGGCATTTCAGAAAGCAGAGACTGTTTTTGAATAAAGTGCATGTGCAGGACCAGCCTGCTAGATGCACAGCTCCCTCCCCCGGCCACGGCACAACGTGCACGAGCCAAGTCCCGGCACCGGCGTCTAGCAGACAGCAGGTACACATTCTCCATCATGTCATAAACGCAAGTAAAACAGATGTTGTCTGAACATTGCGAGCGGCATGATGTTACCCAGCTGCTGTAAACATCAGACGTCTGATGTCGTCTGAAGTCGGGATCGAGAGTCAGTTTGGTGTGTTCTGTGCCGTCGGCCGTCTGCAGCCGTCGTCAACATCATCAGCGTTCTTTTCAGCCGATTCAACATGTATAATCGGCGTCGGCCAGTCGGGGATGGGCTGACCAATCAGATTGGAGGAGGCAAATCAGCAAATGAGAAAACCTGAAATGAAAGTAAACAAACCAGATGCAGAGCACACAATGCAAACTCTCACATGACGTTTGGCTTCGTATTGGGACCTTAGCTAGCAGTACTCGCTCTCTCCTAACAACAGCTGCAGCTTTTATGTGTTTTCGTCTTGAGTAATGGTCCGTCACTTCTGGTCCTTGGGGCCACATATAGATCAGCGCCGCCTGCTGTTGTGGCGACATTATATTCTGCGCAGGTCTGGAGTCTGATCGATGTGTTCTTGGGCACTTTTCTCACCGTGTTGGCGAGATTGAAGCCGATTGATCAGGCCGACCCCATTTTCTGGCGACGACCGCAACGGTCGGCAGTCTGTCCGGTGTGTCTCTGCCTTTACTCTCACTAATCAATCACTCTCATTGATCAGTCTCGCCTGAACTGCCTGTCAGTCATTCTTCCATCAGTGTTTGACGGCCAATAGACAAATAAAACATGTGATCAGAGCAGAAATGATTGGCGGATGTTTTTTTAAGCCCCATTACTTTCACACCACTGTCTAGGAGCTCCTGATGATCGTCAGCTTGGTTTTCTTGCTCACGCTGCGGGTGATTTTCTGATTCTTCCTGTTTACATTGAACAGCCGATGCTGTTGCTTTCCATCCGTGTATTTTTGTCTCCTTTTTCTTCCTCATCCTCTTTATCTCCTCTTTGGGTTCATTCAGAAAGCATAGCCCGATAGACTCGGTCTGACTGGGGACTCGGCTTGGCTGGGGATGTGGGTGGTCTTAAGGACCGAAACCGTGTTCACGTTGCACCATAGCCAAGGCTGAATTATCCAATGGGCATTGTGGGCACAGGCCCAGGGGCCCACGCCCACGTGGGTCCCACTGTGAGGAAAAGAACAAAATCGGATCAGAGACTCCGCTTGACAGGAATACATGGAAATGCATCAGTCCTCCAGCCAGTAGGGGGCCCCAGAGGACAAACCGGCCATGAATTACTAGAGTGGCGGCTCTCTCAGTGGAGAGTTTGGTTTGTAACTAGACTGGTCGACTGGGAGAACTCATGAAAGCGGACCCACCGCCACCTCTCAGTCTGGCCGCCAGTATCAGCGCCTTTTAAACTGCATGATGCTGGCAAAATAATATAAGGTACGTTAGCTAACTTTCTTAGAATTTCCGAGACTCTTCGACCGCTTACGCTATTGACGTAATTTCTGAAGATTCTGAAAGCTAAGAAGCGCAGCTTTGCGCTGATATGCAGCACATTACGGTAAAGACACCGGTGTCTGTGCTGTGTTCAGTTGTGCAGCAGTGAAAAAGAGGAGCAGTGTTGTGTCGTTTGCACATATTATATCACAAAGTCATCATCAGTTAGTCATTTTCTGTACCGCTTATCCAGTTCAGGGTCGTGGGGGTTGCTGGAGTCTATCCCAGCTATTATCAGGCAAGAGGCAGGTATAACTGGACAGGTCGGCAGTCTGTCGCAGGGCCAACACATAGAGACAGACAACCATTCACACTCACATTCATACCTAGGGGGAATTTAGAGTGACCAATTAACCTAACGTCATTTCTTTGGACGGTGGGAGGAAGCCGGAGAACCCGGAGAGAACCCACACATACACGGGGAGAACATGCAAACTCCACACAGGAAGGCCACAGTTGGAATTGTTCAAGTCCCCTCCCCAGCCGGGACTCGAACTAGCAAACTAGGTCCTGCTGACCCCCATCTCCTTCACAAAGTGAAGGAAAACAAGATGAGTCAATCTAGACAAATACACAATTTTGTCACCCTGTGACAGTAAATAAAGTTTATCTTATTTTATGAGGAAGAGGAGAACTCCTGCTGGATTTGTGGATGAGGAGGGATGAGCAGCAGTTGTAGTCTAGATATTTATTCTTACATTATGTGCCACCATTTATTTTTAATACCTGGGGCAATTGTTCTTATTGGCTTTGTCTAAAACTGCTGTATAACTTTCTATTTATTACTTTACTGTCTTATGCATCACTTTTATTTTTATTATCTAGACCTAAAAAAATCTGGAGAGATTTAGTAGTTGGAATTTTTCCTTGAAAAAGGGGGCAGAAGGATTCACACAAAAGATATTTGTGGGAGATTTATTAAATTAATCATTGAGATTTGTTGATTTAAAAAAGAGAAAAGGGACCGGGTGGATTGTTACTATTAAACTGGTAAGAGCAGGTTTTTCCACTGAGGACAAGTTTTCTGCATGTTGATGAGAAAAGACACGAAAAACCATGAAAAACAAAACAGAGCGAGACAGGTTGATGGTGCACATATAGAAGCTCATTCAGCTCTGAGCAGCTCAGTCCGTCCTGTTGAGTTCCCGGCTGTCATGATGTTGACGATAAAACAGAGAACTTTGACTATATCAGGTGAAAGTTTATCCATCAAGCTAGGAACACTGAGTTATAGAATTTATAGAAAATAAATGAGTCCAGTTCTTCCTGAAGTCAACAAACATCTCTTATGTTGTGTTTATGTTGAAGATGAGCTGATTGTTTTTGCACCTTCTCACCAAGTGACTGAGCAGCTGGATGTAGATATATGTGCTATATAAATTAAATGAATGAAATGAAATGGTGAGAGTACAGTGCCTTGTGGTGCTCCAGTGCTGCTGACCTCCATCTCAGACACACTGTGGTCTGTTTGGTAGCTGGTCAGAAATCCAGGTGGTGGTGGAGGAATCCACCTGGAACTGATGGAGCTTCTCACATACTGGAACAAAGCAGCTGAATCTTATTAAAAACGCTTTAGAAATCCAAGAACATGACCCTCAAAGTGCTGCCTGATTGGTCCAGATGAGAATGAGATCTCTGAAGCAGGAAGATTATGGTGCTTCAACCTTAAGAACATTATGATATGCAGACTGGAACGGATCCTGAGAGATGATGACTGCTTACTGAGGTGAACCAATGGTTCCAGGACTTTCATGATGTGAGATGTGCGGACAGCTGGTCTGTAGACACCTGGTTCTGATAGTTTATAAAGACATAAGAGGAGGACAAAGAAAGATACTGTAGATAGGAGGAAGACAAAGATATAAAGAAATTTCAGATATTTACATCTACTATAGTTTGATTGCAGTGTAGTGTCTTCATGTTGTTGCTGCCAGCTGAGAACTGTTGTTTCACAATAATGCAGTGTGAAATCTGAATGATGGACATTATATATGATGTCCTTTTGGTTCAGATTGGAGGGGCCCTTCAAGACTTTATGCCCAGGGGCCCCTGCTTCCTTAATCCAGGCTTGACCATAGCCAAACGAGCCAAACCTTTTAAATAACGTTCCCAATTTCTCCAGAGTTGGCGCTGCATTCGTATTCACCATAGGCGAGGACAAGACTTACAATGAGCAAGAAAGTTCTCACAACTTCTGTTTTCTCCACAAAACGACATTATTATTGTGCGTACTTACGAGGAGCTGGGATATACTGTCAGTTTCTTTTTCTTTTTTCCTCCTCTTACTCTTTTTTATATACTCCCCCTTTTTTTTTAGTTTTTCTCCCCCATCCCTCAATAATATTAATTTTTTTCCTCCTTTCTTTTTTTCTTATTGACCCGAACCCCCTTTTTCACCCCCCGCCCCCCCTTTTTTTTTCTTTCCAGATTTTTTTTTCTTTTATCTCTCCCCCACTTTTTCCTCCCAAACAGACTCTTATTCCTTTCATAAAAACTTTTTTGATTTTCCCATTCCCCCCGGCTTCAGGTCCAGCATTAATGTGCAAATTCTGCAACAGACTCATTTAAAAGTTAAGCATAATATTTAAATATCAGGTTTTTTATCCATAAAACTCCTCTTGGCAAAGCAAACTTGTTGACACAACACAGCAACCAGATCACCATTCTCCCATCATGATGCTGGACAAGACAGATTGAAATAACAGCAACTAACTTGTATTTTAGCTAAAGTTTTACAGCTCTCATCATGTGAATGTGGCTTTGTAGGCAAAAAAAAATGCAGAAAATCATGTTTTAGACCCTTTTCATGGTGCAAAATAGCAAAGCTGTTTCCTTTTAAAAGTCCCCCAAAAACAGTTTCAGTATGTCTTTCTGAGAATCATGGGACAAATGAAGCATTGTTATTGGTTCCCTATGGTCTTTCTTCCTTTTAAAAGTGTTGCATCATTCAAGAGGATGGAGGTTGTTGGTGTGCATGTTGGGAAGCATCCTGGCTCAGGAGCATGGGCTCTGTGGTGGTAGCCGTGGACTCGGAGATGAAAAATCATCTGCAGAAACATGTCAGCGACTGAATGTGCACAAGTAAAGAGAGGCGTGTTTTCAGTTGGTACTCGACGTTTTCCTCCGGCCAGCAGACCTCTGCGGATCGGCTTTATCTCCTGTTTTGTAGTTGGATGACAATAATAGATGTTGTCTTTGTAATCCGTTCTTTACACTGGATGTTGAGGTAATCTCACTGCACTCACAGCAAAGTGCTGTTAAATATGAAAGCTTGATTAAATACAGTCGCCTCTACTGGGGTCAAGAAACGCATCACAGGATGTAAATACCTTAAGTAGATTATATGAAAGCTCACAATAATATGCAGGAGCCTCGGAGAGCAACTGCAACATCGCTCGCTGCTGATTGAGGAGCTTTAGTATATTATCGTTGGATGGCGACATCCCTGGTAGAGGCTGCTGCTGAGTCCATCTGAAAAAAACTGACCAGGTAGCTGCCGAGGATGTGAAAGCGAAAATGTAAATGAAGCAAATTTTTAAAATTTGCTTGTGTGCTATGCAACCGGCAGAATAAAAATGGTTGAATGACTTCCTGGGATGTGGTTTTCTGATCCAGGACGACCAGTTTAAAGTGGAGGAACTGAGGCTGGAGGGGTTTAGCTGTGGAAGTGTAGGCAGCATTACAGTATTTCACTTTTTTTTTGTTTGGTTTATGACAGCGTTTGTCAATGCTGGTCCTCATGTACCCCTGCCCTGCACGTTTTAGATCTGTCCAGCTCCAGCACACCTGAAGCGGACTAATTGAACTGCTCGTCAAGTTCTTTGCAAGCTTGCTGATGCTGCTTCATTTGAGTCAGGTGTGTTTACATATGGAAATCCCTAAAACGTGCAGGGCAGAGGTACTTGAGGACCAGGATTGGAAAACACTCGTTTAGAATGAAACTGGGAAATCATCACAACCTCTGTGTTTTTAAGGCAGATTGACCTCGTCACAACTTCATTGTCCAAACGTGTACTGCTCCTGGTGGGGACCTTTGGTATGGAGTGTGTTGGCCGTGCCGTGCGACAGCAAGTACATTCCCAGACAACACAGAGCGCTTTCATGAATGTTTGTGTTCACAGCAAGTATGTCCCAGCCTTAAAGCTGCAACAGGGCCAAGTCTTGCGGACGTGATTGAGGACGGCTTGTGGCTAATTGTCGACCCCTCGGGCGAGCAGAACTTTCTTCTTGGGGAGCTCCGATAAGTATTGTGTGATTGGTTGTACATTGGAGGCGGGTGGAGACCTCTCCAGAGAAGCTTAAAGCAGAAAGTTGTCACCTACACATGTCTGCAGATGTGAAGTTGAACGGATAATTTTAATAAACAACTGATCGAGGTGGTGAGAAAAAAGGAAAATGTAAACAACACCCGTGGCATTTAAATACACGGACACCACCGCGTGCACAACTCCGTCCTGCCATGGACGAAGTTTATCGTAAATGTAGGCAAATAATCACTGCGTGAACACCATCGCCCCCCTCCTCCCCCCGAGCGCACCTGGGGGCAGAGTTTCTTGTTGAGAATGTATTGACTTGACGAAAATGAATGTTTTTCTTGTTCGTGCAGCCTTGAGGGCAAGAACAAAGGTCTCGCTTGGAACAAGTATAACAAGCTTTACCTTGGAGGCAGAGTATTAACCATATCGCGCTGCTATGTTATTACGTGACATAATCACATTGCAACGCCTTTTAACCAAAGAACCACACCGCACGAGACACAAAGGGGTCATCCCTGCTTTGTTTTTATGCCGGGTCGTGCCGGAAGTGACGTATTATTTCAACCACTCAATGTATTGATTACAGTTATACTGTGTAACTTTTGACTCTGACATTACGCCTAAAATGAGTAATATTAGATGATTTTTCGGGCCAATATACAGTGACTGACATGTGTCAGTGGGCTGCCCTCTGCAGAAACCAGACATCGTAACTTTGGAGAGGCGGGCCGTTGATGAAAGTGCCGTAAAGCAAGAAACAGAAAGCTCTACTTTTGCTACTTTCTCTCATTACTCGAAGCATAGTCATGGCGGAGCAAAGTAAAAAGGTGAAAGTGATGTCTGAGCAGGCCAGAAAAAAAAAGAGGCAAAGGGATCACTGCAGATCAGAAACACGAGTGGACACTGGAAAAGAATTCAGTCGTTGGAGATTTCTGAAACAGCAGTGTGGAAGCTAAACCCACTCTCTGTTTGCCACCGTGTCATTAGACTGGTAAGTAAGTTTGGTTGTTGTGTAAACGTACGAAAATGTGATGCTTTTTTTTTTCAGTCAGTGACTTCATTCAGTGCTCAAAACTACAACTTGGTTTCATGGCCGGTTTTGATTGCGCATTTATCTTTGCATTGTGCGCTTGTGTGTGTGATGTTTCAGCTATGTAAACATATATAATTAGAAACATTTAGAGGCGCATACTTCCGCCAGGGTCAGATCCTCCAATGATGAACAAGCCTTTAGAAAATTCTTGAATCATGATGGACTCGTTTATTTCAATATCCAAACACGGGAGAGGAGATTTAAATTTGCATCTTTGCCGTGAGTCCTGTGAGACGTTGGCACCGTTGCAGGTTTAGCGCTCCTAGTGGCCAAAAGTTACACGGCATAACTTTAAGGTACAATTAAAAATGTACTTTGTACAACATCAGATATTTAACTTGAGAACATTTTTATCAAATGCATGTAACAAAATTACAGCAATTCAATTAGTTTATCCAAAATGAAAAATGAAGTAGCAAAGGATAGAAATTGTTTACGGTCTTTGTAATGAATTATATTTTTTACTATGTATCAATGCAATTTCTTTCTTTGTCTTAAAGTAAAAAAATATTTCCAGTAAATCAAAATTTATGGTTTCAACCACATCATAAATTTAATTTGAGAAAAACTAATGAATTGAGGTCTAAAGTGCTGCAGTCATTTTTAAGTTTTTTTTGTGTGTATTATCTGTAAAGTATCTAAAGTCTTCGTGCAATTAATCATCTGAGGTAAAAATAACCTTTTCCCACTTCATTTTGTTTTGAATGAGTTTTTCTTTCATAGAAATCTTTTTTTTTTTTAATGAAAGAAAGCCAGAAACATTAAAATGTTTTTCACATTTGTGTTTGCATTGTGCTAAAAGTTAAAGTCATTAAATAATTCTCCCCGCCTATAATTCCTTAAATAATCGGAAGTGAAAGAGTCAGAATATTTTTGGCTGAACTCTGCAGAAACCTTCATCTTATAATGCTTTTACAACAAACTGCTGAAATCTTCATGACCCCTCTGATGCAGTGAGGATGAGTGTCAGCAGATCTTCATCATGATCTCCTGTGAGACAAACAGCCGTTTGATGCTGCAGGTTTTAAAACACCTTGATGCTCTTTCACTTCAGCTTCGCTGGTCTTCCCTCTCATCCTCTGTCCAAACACAGAAAACAAGCTTTGATTCGCTCTGAAGGGAGGTCACATAATTTTGTGAACCAGTAAAACTGTGTTGAACAGTTCAGGGAGTCTGAGGACAGAACCTGATGTGATGTGACAGACTGTCTGTCTGTATGAAGGATGCGCTGCATTGTTTGTCTCCCAACTGGACTGCGGGGTCTCAGACCTCCATGCTGGGTCTCAACTCCGATCATCGCCGTTTTCAGGGTCACATGGTCGTAACTGCAGCTGCTGTCAGTCTGCAGATTTCCAGGATTACAGATACTCCTCCTGCGTGTTTGACAAGGACCTTTCAACTTCACTTTTCCTTTTCCTGGTCCCTCCGACAACCTGCCAACCACCCGTCTTCAAACAAGCTCTGACTATCTATCTATCTGTCTGTATACAGGTACGACCCAAAAAATTAGAATATTGTGAAAAAGTTCATGTATTTCTAAAATTCAACTTAAAAGGTGCAATATACATATTGTATAGATAAATAATATGGAAATCAATATATTTCAAGCTTTTATTTGTTTGAATGTTGCTGATTAGAAGGTGCAGCTTAAAGCAACCCTTACCGATGTTGCATTCTTACACTATTTTTCTAACAGGGTAAAATGCTATGAATGAGGTGATGGAACTCTGAAATACAAGACAGACCCACCATTAATCAAAATAAAATATTATTCCAATCTCTAAATATTCAATGAAAACTCCAACCAATCCTTGAAGTGGGGTGCACCCCTAGGATTGGCCAAGGGACCTGCCTGCCAGACCTTTGCTTCTGCATTGGGAGGCAGAGGGAATGAGGGGGTGTGTCTTAGGAGTGAGGCGGGACTGTTTATATTCAAATAATCTTGCTGTGCTTTCTGAAATGCAAGATTGGTAAGGGTTGCTTTAAGAAAACCTCAAATTCTAAAACTCAAAAAATTTGAATATTGCATGAAATCAATTTAAAAAGGACTTTAAATACAAAAACATCAGGCCCCCTGAAGTAAAATCTTGCATCTGCACTTAGTACTCTGTTGGGGCCCCTTTTGCTTGAATGACTCCTCAACCCGGCGTGGCATGGATGCTACCAGCTTTAACCCGGCGTGGCATGGATGCTACCAGCTTTAACCCGGCGTGGCATGGATGTTAGCAGCTTTAACCCGGCATGGCATGGATGCTACCAGCTTTAACCCGGCGTGGCATGGATGTTACCAGCTTTAACCCGGCGTGGCATGGATGCTAGCAGCTTTAACCCGGCGTGGCATGGATGCTACCAGCTTTAACCCGGCGTGGCATGGATGCTACCAGCTTTAGCCCGGCGTGGCATGGATGCTACCAGCTTTAACCCGGCGTGGCATGGATGTTACCAGCTTTAACCCGGCGTGGCATGGATGCTACCAGCTTTAACCCGGCGTGGCATGGATGTTACCAGCTTTAACCCGGCGTGGCATGGATGCTAGCAGCTTTAACCCGGCGTGGCATGGATGCTACCAGCTTTAACCCGGCGTGGCATGGATGCTACCAGCTTTAACCCAGCGTGGCATGGATGCTACCAGCTTTAACCCGGCGTGGCATGGATGTTAGCAGCTTTAACCCGGCGTGGCATGGATGCTACCAGCTTTAACCCGGCGTGGCATGGATGTTACCAGCTTTAACCCGGCGTGGCATGGATGCTAGCAGCTTTAACCCGGCGTGGCATGGATGCTACCAGCTTTAACCCGGCGTGGCATGGATGCTAGCAGCTTTAGCCCGGCGTGGCATGGATGCTACCAGCTTTAACCCGGCGTGGCATGGATGTTACCAGCTTTAACCCGGCGTGGCATGGATGCTACCAGCTTTAACCCGGCGTGGCATGGATGCTAGCAGCTTTAACCCGGCGTGGCATGGATGCTAGCAGCTTTAGCCCGGCGTGGCATGGATGCTAGCAGCTTTAGCCCGGCGTGGCATGGATGCTAGCAGCTTTAGCCCGGTGTGGCATGGATGCTAGCAGCTTGTGGCATATCTCAGCTGTTATGGAGACCAACATGCTTCCATCGCAGCCTTGAGCTCTTCTTTATTGTTTGCTCTCTTCCCGTTCAGCTTTCTCTTCACAAAGTCCCACATGTTTTCAATGGGGTTCAGGTCAGGTGGGTTTGCGGGCCAATCCAGCATGGTGATCCATGGTTGTTGAAGCAGGATTTTGTAGTTTTGGCAGTGTGGGCAGGTTCCAAGTCCTGCTGGAAGATGAAGTCTGCATCCTCATACAGCTGGTCCACTGAAGCAAGCATGAAGGTCTCCAAAATGTCCTGGTAGACGGCTGCGTTGATGCTGGACTTGATGAAGCACAGAGGACCAACACCAGCAGCTGACATGGACCCAGGTCATCACAGACTTGGAAACTTAACACTGACCATCTTCTCCAGGCTGCTGTCAGCCCTCCGGCTTCTACACCGTTTTCTTCCACACTTCTTCCTTCCACTTAACTGTCCATTAATGTGCTTTGAGACACTCTGAGAACATCCAGCTTCTTTTCTATCACTTTTTGTGTCTTTCCACCTTGTGATGGGAGTCAATGATGGTTTTCTGCACAACTGTCAGATCAGCATCTTCCCCATGATTGTGAATTCTTCTAAACCAAGACAGAGACTTTTTAAAGGCTCAGGACACTTATGGAGGTGTTTGGATTACTTACCTGATTCGAATGTGACAGTCTGAGCTACAATACTGGAGCTTTTCAAAGTATTCAAATTTCAGGCTTTCTAAAGCTGCAAGTCCTAATCAGCAACATCCAAACAAATAAAAGCTTGAAATATATATATATTTGCATATTATTTATCTATACAATATGTAAATTGCCCCTTTTAGGTTGAATTACAGAAATACATGAACTTTTTCAGGCTATTCTAATTTTTTGGGTAGTACCTGTATCTATATATATATATATATATATATATAGATAGATATAGATAGATAGATAGATAGATAGATAGATAGATAGATATATAGATATAGATGTAGATATATAGATACATATATTTGTACAATGTGGGGAAAAAAGTATTGAGCACGCCAACATTTTTTGCAGAAAATATATTTCTAGTAAAGCTGTGGACATGAAATTTTCACCAGATGTCAGCAACAATCCAGGTAATGCACACATACAAAAAAACCTTAACATTTACAATTGTGTGAAAAGTGTTTTCCTGATTTCTTTTTTTTTTTTTTTGCTTGTTTGTCAAGCTTAAAGTACCAGTAGCATGAAATTCCCAGTGACTTTTGGTCTCCTTTTAGTCAGACTAAGTACCTCAATACTGTATGAAAGGATCGTTCGCCGTAACTCAGCCTTGTCATAGAATAGCAGGCGCTACGAGTTAGCACTACTGTTAGCACTGGCGTACAATGACCAAGGTTCGGTGTGTGGGACCAGAAGGCACGCTTGTCACCAGGGCCGTAACCAGGGTTATGAAACTAGTGAGATACAAAACCATGCGAGTGCGCAATGCGCGTGAAAAAAAAGAATTTGAGTACTTATTTATGAATAAAAAGTTAAATAAATAGTGTTTTAAACTGTGCAATTACACAAATACACAATCATATAATATTGTTGACTGAATTTTTATTAACATTTGACACTCATATGCTATAGCCTAGCTCAGAAGAGCCGATGCTTCATAGTGAATCAGTGGAGCCGGCTCCCAGTTTTTAAGGAGATCACAGTACTTTGTTGTGACTGGTCACTAAGGAGGCCATGCTGCCAGTCACATTTGAGCATGTAGGTTTGTACAAATATATGAAAACAGAAAGAAAGGCTATGTTCCATTGCAAATGAAGACAGGAGTTAGTGGTGAAGAGAGTGCATTGCGCTGTCTTGTAATATAACCATGTGACACCTTAAAGTTTAATTTTGTTGTTTTATTGTATTGTGCATCTTTTCTTCACCTGCCAAGGGTCTATTGATGCAAATTAGCTTGCTAATGCTAATCCAACATTTTTACCTCTGTTGCTACATATGTTCATTAATATGTACTGTCCCTATCAAATAAACAAAAAGTTTGAAGGTGGAATAAATGCACAGAATTTTAAGGCTTCTCATGAAAATACTGAATGCAAAAAAGTTTTGAACACACAAACCATTAATTTATTGCAAAATTAAGGTAAAATACAGGGCTGCAAATATTTTAAATTAAGAGCCATTTGGGAGTCGAAAGAGCTGCCTCTTCTTTGGAAGCTGAATCAAAAGAGTCGGCTCTCTGAAAAGAGCCGAACTTCCCATCACTAGCAGTAGGCTTGTGCTCGACTCAGTCGCGCTCAGGCTCAGCGGGGAGAGAAAGAGAGAAAAAAATGTATTTGGTTTACTCTGTGAAGGGGAGATCTCCCCCAACGAAGTGGGGCAAGTGGGACAGATTCCTGCATTTCACAGACAAGGCACAGTTACGCAGTTTAAACGTCACGGTGTCTCGGAATGGAGAGGTGTCCCTCTCTCTGATTAAATAGCGGATGGACTTGACAGCATATTCTGCCTTGAAAGTGTGAAAACAGCTACAGACAGCCTTCATTTACCTTGTTCTTAAGCTGTTTGTTGTTAGCTTAACAAGCACTGTGGTCATGTCAAACATGCCGGTCGCTGTTTAAGCTGAAATATGATTCATGTTTCTGCTTATTGAACAACTGGTACTTATTGCCTCCTCCAAGGGGGTTTTGTTGGTTGAGTTTCAACTTGTGAAGGTTGTATTGCACTGACTGATGTCGCTGCACTCGTTATATTCTCCACCTGGACCACTTCTCTTCTCTGTGTGCTGCCCTGCACACACCCCCTACCTCTCACCCCGCTCTCTCTGCGTGAAGAGCAGCCCCGTCCCTCAGTGGTCGGAGAGCAGCGCAGGGAAGAAGCGGTTTACGGTGCTGTGGAAGAAACTGCAGCCATCGGCCACCATCGGAGCCAAGTTCAGCCGACACCGATAGTTTGTAAAACGTCCTATCGGCGCCTCTAATCTCAATCTAATTCAGGTGGGGACTTGGACTAGGCCACTCCAAAGTCTTCATGTTGTTGTTCTTAAGCCATTCAGAGGTGGACTTGCTGGTGTGTTCTGGATCATTGTTCTGCTGCAGAACCCAAGTGCGCTTCAGCTTGAGGTCACCAACAGATGGCCGGACATTCTCCTTCAGGATTTTTTGGTAGAAGCAGAATTTATGGTTCCATTTACCACAGCAAGTCTTCCAGGTCCTGAAGCAGCAAAACAGCCCCAGACCATCACACTACCACCACCATATTTTACTGTTGCTATGATGTTCCTTTTCTGAAATGCCGTGTTACTTTTACGCCAGATGTAATGGGACCTACACCTTCCAGAAAGTTCCACTTTTGTCTCATCAGTCCACAGAGTATTTTCCCAAAAGTCTTGGGGATCATCAAGATGCTTTCTGGCTAAACTGAGACGAGCCTTTATGTTCTTTTTGCTCAGCAGTGGTTTTGGTCTTGGAACTCTGCCATGCAGCCATTTTTGCCCCCCAGTCTCTTTCTGATGGGGGAGTCATGAACACTGACCTTCATTGAGGCAAGTGAGGCCTGCAGTTCTTGGATGTTGTTCTGGGGTCTTTTGTGACCTCTTGGATGAGTCGTCGCTGTGCTCTTGGGGTCATTTTGGTCGGCCGGCCCTCCTGGGAAGGTTCACCACTGTTCCATGTTTTCACCATTTGTGGATAATGGTTCTCACTGTGGTTCTCTGGAGTCCCAAAGCTTTAGAAATGGCTTTGGAACCTTTTCCAGACTGATAGATCTCAATGACTTTGTTTCTCATTTGTTCCTGAATTTCTTTGGATCGCAGCATGATGTCTAGCTTTTGAAGATTTTTTGGTCTACTTCACTTCGTCAGCCAGGTCTTATTTTATTTTATTTATTTATTTATTTTTATTAACTTGTATGATCCCCGAGGGTTAATTAGGGCTCTGCATTTCACCCATCTCTGAGGTATCAGAGAGCAGTGGGCTGCTACTTAAAGCGCCCAGGTGGGGGTTAAGGACCTTGCTCAGGGGTCCACAGTGGTTTTACCTGAGTGTTGTGATGTGGACTTGAACCCAGGTCAAGTCAAAATGTAAGTGATTTCTTGATTGAGAACAGGTGTGGCAGTAATGCGGCCTGGGTGTGGCTAGAGAAATTGAGCTGGGGCACACAACTGTATGTCCATAAATTAAGTTATTTAAATGTAATTAAATGTGTAATATAGCGAAACGACACAGGGAATAGGTATTGAACACATGAAGAAATGGAGGATAAAAAAAAATATAGAAAGCCAAGAAAGCAGCTGGTGTCTGTCAGTATTTAGAAAGTAATCCTGTCCTCTGTCAGTGCAAAGTAAGATCAGCTGCTTTAGTCCTGACTGATGCCTTTAAAAAGGTTTCTCATCGCCAAGGTGTCAGACAAGAAGCATTGCATGATGGGTAAAAGCAAAGAGCTGTCTAAAGACCTACGCAACCTTATTATTGCAAACACACTGAAGGCATTGGTTCCAGGTGCATTTGTAAACTTGTGAAAGTTCCAGTGAGCACCATTGGGACCATCATCCGGAAGTGGAAAGAACACGGCATGGTCATAAAGCGGCCACGGCCAGGTGCTCCTCACAAGATTTCAGACAGAGGAGTCAGAACAATAATCAGAAAGGTTCTCCAACAGCCCAGGACCACTCGTGGAGAGCTTCAGAACGACCTGGAGCCAGCAGCTACAGTTGTTTCAGAGAAAACAAGAAGGAATGCACTCAGCCGCCATGGCCTTCATGCACGCACACCACGCAAGACTCCATTTCTGAAGAAGAAGCAGGTTGATGCTGGTTTGAAGTTTGCAACACAACATCTGGACAAACCCATGATGTTCTGGAAAACATAGTCTGGTCAGATGAGACCAGAACTGAACTCTTCGGATGTCAGTTTGGAGGAGAAATGGCATCGTACTTGACCCCAAAACACCATAGCGACAGTGAAGTTTGGAGGTGAGAACATCATGATGGGGGCTGTTTTTCAGCACGTGGTACTAGTAGACTTCATATCATTGAAGGAAGAATGAATGGAGGAAAGTAGAGACACATTCTGGACCAGAATCTGCTGCATCTGCAGCTGCTGAAAATTAAAAGAGGCTGGATCTTTCAGCAAGACGACCATCCCACCACACAGCCAAGAAACACTCACCTGCTTTAAGAAGAAGAAGATAAAGCTGCGAGAACGGCCGAGTTAATCACCCCACTTGAATCCAATTGAATATTTAGAAAGAACTTAAGATCTGAGTTCACAGAAGAGACCAGAACCTTGAAGATTTGAAGGCATTTTGAGTGGAAGAATGGACCAAAATCACACCTGAGTATATTCCATTGGTTTCTCCATACAGGAGGCGTCTGGAGGCTGAAATCACCAGCAAAGGTTTTTGCACTAAATATTAAATGCATTTCAGTAAACATATTCATTACTTATTCTCTGTGTCATTTCACTATATTACACATAACTTCATTTATGGACATAAATGTTAGGATTTAGTTGTATGTGTGCATTACTTGGTTTGTTGCCAACATCTGGTGAAAAATTCATGCCAATAGCTCGACTATGTCACAAAAATATAATTTTGTAAATTCTCACTTATTATTAGTAACTTTTCAATCTTATTATTTGAATTACTGTTGTGAATTAAGCCTTTTCTTTAATTGGACAGTATGAATAATTTTGAGGACAACTATATGTGTACATTTCCATGTGTGTGTCGTAATCCTGAGCACCTGAACTGACCTCATGATAAAAATTGAAGTCAGAAAGATAGAAAATATAGCTGAAGTTCTCCTCCTGACCTGGACATGTTTTACATTTAAACAGTGTTGTATAGTAACAAAGTAAAATACTTTGTTACTTTACTTAATTTGTATTTTTTTAAGTATATTATTTTACTTTACTATTTCTATTTCTGATTACTTTTACTTTTACTTCACTACATTTTCCTTAAAAAACAAAAGAACAAACAAACATTTGTTACAAAATAAGAAGTAACGTGATAGCCAATGGACAGTCTTTGTTTTGTTGTAGCGGGACTAGTAGCCAGTAATGTTGGAGATATGGACCACAAGATGTTATCATTGGTTAACCCCGTTGTGCGCCAGATGAAAGCAGTAGCCAGCAGGTAAATTTCAAATTAATGGTCAAACTTAAATTTCTGATTGCATTTTATTAACAGTACTTTTTACCTTTGATACTTAAGTACAGTAAATATTAGCTACTTTTTTACTTTTACTCAAGTCATATTCCAGCAGTTATATTCTATTCTTGAGTAATTTTCCAGTGAGGTACTTTTACTTAAGTATGGCTTTAGGGTACTTTATACAACACTGACAGAAACATCTGTCCATCTGTCACAGTTACTTTTATGAAGAAGTTACCATTTTTCTTTCAATATTACAGTTAATAACTTCTGTTATTTTATATTTCCTGGATTGATCCTGCGGGCCAGACTGGACCCTCGAGAGGGCCAGACTGGACCCCCGGGCTGCGTGATTGACGCCCCGGGTTTAAAGTTAAAACAGAGGAGTTTAGCGAAGAGGAGGAAGAGGAGGAGGAGGACAGAGAGGAGGTGTAGGTGAAACAAGGACAGTCGATGAAGACTTACTTCCTGTCACAGCTTGTTAGGCGCGAGGCGGCCATACTGTACCACCCTGTGGAGGGTACAGTGCAGGATGGAGATGGGTCCCAGTCCTCCTCGCTGGCGATATTATTACCCTGTGAGCCATTACACCGAGACACGCCAAACTAAATCAGCCTGAGTCGCCGGCAGCTCCAGGGTCATCTGGAGTTTACAGCTATTTATATCACCGAGTGTCAGAGGAGACCCCCCCTTACACAGAATATTTACCACTACATTCATTCGTTCAATCCCCGTGAGCTTTTTTTACCAACAGACACATGGACTCGTCACTGAGAGGAGGGGAGGGGGGGGGGGGAGGAAGGCTTGGCCGGCAGAGACAGGGCACCCATGTTGCCAAACACCACAGACACAACATGTCTGCTCCCAATCAAAACATTTACTGGCTTCATTCAGGAAACACCCCCCATCCCAGACCCCCGTTGTGTTTGGGATGTTCACACACTGACCCACATCAGCAGCACTGCCATCAAATCAGAGCGCGGTGTGAGTTTAAAAGCTGCTTATTATAAATTCATCAGTGTTCACCGTGTGCTTCTGCAGAGCCACCATGCTGCATCAACATCTGATTCAGTTCAGGATTCAGCATTTTTACTTACGATAAGAAGAAAACGTAAACACGCGGTAATGACAACCTTTGTTTGACTAAAATCTGCCTGAATGGAAAGTCCCAGCATCCTGCAGAGAGGCGGAACATTTTAGGGTTGGGGTGAGACGAGGTGAATCAGAACCTGACCATGTTAAAACGATGTTAAAACCAGCGTGATATGAGCTGCTTTCTGTCCAAGATGGCCGAGGCTTTCTGATTTAAACGAGTACAAATGCCGTTACGGTCGTCTTAATGAGAAGAAATAAAACAAGGGCAGTTAGTTGATTAAAATGTTTAATCGCCATTAATCGCATGAGTGCCTTGAGTTAACTCGCGTTAATCACAAACTTTAACTCTTTTCTACATGTATCTCGGACAAGTTCTTACATCTTTAAGGAGTAAACATTACCATCTACAGCCACAAGAGGGTGCTCTAGGCTTGTGACAGCTACATGCTGCGCCAAGAGCAAAGATCCGAAAATGGTGTTTTGCAGCGAGTGGGCGATAAATTAACATGCTTATCCCTCTCATTTATGATTTTTATGATCATTTACAAGCATAAACTTTGATCGGGGAAGTTTTGCCAGTCACGTATATGTCATGGTCTGCTGCTGTGAGTGGATGCTGGAGCAGCAGCTGTCATCAACCACCTCATCAACTCCTCAGTATTTCTACCCTGGTTTGATCATCAGTCTTCGCCAGATTGTTGTCTTCATCAGTGTGGTAAACATCAAGCCTGTGTTATCTACAACTTCCCTGTCTTTCCTCTGCTTAAACTATGCTGCCGTTCTGACATCCCATTGTTTAAACCCTCCCCACTGTCACTGGGGTTCACAGCAACAAAGACCTGGCATCCGCTCTTCCCTTCTCAAATAAATCATTTAAATCTTTGTTGTTCTACGTCTGCTTTGGGTCCTCCTCACTCAGTCATGATGATGTAGACCTATATGAAAAATCCATCCCTGCAACCGTGATGTAATTCCTTAAACTACACTGGGACAAGTAGGCCACAGACTGTGCGCGCGTTAATTGTATATTAAAAAAAATTTGTGCGATTTGAAGGAATTTGCGTTAACACATTATTGACACGTTAACTTTGACAGCCCTTAATAAAACCATGAATCATCATTTCAAGTTTGGTCTCGTTTCTCTGTACATAGAAATAGTTTCTGACTAAATGTCTCAGACGATGCTGAGGAGACATTTCTGGGTAAAAAATTACCCCTAAATTCCTGAAGCTCGGCTGGGATTTAAGCTCAGGTTTTCATTTAATTTATTTAATTTTAGTGTCAAGTGCAATGATTAGTTTTTTGTTGACCAAATCCAGCCAGAGGTAATTGTCCCTTAAAGGTAGAGTCCGACGGTTCCCCCCTGAAAATAAACGTCACACTTGCGCAAGTGGATATTCATCTCAAACCGCACCTTTGGGCCTCTACTCGCGTGCAGTGGTACGTTTGAATGCAACTCTCTCTCCCCTGCCTGTAATTCACTCTTTAGCTTTGTTTTGTTGTGTTCGGGACGTTTCTGGGTGGAGATTTCTGTTTTTTATCACCAGCCAATGACAGAACTAAGGACATGACGCTGTGTGGGAATAAGCTCATGATTGGAGCAGACACCAGTCACTCGAACTCTCGAAGGAAAAAGAAAGAAAGAAAGAAAGAAAGAAAGAAAGAAAGAAAGAAAGAAAGAAAGAAAGAAAGAAAGAAAGAAAGAAAGAAAGAAAGAAAGAAAGAAAGAAAGAAAGAAAAAATGGCGGATGCACCGAAGGAAAGGTAAGAGCTTTAGGTAATGCAAGTTGGCAAACCAGGGCTAATATTAGTTTGGCTTTTACCCGCTTCTGAGCTCTGAAGGAGGCTTGAAGCTGAATAGTTTGAAGAACGAGGCGGCCATTAGCCTGAGAGGGGAGGGGCTCAGTTTGAATGCTGCTGTTTGCAAACAGAAATGGTGGGGGGACTTCGGACTCTACCTTTAACCAGTGTTTGATGCTGACAAAGCAGTCAGTTCAGGAGGACAGTTTACGGAGTTCAGAGGCTTTAAACATTCAGTACAATTGAATATCATCAGCAAAGAAATGATCCCATTTTTCATTGAGCTGCCTGATACTCTAAGAACATTAAGAGAACATCAAACCTCCTGCATCATTATGAACATGTTTGTACATTTGGGCAAATTATTCCCAACCTGACTGCTATTTTGGTTGTTTGTCTATTTGGAACAACTCTTCTTCTCATCTTTGGAAAATTTCTGCATGTTTCTCCCAATGTTTTAAGCTCAGGCCTGCAACGGTGGTTGTTTTTGTTTATAATAGCTGAAGTTAGTAAAAATGAACTAATGCCTGAGGATTAAAAGTGAGAATTTACTTTGAAAATAAAGAAAACTGCACTGGAGAATATGGAAATCATATTTTGGGAGGGGGGTGGGGGCCAAAATAGTGTGTGTTTGGGGACCCCCAATGGAGTTGTGATTAGGGCCCCTGGATGGCTAGCAATACCACATGTGTAAGGAATTATCTTAGATAAGCCCTTTCCCCAAAAAGAAAGTCCTAGGAATGAATCCTAGGAATGAGTAATTAATCATAAGAATGAGTAAAGTCATCCTTGGAATGAGAAAATAATCCTAGGAACAATACAATACAATAAACTTTATTAATCCCCTAGATGGGGAAATTTGTTTGCCACCAACCATTGTCAAAGGAGCATATACAGATCTGGGCATGAAAAAGTTTTCCTTTCAACCGACTGCCAGCCACTTACCAGCGACTTGTCTGCTAATTCAATCGCACAGAGAAACACCTGTGTGCACAGGGGAAATGATTTCAGAGCTTAAATGAACGCCCGGAACAAGGACGTTTCCACACGCCAAGTTTGGACACCAGACGTGATGACGTATTTGCGGGACAAATCATTCAGCCAGTGATAGTGCAGTAATGGTGCACTATTAGTGCACTACTTCTGGCAGAAAAAGGAGGAACTTTTTCATGCCCAGATCTGTAAAGATGAGTAAAGTAATCCTAGGGATGAGTAAAGTAATGTGTGATGAACAACTGTACCACAATAGAAGGGAAAAAGTGAAGCTGAGCAGTTTTCCTGGTGTTTTAATAGATCTGTTATGCAGGTAAATATCTCAGGACTTCAATCAATCAAACACTTTATTTATCCCTAAAGGGGCAATTAAAAGGCACAGAGAGTAGCAATAAGCAAAACAGAATAAAATAGATAAATAGCAGAACAACTCAGCACACACAATAAGAATCCAGTGCCTGAGATGAGTGCGCATTAATGGTTGGAGGTACACTAAGCCCTATGGACTGAGGCTAGGGACAGAGTTCAAGAGCTGGATGGACCCGGGAACAAAGGTGGCTTTCCTTCTCTGTGTTTTACAACAGACACAGCGCAGTCTCCGCCCTGATGGCAGCCTCTCAAACACAGAATGAAGGACATGGGATTGGTCTCGGAGGACCTGAGGGCTAGTCTGGTGGACATTTGGTCACAGAGGGCAGGCAGCTAACCTGCTGTCCTACGATCTTAGAGCACATACGAGTTACTTGTAGGAGCTGTGATCGATCCTGAACACTGAGAGAGTGGAACCAACAGACAGGAAAAGGTAAGACAACTTTCAATAAATGCCTGGTAAAACACCATCAGGATGTGTTTGCTGACATCAAAGCAGCACAGTTTCCTCAACAGATACTGTCTCTGACTGCACTCTTCAAAATCTCCTCAGAATTTGTGGAGAACTTCAGGTGGTCATCAAAGGTTGTTCCAAGGTTTTTATATTCCTGAAAAATCTCCACAAGCTCCCCCTGGATGGTGGTCTAGAAGGTGTTAGCGAAAACTCTGCTTTTCAGAAAATGTCACAATCAGCTCCTTGGTCTTACTTGTGTTGAGTTCCAAAAAGGAGTTCACGCACCAGGAAGTAAACTCCTGCAGAGCCGGGCCATGACACAGTAATGGACCAGAGAGCAGAGAGAGCAGGACGGTGTCATCAGCAAACTTCACCAGAAAGCTGTTCGGATGAGAAGACCTGCAGTCGGCAGTGTACAAGATTTGCAGAGACCCTGTTGAAGTGTGGATGACGTCTGAGAGGATATTGTGTGATCTGTTTGTGAGGAAATTAATTATCCACACAATCAGTTGAAGATGGAAGCGAGTGGTGAGCTTCTCTGCTAAGATGTGAGGCTGCATGGTATTAAAAGCAGAGGAAAAGTCAGTAAACAAGAGTCTGGCAGTTGTGTTTGGAGTCTCCAGGTGTTTATGAATTGAATCCAAAATAAATATTTTGGCATCTGTAAGCAAACTGGAGAGGATCCATTAGTGATCAACCTTTCCCACGATGTGACTCTTAACAATCCTCTCCAGAGCCTTCATCGCTAGAGAGGTCAGAGCTACAGGTCGAAGGTCGTTCAGGGCCTTAACAGATCCTTTCTTTGGAACTGGAATAACACTGGAATGTTTCCATATACAGGGTACAATGCCAGAGCTGATGGAGCCCTGAAAAAGCTGCTGGAAAACACCACCTATCTACTCAGCACAGTGGCTCAAGGCTCGCCCGCAGATGTTATCTGGTCCGGAGGCAGTATGAGCTTTGAGGGAGCGAACAACCTCCTCCTCCCTAATGATGAGAGATTATCCAGCAGGTGTGAGAGAAGAGATAACATGTTTAAGCTGAACAGCGTTGTCCCTCTTAAACCTTGTGAAGAAATGATTCAGCTCACCGGGGAGAGTTGTTGAATCAAAGCCTGAGTGGGTTTACGGCCAGAGGAAATGGCCATTAGCTGCTGCTGCTGCTGATGATGATGATGGACACCTCTATCTATGGTCAGAGTCTGGAGAGTCCACGGATAACCCCCCATTCACCTTAGAAACACCTCAGTAACACAGCTCAGGATGGAGGATTGAATGAAACTGCAGATCTGATCCGGTGCGTTGGTTTTCTTAGAAAGTTGATATTTTAATGAACTGTTTTATATTAGCACAATTATTATAACTTGGATTACTGTGGTTCATATGATGGATTTGTTTTCACTGAAGCGGTCTGTAAAAGTAGCCCGGCACGTCAGCCAGCTTGGCTGGAGGCTGGTTTCCAGTTTGAGACGAGAGGCGGGACTAACGGGAACAACCTGGACCTGGGAGAACCAATCAGAGAAACACAAAAGTGACGTAAACGTGTTTTTTAAGAGGAAAGGCCTCAGAGCAGCAAGTTGTGGTTTTAAGGACATATGCAGTTCATTAAGACATCAGCGAGGACATCGTTAGATCGTTGCTCTGCTGCCGCCATCCTGTTTGATATGATTAGAGAATGAGTCTGAAAAAGACATATCGTAAAGCCCCACCTTCTGCACTGTCATTGGTCCGGTCAACTTTTGACCAAGTTGGAAATCAGCTTCCAAACGAGGGAGGCCAGACTGACCTGCCGTGTGTCTCATACTGGCGACTGTAAAAGGGCCTTGATAAGACTTCTTGTGAATTGTTGCTGTATAAATAAAGGTGAACTGAGGTTCATGGAGCGGTTTCTGAGCGGTACCCACTGCGTGCTGGTGAACTTCACAGGACTGAACAGATCTGCAGTGATGCTCACTAAGCCTGTTGACGTGACCACTGGATTTAACCTGCAGTTGAGCTGCTCAGGACCTCATGTTGGACCAGATTTGACTAAAAATGATGTCATCTGTTGATTCATCCCCGTGTCCGGGAAGTCTGGATTCAGAGTCCAGATAGTCCAGGTAGTCGAACAGGTCTGAACCAGAGCTCTCACTTCCTGTCTGAAATCTTTGATTCACCTGCTGACTTCTGAGACCTTTAGTGTGTTAACCTAACCCTAACCCCAACCCTAACCCCTAAGCAGGAGTCATCATGGTTCAGGATTGAGTTCATGGAGCCAAGGGTCCAGAATATTTACAGTCCCATATCGTTTACACAAACTAGAAGTGCTGTTGTTGGACTCAGTCACGGATAGTTAATTGGATTTCACTAAGATTCACTGACACCTTCAGTTGTTTTGGCCCAAATCTTATAAATTACCTCGTTTCCTTGCTTTTGGAAAAAAAAAAAAAAACATGATTCATGCTTTTATTTTTCTCCCTTAAAACAAACAGAAATGTCAGGTGTCTCTCTTTCTTAATGAAGTCTGAGTGTTTTCATTCCTCTTTGGGGTAAATCTCCAGTGTTCTGGCAGCCCTCCTCCCTCCACTCCTTATGCAACATATTTGGACATTTTGTTGCTGGATGTGCACGTTTTGGTGATTTTGCATTTTTTTTTTTTTCCTCTGCTGCTGGCTCTGAACATGTTGGCAAAGTCCCTCATGGATCTCCGTTTAGTCCACTTTACACTGTATGTAGATTAGCAGTTCAGTGAAGCAAAGTTCATTCAGGGTTCAGACGAAGGTTCAGGCAGAGTTCAGCCGAGCAGAGAGGGTGGGAGGAGGGGAAGCCGGAGCTGCTCTGCTGGAAAACACCGCAGATAGGAACACAGAACCGTGAAAACGAGCAGATGGAAACACAGAAACAAAGCAGAGTTTAGCTTACAGCATGTTTTTTTCATGCATTATACCTCCGTGTTTACATCTTTTCATTAGACTGGAAGTAACGGTGCGAGGAAGGTGGAGGTAGGAGCACCTTTCGCTGTCGTGCAGCATGTTTTCCAGCCACCGTTCCACTCTTAACTTCTCATGTTTGCCAACGCTCACCTGCTGGACCAGGAGGAGGCAGGTGGATATCTGAAAAACATGCTGAAATTGAATTTCTGAATGAGAATGTGAGTTCAGCTGCTTGCCTGAAATGTGAAATTTCTTTATTTGGATAAGCCCCTTGAGATGAGCCACCTCATTTTTGAGGGGGTCCAAAACATACAAGACATGAGTTTTACATAAACAAATTCATGAAAATACAAAAACAACAAAGCAACAAAACAGTCTAACAAGACAAACAAGACCACAGCTGACGTTAGAGCAGTGAAATACCACAACCATAAGAGGGCCACAATGGGCCGAGGGTCAATGTGAGATGAGGGCATGAAATGATTGAAGTCAGTCTGCAAACATGAGACAGACAGACGGCCTCAACACAAACAGGAGCAAGCCACCATAAGGTGAGTAGACAGAGCACGCTTAGAAATACCAAAGGAACAAGATCTTATATTAGCAGGTAGGTTGTTCCAATCAGTCGGTGCTTTAATCGTAAAAGATCTTCTGAGAGACTTGTCAACTCTAGGAACTGAGAAATAAAGCTGGGAAGAATGCTCATATGATGGCGTGGAGTATGTGTGAAAAGATACTGCTGTAAGGAGGGAGAGTCATTAAAGCAGAACTCAGTAACTTCAGCTCGGGGCTCCCCCTAGTGGCGTCCTTTCACTGTCGTGTTCAACCCCCCCTTACACCCCCACAGCACACAGACGGCTTCTCTACCCGTCTTTCCTCTATTTTGATTCCTGGATATATTTCTAAGCGTTTACTAGCTTGTTGATGCTACGTTGCTGCGTTGGTAGCAGCACCACGTCTCCCTCTGCTCAAAGCAAAGTCCTGTATTTTCTGAAACGGGACGTTTTACCCGCGATTTGCGGGTAAATATGCCGTGGATTATATTTTTCTCTGGTGTTGGCGAGTAGCAGGTAAGAATACGAACTTTTATTTACTTTTTGCGGACGTGACAAGTGATTATTGAGCCTGAAGCAGTGATGCTTCACCCGGCGCCCAGGCAGCGCAGCTACGTGAATCACTCTGGTCCAGCAAAGAGTTGGTTATGAGAGCCAGGAGCCGTGTTTAGGTGGTGGAAGCTAAAGAAATGTTTTCTTTGAATTAGCGCTGGTAGTCTGGTTCAAACCAGCGCTGGAAGCAGCTCGGTAGATAGGGAACCTGAGTACCGTACAGCGGTTTCTGTTGTCACAAGTTCTGCTCGGGTCGGCGCAGGCAAAGTTGTATTTAGCTGCTCGCAGGCCAGAGGCCCCGGCGGGGGGGGGGGGGGGGGGGGGGGGGGGGACATTGAATCGCTCCGTAAACACTTTGTTTAGCCCCACGGGGATTCCGAAAAGCATTTAGTGAGGTAAAAAAGTTACTGAGTTTCCCCTTTTTAAAGTAAGTTCATTTAAAAGTAACCAGTGCATGTGTCTTCTAGCCTTTAACAATGGCCAGTTGAGTCTGGTATACACTGCAAAGATGGGTGAGAAAAGGGCACCCAAGGTTCAGTAAGGCAAGATCACAAATTTGAGCAGTTTGATATATTACATCACAATAATCAATGATGGGGATTACAAGCTGATTGGCCAGTTTCCTGCGCACACTAAATGAGAAACAGAGTAGTAAGTCAGACCTTACGTAGAAGATCATTAATATGAGTTTTAAAAGAAAGTTCAGGGCCTAACCATGCGCCAAGATATTTAAAATGTCAGCTTTATGCAATGGTGAGTCATACTCGCAGTCTATTATTCTTAAACCAGGGTTACGTTCCAGTTTTTGTTTGGTACCAAATATCATGATGTAAGATTTAGATTTATTTACCTGATAACCATTCCTGAACAGAGGTAAAGTCAGACTGCAGAGAAGACTGGATCTATGGTAAATCAGACCGGGACTTAAACAGTACGGGTTGAAAGTTTATATACATTAAAGAAAAGGCTAAATACACAGTGGCAATTTAAATAATAAGAAATGGGGGGGAAAAAAGAAGTAATAAATAAAAATGTTCTAATTTATAATTTACTTAAAGAAAACATGGATTTTTAATTGTGGTTTTTAAAAATGATTAAAAAACAAATAAACAAAAATTTCCCAGACAAATTAGAGCACCTTGCTCATGAACAGTGGACCAACATACACACTCAAAAACAGAGGTATGAGACAGGAACATTTCTGTACCTGTAGCTACATTTGTTACAAATGTTCCCTCAAAAGTACAATATTGGTCTTTATGAGGCCAGAAGTACCTATATACTATGAAAAAGGGTCCAAAGTAATATAAAGTACAAATTTGTACCATTCCAACCCTAAGGGTACCTGCAGCATTGAAAAATGTGTGTAGCTTGTACAATAACTATAAATAGCAGTACTTCTAAACAGTAGTATAATTATAGTTATTATATTATGATTTTCATAATAATCATAGTAATAATTATATGTATAATTATATATGTGTTTGGCCTAATATTTCTATATTAATTATTCATTTATTATTAGCATCTTTGATTGTTGTCATAATCTCTATTTTATTGACTTTTATTCATCATTTTTAATTGGTTCAATTGTACTTTATTAACTCATACAGCTTGATAAGGTACAAAAATGGACCATGAAGGTACAGAAATGTCTTTCAGAAAGGAACCCCCCCAGCGACAAGCGTTGTACCCTTTTAAGTACAAACTGGTACCTCTATTTTTGAGTGTGTACCTGTCAACAGGTGCAGACATTTAATTGACATTCAGAAAACACCTGATTGCAGTGACTCCCTTAAAGTGTTGCTCGAAAACATTTTAGTTCAGGATCATGCTTGTTTCATTTTTTTCTTTTTGATAATTCTGTTGAACCACATTTGAAAATCATTGCCTTGATTTTGTCAAAACTTTTATTTATTATTACTTTTGACAATGTCAACTATTTTACTGACAACTGATTTTATCCATCTTTAATGAGAGTGTGTCTAAATGTCTAAACTTTCGGCCTGTATTTTGTATACAATATATACTGTATACAGTATATATATATATATATATATATATATATATATATATATATATATATATATGTGTGTGTGTGTGTGTATATATATATATATATATATATATATATATATACATATATATATATATATATATATATATATATATATATATATATATATATATATATGTGTGTGTATATATATATATATATATATATATATATATATATATGTGTGTGTGTGTATATATATATATATATATATATATATATATATATATACACACACACACACACACATGTATACATGCTAAACTCCACTGCAAAACATAGCAGTGGAGGTATGATGCTCTGGGCCGAGTGGCCTGTGCGCCATCACTCGACGTCCCGGTGAAGGGATCAGGACTCGGTGTACAAACATGCTGCTGTTTGTTGTTGTGACTGGACAAACGGCAGCGGTGACCTTAAACTCCAGCTAAATGCTGGTGTGAACCCTCGGAGCTTCCTCTGAAATAGAAATTGTGCACGCTGTAAATTATGCAGGACGATGTGAATGTCTGCGCCGCCGCCGCTGGAACCCAGGACTGGAAGGAGACGGCTGCAGTCTGACTTATTCATGACGGTGCAGCTGGAGCTGGAGGACAAACGGTTGATGCCACATCTCAGCATAGCTTTAGCTGCACGACCTCTTAATGCAGGATTTAATGGCGGGGTTCAGCTGCAGTTCAGAGATCTGGGTCACTGAGAGGTCAAAGGGATCCTGACATATTGTACCTCCATAAGTGAAAAGACGCAAAAAGTTTGATGTGAAAACGAAGCTATTGTTTCATTGTTCAGTTCTCCATGAATGAACATTTATTTACTCATTTCTTCTCATCAGCACGGTTCATTAACCCGGTGTTTCCCATCTGCCAGAAAATAATGAGTTGATGATCCCATCGTGGGAAATAATTAGTTCTGTTTTCTGGAGTTTGTTCGGAAACATGAAAGTTTTCAGCTCAGCAGAAGCTGTTTGTCTGTCCGGTTACATGTGGGCTTGTTGTTTGCAAATTAAGACCTGCAGCTCAGCAGGGAGTCACACTGATCTGCTCATTTTTACCCGTGTAGGACCGTAACCACGGTGCATCACAACAAGGGGGCCCTGATGGGAACCAAGAAGCCAAAGGCCTGCACCAGGAAGCTGGATCAGACCAGAATCCTGTGCCAGGAAGCTGGATCGGACCAGAGTCCTGCACCAGGAAGCTGGATCGGACCAGAATCCTGCACCAGGAAGCTGGATCGGACCAGAATCCTGCACCAGGATGCTGGATCGGACCAGAATCCTGCACCAGGAAGCTGGATCGGACCAGAATCCTGTACCAGGAAGCTGGATCGGACCAGAATCCTGCACCAGGAAGCTGGATCGGACCAGAGTCCTGCACCAGGAAGCTGGATCGGACCAGAATCCTGCACCAGGAAGCTGGATCGGACCAGAGTCCTGCACCAGGAAGCTGGATCGGACCAGAATCCTGCACCAGGAAGCTGGATCGGACCAGAATCCTGCACCAGGAAGCTGGATCGGACCAGAATCCTGCACCAGGAAGCTGGATCGGACCAGAATCCTGCACCAGGAAGCTGGATCGGACCAGAATCCTGTACCAGGAAGCTGGATCGACCAGAATCCTGCACCAGGAAGCTGGATCGGACCAGAATCCTGTACCAGGAAGCTGGATCGGACCAGAGTCCTGCACCAGGAAGCTGGATCGGACCAGAATCCTGCACCAGGAAGCTGGATCGGACCAGAATCCTGCACCAGGAAGCTGGATCGGACCAGAATCCTGCACCAGGAAGCTGGATCGGACCAGAATCCTGCACCAGGAAGCTGGATCGGACCAGAATCCTGCACCAGGAAGCTGGATCGGACCAGAATCCTGTACCAGGAAGCTGGATCGGACCAGAATCCTGTGCCAGGAAGCTGGATCAGACCAGAATCCTGCACCAGGAAGCAAAAAGCCTCTAATAAGCCTCTTATTAGAAACACCTCAATCGGCAACACTCATAAATCCCTTTGCTATAGTCCGATGATCGGAACAGCTCTGCAGCAGGTTTCTCTGACATGACCGTCAACTGTTTCTATCCGGGACTCCCCGTAATCAGCGGCAGGTCCCGTTATACCAAACGTGGCACTCTCCCTCACCATCCTGCAGCCTGGATGCGCTGAAGTCCCTCCTACAGATCAACCCCGGCTTCCTCTCCAGTCACGCGGCCTACGGACTGGAAAGCATCTGCAACAGGATCTGGATGCTGGACTGGTCTTTCAGCTTCGCCTTCATTATGTCCATCTTCTAAATTGTGTTACGGTTGTTAGTTGTTGTGTAGCTGGTGATACCGATGGTTCAGTGTGGAGCTGGAGCAACGCGGTGACTTCAAAGCTGCCGCATGGCGGTGTCCTGACCATAAAAACGTCGCTACGTTTTTCTCTTATTTGCTCATATTTTTCATGTATTTTTCAACTGGCAAATTAATAAATTTAGTTTGGTTGGTAGTTTCATTTCCACTTTAAATCAATCCTGACTTATTTAGGAGCAAAGTGTAAATTAGAGGGTGAAATCTACACTCGCACACGTGCTCCCATTTTTTTCCCGGTACTGGCACCAATATATTTTTAGGCGCATATGCGAGTAAAACGCTCGCACTGTACAGCCCTGTCCTGCCATTCACACTGAAAGGCAGGAGTTGGTAATTCGCAACATATAGAAAGAATGAATCGACGCCTTTATTTCTCGTCTCTGTCCCTCCCCTCTCTCTGTCCCCCACGTGACCCCCCTGCTCACTGTAAACAAATATAGCTAACGAACTGCTAACTTCTGTTGCAGTGTGGACTTTTTAAACCGCAGAAGGAGTTTGAGGTGAGTGAATTAAAGCTTTTAGAAACGTGGTTTGTCAGCAGTTAACTATCAAGCTAACGAGCTACCCACTCTGCTGTTATCGTGAACCTGCTCGTTAAACATCAGCGAACACGTCCCTGCGTTCTGAAGGCGTGGTTTCGGGTGGTGTGTTTTTTTAAACTGTCGCTTTCTCAAACCGTTTTTCCAGCATTGCCAACCCTAGCTTTAAAGGCAGTATAGACCTTTTTCCCCCTGCGGGCCCTGGGCCCAGGCCCCAGTGGGCCAAGATCAGCAGCTGCCGTCCCTGCCCCGGGGGTGGCAGGCACCCAGTGGGGTGGTAGGGGATTGCGGTCCCCCTACCATCCTCTAATTTTGCAAATTCGCTTGCGGGGGGGGGGGGGGGGGGATTGCCGTGCTGAGCTGAGAAATTCAGCAGTTTTCAGTGCTTTAACAGGGACAGCTTTACCAGGGAGCAGTGGATTATATTTATCAGTGAGGATGTGCAGTCGGTAAGTGTTGCTGCTGTGTAACTTATCTTTTGTGTCAGAGACCAGTAAACGGTGGTTGACGAGCGGACAAGCTGCTAATGTAGCTACAGAAGCTAACAGTGTTTGGTTAACTTCACGTCAGACGTCCGCTCCTTATATTCATCATCAGAGTCCAGCCCTTTTACTCCGGATCCTCTCCATCAACCGCACTGTTACGTTTGTCAGGTTTTTCTCTGTTGGGACATCATTTCCTTCACCTGCTCTGTCCTGATAAAACTTTGTTTTGGCTTTGAGGTTTGCCTCGTAAACGCGCTTACGGACAGCTCTAACTCTCGTACGTATTCTCGCGACAAACAATAGTTGGAGATAAATAGAGGTTAAAATGAGCTCATTACATTTTCCTCCCACCCAACTAGAATTAAAAATTCATTTGAAGGTAATTTAAGAAGGATTGTGTATGTAAAACAGCAGGTTATGACACCTTTAAAGTCCTTTTTAAATTGATTTCATGCAATATTCTAACTTTAGTTTTAGAATTTGAGGTTTTCTTAAGCTGCAACTTCTAATCAGCAACATTCAAACAAATAAAAGCTTGAAATATATTGATTTGCATGTTATTTGTCTATACAATATGTAAATTGAACTTTAAGTTGAATTACAGAAATAAATTAACTTTTTCACAATATTCTAATTTTTTGGGTAGTACTGTTAGGACTCGGTGCTGGTACAAAGGGACCCAAATGCAGAACTCACAGGAAAGATTTTATTTGCAAACAGGTAAGGTTGGGGATGACCAGAAGCTTGGCTGGCAGGACAAAGATAGGCACTCCAGGGGCAGGCAGCAGCAGGCAGGGAATCCTGGCAGAAGAATTAAGGTGAGATGTTTTGCAGATATATATATATATATATATATATATATATATATATATATATATATATATATATATGTCAAGAATAAAAAGGCTGGTTCTCACTACCACGGATGGCAAGCAGAAGAACTGGCGACGACTTGTAGGTGAGGAGCGTCTTTAAAGCAGATGGCTGATGAGGAGATGAACTGCAGGTGTGAGGACTGGAACAGGTGAGACCAATGACAAGGACCTGCCTGCCACTGCAGAGTAGTCCCTGGAGTGCCTGAAAGGAACAAAAAACCTGCCCACATAGTGGGCAGTCTGGATCCTTACAGTACCCACCCTCAACGACCGCCTCTTGGTGGCCAACCAGGCTTGTCCGGATGGGCAGCATGAAACTGTCTCACCATTTGTGCATCAAGCAGGGCTGAACGGGGGACCCAGGATCACTCCTCCGGGCCATAACCCTCCCAGTCCACCAGATATTGGAGCCCACGGCCCCGTCGTCGAACGTCCAGAAGCCGATTCACGGTGTAAGCAGGGGCGTTGTCCACGATGCGCGGTGGAGGAGGGGGAGCAGCTGGAGGCTGTAGAGGGCTGACAGTGTGAGGCTTAATCTGGGAGACATGGAAAACAGGGTGGATCCTCATAGAGGTTGGTAGTTTCAACCTGACCGTCACTGGATTAACGATCCTCTGGATAGGAAATGGACCAATGAAGCGGGGTGCCAGTTTGCGGGAATCCACCCGCAACGGGACGTTTTTCGCTGACAACCATACCGTTTGTCCCACCGGGTAGGCAGGAGCAGGAACCCGGCGACGGTTGGCAAAGTGTTCATTCTGCTCAGTGGTACGTAGCAGGGCTCTCTGGGTTTGTAGCCATATCCGGCGACAACGACGGAGATGATGTTGGACGGACGGGACAGCAATCTCCCCCTCCTGGGATGGAAAAAGAGGAGGTAGGTAGCCCAAGGAAGCCTCAAAAGGAGCAAGTCCAGTGGCTGCACTGGTCTGGGAGTTATGGGCATACTCAGCCCAAGACAGATGAGAGCTCCAGGTGGATGGGTTGGCAGCGGCCACACACCGAAGCACCGATTCCAGATGCTGGTTCGCCCGTTCAGTCTGGCCATTGGTCTGTGGATGGTAACCAGATGACAGACTTACAGATGCCCCCAATGCGCTACAAAAGGCTCTCCAGACCCCAGAGGTGAACTGAGGGCACTGGGGATGCCATGCAGGCGGAACACATGTTGGACCAACAGCTGGGCGGCTTCTGCGGCAGTGGGGAGTTTTGTCAGTGGCACAAAATGGGCAGCTTTGGAGAACCGGTCCACAACAGTGAGGATGACAGTGTTACCATTGGAAGGGAGGAGGCCGGTGATGAAGTCCAGGGCTATGTGGGACCAGGGTCGGCCCGGAATGGGTAGAGGGCGGAGATAACCAGCCGGGGGTTGGTGAGATGTCTTGCCCCTAGCACAGACTGAGCAGGCTGCTACAAACTCACGCACGTCCTTGTCCATAGTGGGCCACCAGAACTTACGGTTGGCGAGGGCAAGGGTACGAGTCCCACCTGGATGGCAAGACCAACGGGAGGCATGGATCCACTGGAGCACCTGAGGGCGAACGGTGAGGGGCACAAAGGAACGATTATGTGGTCCATAACCAGGGTCTGGTTCAGTCTGGAGGGCATCTTCGATTAGTCTCTCGATCTCCCAGGTAACGGCAGCCACCACACGGGAGGCTGGGAGAATGTCTTGGGGGCCAGAGTGAGAGTCGTCAGGAGTGGAGACGAGAGAGCATCAGGCTTTATATTGCGGGTTCCTGGTCTAAAGGTCAAAACAAAATTAAAGCGGGTGAAGAACAGCTGCCAACGAGCCTGGCGGGAATTAAGTCTCTTGGCAGTCTGGATGTAAGCCAGATTTTTGTGGTCGGTCCAAACCAAAAACGGGTGTTCAGCCCCTTCTAGCCAGTGTCGCCACTCTTCCAAGGCAAGTTTGACAGCGAGAAGTTCCCTATTGCCGATGTCGTAATTCCTTTCGGCAGGGGTTAGTCGACGAGAGAAGAACGCACAGGGATGAAGCTTGCCATCTTCCGAGCACTGAGACAGGACCGCCCCAACTCCTGCATCAGAGGCATCTACTTCCACGATGAAGTGCTTACTGGTGTCTGGCTGGATGAGGATGGGTGCGCTTGTGAACCGGTCCTTCAAAGTGAGGAAGGCTGATTCTGCTTCAGGGGTCCACCGAAGAGGTTTGGATGGGGAGGTAAGCTGGGTTAAGGGGGCAGCTAGACGACTATAGTTCCTGATGAAACGGCGGTAGAAGTTTGCAAACCCCAAAAACTGTTGGAGCTGGTGTCTGGTGGTAGGTCTTGGCCAATTCTTCACTGCCAGGACTTTCTCTGGATCAGTCTGTATTTGCCCAGGACCCAACTTGTAGCCCCAGAAACTGATGGAAGGGGTATGGAAGTGGCATTTCTCAGCTTTGACATACAGCCGGTTCTCTAGGAGGCGCTGTAATACGGTCTTGACATGAGTACGGTGGGCTTCGAGAGAAGGTGAAAAAAAAAAAATCAAGATGTCATCAAGATAAACAAAGACAAAGTGGTTTAGGAAGTCACGAAGCACATCGTTAACAAGGGCCTGAAAGACGGCTGGGGCATTAGTGAGACCAAAGGGCATCACTAGATATTCATAATGCCCCATTTGTGTGTTGAACCCCGTTTTCCACTCATCTCCCTTTCGAATCCGGACAAGATGCTAAGCATTACGCAGATCTAATTTAGTGAATATCTGTGCACCTTGCAAAAGCTCCAATGCAGAATTCAGGAGAGGAAGTGGATATTTATTGCGGACGGTAATGCGATTTAAGCCACGGTAGTCGATACAGGGGCGGAGCGAACCGTCTTACTCACAAAAAAGAATCCAGCACCAAGAGGAGAAGACGGGACGAATGAGGCCAGCAGCCAAGGATTCACGGATGTACACCTCCATAGACTCCCTCTCTGGACGAGACAAGCTGTACAAGCTACTAGCGGGTAGCTGAGCACCAGGGAGGAGGTCAGTGGGGCAGTCGTAAGGCCGATGAGGTGGTAGGGACTGAGCTTTAGCTTTGCTGAAGACTTCAGCTAAGTCATGGTAGTCAGGCGGAACGGAAGACAGATCAGGGGGAGTATCAACTGGAACCCCACCTGTCACTGCTGGAGAAGCAGAACCTAGGCACATGGCATGACAGTTGGCGCTCCAGCTGAGAACTCTACCCGACTGCCAGTCAATTTGTGGGTTGTGCTGGCGGAGCCAAGGCAAACCCAAGACAACTGGAGAGTGGGGGGGAGTTAATGATGAGGAACTTCAGAGTTTCACGGTGGTTACCGGATGTCGTTACCTCTACTGGGAGAGTTTGATGGGTGACCTGAGACAGTAAACGACCATCCAAGGCATTACCCTGGATGGGTGCCCCTAACAACAATGAAGGCAAACGATGTTGGTGGCAGAATTTATTGTCAATGAAATTTCCCTCCGCACCCGAGTCAATTAAGGCTGAAACAGAGATGGACATAAGTTTAAGAGATAGTAACTGGGAGGGAAAAAAACGGGATTGATCATCATAAGTGACAGAGGTCTGGCTCACCAACAGCCCCGTTTCTACTGATGAGCCCTTCCTTTTGGCCGCACTGGACAAGGAGATCATGTGACCTGTGCCCCCACAATAGGGGATTATCACACTTCCGCGTTCCGGTTTCCGGAAGTTGAAACATCTGAACCTTCCTCTTACGGGCCAGGAATGGCTCAATGTTGCTGCTCTGTTCCATTGTGTACATCTAATAAACATCGCCAGCCGTACCTAAGTTTTCATGGATTCCCGACTGAAAAGACACTAAGGAAGAAGTGGATGAAAGCGATTTGTCGGAGTGAAGGACCGAAACTTAAAATAAAACAAGGTTGCGCGCATGTCTGTAGTCGGCACTTCAATGATGCAGACTACACCACAGCTAGCGTTAGCTGACGTTACCAACTTTTCGCTTGTGAAAACATACAAGCGTCTGAAAACTGGGTCTGTACCTCCCTGTTTCCAGTGGAACAACTGGGGACTGCCAAGAAAGGAGACGCTTTCAGATGCTTGTGTGTTTTCAGCTGCACAAAGTTAGGCACGTTATCGAGCTGGCTAATGCTAACCTGATAACACGACTGCGCAGTCTGCCGGCCACAAACAAACGTGTGTCGTTTTATTATAAAGTTCGGTCCTTCCCCGCGGCGAATCGGTCGTTTTAATCCACTTCTTCCTTAGCATCACTTCAGTCTGGAATGAAAACTTGGCATTGGCGTTTATCCGATTTACAAAGTTTAACAGAGTAGTAGCTGGCGGACTATTGTTAGCAGGTTAGCATTAGCCAGCTTGATGACGTGCCGAACTTTGTGCGGCTGAAAACACACAAGCATCTGAAAACATCTCCTTTCTTGGCAGTCCCCAGTTGTGCCACTGGAAACGGGGGGGTACAGACCCGATTTTCAGATTTTTGTGTGTTTTAAGACGCACAAAGTTAAGCACGTCAGTAAACGCTAGCTGGCTAATGCTAGCATGCTGTGAAGTGCCGGTGTTGTGCCCCACCGGCGACAAACAAACGTGTGTTTTATTATAAAGTTTATTATAAAAAAATAAAAATAAAAAAAAAATAAATAAAGTTCGGCCCTTCACCGCGGCAAATCGATCGCTTTGATCCAGCTTTTGATCCAGTATCACTTCAGTCTAGAATGAAAACTTGAGTATGTTTGGAGTTTATCTGATTTAAACAGTATAACAGAGCAGGAACGGCTGTCGTTAACATGGCCCGGATGAGGAAGTGTCAAAATCCGGGAACTTCCGGTAAGCGTGATAATCCCCTATAGTAACACAGGCCCTCTCGTGACCTGCGGTCTCTTTCTCCAGGGGTGAGACGAGCACCTCCCAGCTGCATGGGCTCGGGATGATCAGCCCCCAGGGGTGTGGAAACTAGGGACGGTGATGGAGGGGTAACTGGATGCGTTGGCAGGTGGACTTTGGTTGGTGGTGAACCATGATGCCTTGTCCTACGTTGCCGTCTCCGTTCCCAGAGACAGTTGTCCATCTGGATGGTTGTGGAGATAAGGGAATCCAAACTGGAGGGTTCGTCGCGAACTGCCAGCTCGTCCTTGAGTTGTTCGTTAAGACCATTAAGAAAAATTCCACGAAGCGCCCCCTCATCCCAGCGGGCCTCAGCTGCTAGCGTCCGGAAACGGATGGAATAGTCAGCCACTGAATCCACCCCCTGGGAAACCTGGAGAAGCCTCTGGGACACGTTACCGGAGAAGTCAGGCAAGTCAAACACAGCTTTGAAAGAGTCCAGGAACCAGTCAAGGGGTCTTGTAGCCAGCGGGAGGTGAGAATCCTCTGCCCAAGCCAGTGCTCTGTCCCGGAGCAGACCAACAATGTAAAGGATCTTTGACTTATCTGTTGAGAACGTTCGAGGCTGAAGGGTGAAAACGTGGGAGCACTGTAGCAGAAAACCACGGCACCTTCCCAGAGTCCCATCATAAGGTTCAGGATCGACTGGTCGGGGTTCACAGGCTGGCTGAGGCTGGGCTGAGGCTGTGGAGACAGAGTGACCAGTTAAGTTTGAAACATGGGCTTGGAGGTCTTTAAGGGCTCGGTGTAGTTGCTGGTTCTCAGCCTGTAGTGACGTCTGCACATGCTGGCCTAAGAGAACTCCTTGGCGAGAGAGGACATCCCGCAAAGGGGGGCCAGGTGGTGAGCCTGCTGGATCCGTTTCCATGGCCAGTTCTTCTGTTAGGACTCGGTGCTGGTACAAAGGGACCCAAATGCAGAACTCACAGGAAGGCCTTTATTTGCAAACAGGTAAGGTTGGGGATGACCAGAAGCTTGGCTGGCAGGACAAAGATAGGCACTCCAGGGGCAGGCAGCAGCAGGCAGGGAATCCTGGCAGAAGAATTAAGGTGAGATGTTTTGCAGATATATATATATATATATATATATATATATATATATATATATACGTCAAGAATAAAAAGGCTGGTTCTCACTACCACGGATGGCAAGAACTGGCGACGACTTGTAGGTGAGGAGCGTCTTTAAAGCAGATGGGGGTTGAAGGGGGGGTGGGACGGCAGGGGCGGGGCAGACCCGAGGCCACCCATGGCCCTGCCCTGCCCTCCCCCCCGTGCCTGTCCCTGCAGTGCCGAAAACAACCCCCACCCCTGCCCACAGAGATCAGATTCTTTTTTTTATTTTTATTTTATATTTTACATCAGTAAAGAAATATCTCTTTCCCACCATATATTTTTTTTTTATTTTTTTTCTTTTTTTTTTTTCCTTATTTTTATTAATAATTTTTTTTGTTCTTTCTTCCTTCCCTCTTTTTTTTTTTAAATTCTAATCTTTCTGAGGACCACCCCCTTTTAATATCAATCTTACTATTGTTTTTTTTGTTGTTTAATTTTTTTATTTTTTTTTTTAATTTTTTAACACCTTCAAACACACTAAAAATTTATAATAAAAAAGAAAAAAAAAAAAAAAAAGATAAGTTGAGTTGCTTGTTGTTGGTGATGGCGGGTGTGTGTGTGTGTGTGTGTGGGGGGGGGGGGGGGGGGGGGGGGTTCAGACTATGGACAGGGGACTCTGTTAAGTCATGGTGGAAAACTACTGCACCTGGACAATGCCTGCAGGTGGCTTCAATTATCCAATCAGCTGATTGAAGGAGGCAGCAGTTCACCACCTTCAAAAGGAGCCCTGCACTGGTGAGGAGGAGAGCAGACAGCGAGCGCAGACAGAGGAGCTGACGCAGGCGATCGCTGGACAGGACGGCCGTGGGTGATGACGTGGCGGCCGTGAGGATTGAGTAATCCAACGCTCTCTAAGTATATCTTAAGGGATGTGTGCCCACTTGGGCCGTGAATGCGGGCTTGTATATTAGCCAGCTTATGCTCCCTGTGTGTAGGGATGGTGAAAACGAAGCTTCATGAGACACTGAGACATTTTGACACAGCTGCCAAGAGATCGACACGAAGTCTCGAGACATTTGAGACCGTGAGCATGAGCTTCATCTGCTGGCTGTGGATGTGTACTGCAGCTGAGGGAAGCGCTGTCTGGAGCTGTCTTGTCTCTGACATGGTGTATAATAAAAGATGCATTGCCAACCTTCAGTTAGTGTTTCCTTTGTGGTTAATATCTTGGAATTATCCTCTGTGATAAAGAACTATTTTTCAATAAATTCCCAAGCGATTGGAAACTGTATTAAGCACTGACAGATTAATAAACCCAGTTTCTTCAAGATTTCAGCTCGACACTCGCGGATGACGTAACGAGGCCTCGGTTTGTGTGGTCATGTGGCTTTTGGCATGCTGACACTTCCACCAAAACAGCGGTAGCGAGACTTCCGGTTCATAAGATCGAGGCGGAGTCGAGCAGACGGGCTCGAGCAGAACATCCCTACCTGTGTGTACTCAGTGCTCCTGTGTTTTTCTGACAGCTGTGGCCTGCCATCGGGGACCAGCCAGAACGCTTTACCGAAGGAGGCCGACTGATATGGGAGTCCTGAGTTCTCCCTACATGTTGCAGTGGCGTGAGTTGAAGGAACGTGGATCCCTCTACTCCCAAGTGCATGTGGTCCTGCTATTTATTTTGAATGGAATGTAACCCCATGCCTACTTCCTTATAGAGCCCGTGGCAAAGTGGAGGAGCTTGGACACGGCCGTCTGTGGACTCTGGCATCTTCTGGGGGCTTCCTTGTCCCTGGGATACACAAGACTAAGCTACACCAAGCAGCAGCTTGTGAAAACAATTAAACATGAACGTTGTAAACTGAGCGAACTCACCGTAGGACGGCAGCCACGCAGCTACGTGACAGACCACCGGGTGCAGCCGCTGCCTCAAACTCTCCGTTCTCATTAACTCAAAAAAAAAAAAAAAAAAATCCACCGTAACCACCACTCAAGCCTTCTGACAGGAATCATCCAGATTCTGGCTCGGTGTTGGACATTTCTCTTCGTGGACACTAAACTGCCGTGTGAGTCGCTATCAACACACAGCCGACTGCGTCACTATGTAAGTCTATGGCGTTCCTGTTTATCACCATAGGACTCAACAAAGTACAAAAATATATTGCTAGTTGTAACATCAGGTCATTTCATCATATTATCCTCCCAGTTCAGTGTCGTAGCAGGTGATGAAGTAATAAAACATCTTCTTTTAGAAGAAATAAATGAGTGTTTCCATTTTAGAGACATCACTGTTCAGTGTAAATGAATACAGATATTATCCACCGGAAGCGCTTGGCAGAAATTGATTGACTGTGGAAGTAAAACGGAAATGTCCGTGAAACTTGTCTATAGCTTCATCAATGAGAGTAAACTCCTGAGAAGGACATTAAAGAAATACCACCATTTCCTAAAAATCTGGGGGAAAATTAATATTTTATAAAGAATAAATGGTGTGAACACGGGGCTTTCCTGATGAACCCAAATACATCACGAGATCAGGAAACTGATCATCAGGCCGCTATGTTGGTTCGTCTAACCAGGCTCTAGCAGCAGAAGATGGGCATCACTTAGTCCAACAGATGCTAGTTTTGCTTCGCATCTTCTTCTAGCGTCGGCAGTAAGACTTTCAATGTCATTTCAACATTATTTCAAAGACAGACCGGCAAGGAAAATTTTTTAAAAAGGGTGCAAAAACAGTTTTTGAGGCTCATAGTCCATCAGACGCCTTTCAAATGCGAAGCATGTTTTCACCGCGACCAGCTTCGTGGTCACGTGAATTCGCTGATCCATAAGGTGAGTTTTGCTAAAATAAAAATATTTATAAACTTCTTGTGTTATATAGCTGATATATGGATGTAAGTTCCGTGTGACAAGTATTTCTTAAGCTATTTGAACATTTCTGTTTGTAGCAAGTTACAGGAGTGACACTCGTCCACAACGGCTACATCAGGTTCCTTGTAAACTGTGCTGTTTTTAGAAGACTTTCAGTACACGTGTGATTTTTCTTTAGGAAATACCACTCTAGTTCTTCTTTTGTGGTCGTTCTTAGAATATCTTGCAGGAAAAAATGCAATTTCTGCCCTTCATTCATACACACACCAAAATAAACACACCTGTATTTTATGATAACTGAACTTCTGAGTTCCAGCAGGTGACTGTGATGACAGTCAGGGGCGTCTCCAGCCTTTAAGGACAACCTGGGCTTAGCCCGGAGTCGCACCAGGTGTACATTTGAAAAAAATTAGACGAGCTTTTCTCTAGTCTTTCACTACAAAAATGTGTTTTAGAAGGCAATAATAGACATAATGGAGTGGATAAATTGTCATTTTAATTTAAAAAAATTAACTAACCACAAAATCATCAATGAAATGTTGACCATTATGTTGCTAAAATACATTCACTGCACTCACGCAGAACAGTTCATACAGTATTCACCTTTTGTCTTCTCTTTGACTCATCACTGACCCTCCTCATCATCACGTTGTCTTCTCACCTGCTCTTCTTATCTCATTATTTGCTCTTCTTTTTCTTCCTGATTTGTTCTCCTCTCATCACTTGTTCTCCTTTTCTCCTCATTTATAGGTTTCACAAATCTAAAACAGAGCTTTAATTATCCTGCAGTCCCTAAAGAACATCTGAGTCCAGGTTTGAAAAGTGTATGTTACACAGGACCTCGTTAAATGTTGTCAGTAGAAAATTATTTGAGTGGAACTGCCCTTTAAGCCAAAATCGAAACAGAAGCTGGGAAAGAGTTGCTACCTTTAGCCTCGTTTTTTATGTTGGGGGGTTTCATGTTGACTTTTTCAAATTGTTTTTAAGGTGAAAAAAAGAGTCACCACTGTGATTCTACCTTTTACTTTCCTGCTGAAAAGCTGAGGATGTATCTGCTGCTTTCTCATATTTTCTGTCCATCTCCACTTTCACCTGCTGATACTTATGCTGCGTTCCATTTTCATCTGAACTGGGGGGTGACGTCACACCCGACCAACTTGCGTTCCAGCTCACTGGTCGGAAAACCAGTTAGCAACCTAGCAAAACAACGTGTTTGCTAAGGCTAAGGTTATTAGCCGTTGTTGGCACAGCAGGCGTTGTAGTTCACATATACGACATGAAAAATGTGAATTTCACTACAGCAGCTTCCCCATACATCTGTATAAACCAATACTACGTGTACGATTGATTTATGCGACAAAATATTAGTAAGAAGTGTAAATAAATGTAACATTATAGAAGCTTCTAAAACTGCTAACACAGGGCGCGGCCATCTTTAAATCTGAACTTGGAGCTGCGAGAGTTGTCCGACTTTCCGAGTGGGAAATCCGACTTCAGGGGGGCGTTCCAGTTGAAACTTCCTACTCAGAACTGGTAATTTCCGACTTCCGAGTTGAAATGGAACGCAGCATTTAATGTGACTGCTGCTCTCCTCTGCACATGCGCACACGGAGCTGACAAACTTACTTTAGCTTCGTCTGACATCAGATGGGGGGCTAATCGGACCACGGACTTCACACACACACGCTCACTCACACACCACACTAACAGAAGCTAGGCTGGACCCGCGCATTCATGGTGCGTTCAAGTGCTGGTAGAAAGCTGGGTCATTTGGATTTTCATCAGACTTTTTTTAGGGAAAAGGTGGTTAAACAGTAAATTCATACCCGGGGCCAAACTCAAAACATCCGGGGCTGAAGCCGCGGGAAAATCGGCTGGCGACGCCACTGACGGCTGTCTCCATGACAACAGTAAAGAATTTGTAGCTTACCTAAATCAGCTGATGAAAGCAGTAACTGCTTTCATGAATGTTAATTTCATGTTCTAAGAGAAAATTTTAAGCTCTGTTTTATCTTTTTGAAATAGTTCACCATGTATACATTTTCATACATTACATATTTATGTAAATCTATTCTATGCTATGAATTATAATAGCAAACAATAGTTATAAAAAGTGGTGTTGTGGTCAGGACACTGAAAATAGTTTTGTGACATTAATAAAACCTTTTCCGTCCCCTAAGACATGAAAAATCAGTTTTATCAGTGTCTCAAATTTGCATCAAACACAAATTTCTATCTATTTTACGTGCTGTGGTAAAATTAACAATCTCAACTTAACATCTGCTTGAAGGCAAAAAACTCAAAGAATTTATTTTTTAATACATTTGCATATAAATTCAGGCGTTAAGGATATTCAAGACATTCATTTGTTTACATTTATTAATTTATTTACATTTATGTATTTATATTTTTTATTTATTTATTTACATTTATGTATTATCTATTTTCATTTATTTACATTCATTTATATACATTTATTGACAGTTTTTCAAGATATTGATGTGCTGCACATACTGTGTAGCTATATTTGTGTGTATATATATATATATATATATATATATATATAAACATATAGGGTAAGTATGGGAAAAACTTGGACAGTTAAGCTTAATCTTTACATGTGTTTACTTCTGTCAGGAGGGTTTCTCTCATTCCCCTAACTTTCATATAATGGAGTTCACTGGGACCCGAGCCAACAAGGTCCTTAAAAGTCCACAAAAACTTGTCAATATTCCTCCATACAGATCTGGGCATGAAAAAGTTCCTCCTTTATCTGCCAGAAGTGGTGCAGTGATAGTGCACTCTCAGACTAAAGTTTTTGTGGACTTTTAAGGACCTTGTTGGCTCGGGTCCCAGTGAACTCCATTATATGAAAGTTGGGGGGAGAGAGAGAGAAGCCTTCCTGATCGCCGGCTGCATTTGAGATAATAAAAAAGTGCTCCAGAGAGAGAGTGAGCGGAGGGGGCGGGTGTATGTGTGTGAGGGGGAGTACATGAAGGGGGGTGGGGTATGTGTGTGAGGAGTGTGTGTGAGATCGTGGTGGTGGCGTCCTGGTGTCAGGTGTGTGGGGGAGGGACGTTGGGGTGGGGGCTGGCCGGCCCTGGGGGGGGTGTCGTCTGGGGGGTCCGGTCCTCCTGGGTTTGGGTTGGTCCGCCCGGGTCGGGTGGGGGGCTGCTCCTGGGCGCTTGGGCCCTGGGCCCGGTGCTGTCTCTCCCCCGGGGGGCGCCCGGCGGGGTCGGCAGCTGCTGGTCTTGGCCCGCTGGGGCCTGGGCCCCCAGACCGCGGGGGGCTCCGGCTGGGGCCGCCTTTTGCCGCCCTTTGGGGGATGCATGTCCGTTCTTTAGGGGGGGTAGCTGGGATCTGGGCCTCTGGGTGGCTGCTGGGGGCCTGGGTCGTGAGCCTTGCGGGCTTCCTCCTCCTTGCAGAGACGAGGCTGCATCTGCATGACTGTATCACCACGGAGCACCCTTTATTATGCATGTTGACACTGTGACACTGCTTTCCATTGAGAGGACTAGGTTTTACCTCTTCTCTACTTCCCATTGCGCTGACTAGGTTGTACCTCTTCTCTGCGTAGTTCTGCGTGTGTTTGTATGATCTGAGGATATTTAAGCCACCTGCAGGTCCTCCTGTAGGGGATTGCTTGTTTTGTTTTCCGACAGAGACCTTGGAATGTTGTTTAGGGATTTCTGTACAGATGTACCAGTGAACTGTGTAAGTGGATTCATGTTCTCTCTCTCTCTCTCTCTCTCTCTCTCTCTCTCTCTCTCTTCCTCTTCCTTACTACTTTCTCTCTGTTCCACTTTCTATTATTACCTCTGTTAACTTTCATTTCTCCCTTGTCAGGCCCAGCAGTATGATGTGGAATGGTGTAATAGACAAATGTTTAATTAAAGAAATAAAATAAAATGAATAAACAGGATATCAAGTGGAGCCTTATGTTCATAAAGCTCCGCTTGGTAAAGCAAAACTGTTCAACAAAATAAAGCAATCAGATTTCCATTCTGCTTGCTTTGATGCTGGACAGGACAAGTAAAGAAGAAAAAAAAGTGCTCCAGTGTCTTGCTCACCATGAGGGGAAGTGGAAAATAAAGTTAAATCATTCTGTGAGTGAACTATTCCTTTAACTGGTCTCTCTGTGTTTGGCTTTCTGTGCCGTCATCGCAGAAACTGGCGGCCTGTCCAGGGTGTACCCTGCCCTCTCGCCTGATGATGGCTGGGATAGATTCCAGCGACCCCATGACCCTGAATTGGACTAACAAGACAGAAAGTGAATTAATTAATGAAAGCTTGTGCCTGTGTAACCTCATGTTGATTGTTTTTATAGTAATAGGCTACTACTACTATTGTCATTTAGCCTTTATCCAAAGTGACTTACAACTGAGAGAACACAAGCAAGAAATCAAATAGTATAGGACCCGGTACAGCATGGATAATAATAGCTATCTACTTTATTAATTCCAATTAGGAAATTTGTTCTCTGCATTTAACCCATTACAAGTCTTGCCTGACAGCAGTGGGCAGCCAATTACAGCACCGGGGAGCGGTTGGTTGGGGTTAAGAACCTTGCTTAGGGGCCTAAAGTGAAACATGTGAAAAGCTGGTTAAAGCTGTCAAAGTGAAGCACACATTGTTTACCAAGAGGAACTAATTCCCACGTCTATGGTTTGTAAGTTTTCGGCTGTAAAAGATCGGACGTGGACCAAACGACTGCTTACAAATGCTGTTCAGCAAAAGCAGCAACACTAGCAGCTAGCCTAGCTGACAGCATGTTTAAGAGGAGCAATTATGTCTTGATCCAAGACTGGATTTGAGAAAAAGAGCAAGAAGCATCTGGATTACAATCATTTCACTGTGACAAGGACATGATTCCCATAGATAACACAGAGAAAGAGAAGAAGAGAGAAAGAAAGGAAGAGTCATATCGGAGTAGCAGGTTTGTGAATGGGCAACAACCGTTAAGCTAAATGCAATGCTAACGCTAGCTGAGCTGTTTGTGTACATTTCAAGCAGACGGTCTGAGCTCCTCCGCGTCCGTTCAGCACCTCTACGTCCATCTGGCAGTGAATGAAGCGCACATTTCTTATCTGAGGTGGAGGCACATGTCTCTGCGGTGCTTGAGTTGCCTCGTTGAATGCCTGTCAGCATTGTTTTTACCAGTGTGGGCGGAGGTGTGGCTGCTGCTCGCCTCGCTCTCTGACTGTCTGCAGACGAGGCCGCTGCCTCCTACGGTGATTAAAAACGCTGCTCGTATTTCCATCTGATGTACCAACCTCATCCTTACAAACTTCAAAAATCCAAACCAGTTCCACATGACCAAAGTTCAACGTTTATCAGAAGCAACTCCTCACTTTCGTCTTCTCATTAGCAGACGTGCTTGCTCTCCTCTGTGTTTGGGAAAGAGGGGAGGAAGATACACAAAGCAGCACACTTTAGCTCGCTCTGATTGGTTCATCTGTGTCTGTCATGTCAACATGAAGCGGACAAACAGGGGCATATTCCAAAAGGGAGGCTTCACAAATGCTGCAACAAAGCCTGAGCTCTGACTCGCTAAATCCTCTGGAAACTTATCCCGCTCTGTTGGTTCCACAACTCCAGCCATGAATCGGCTTTCACAAGCCGGCTCGGTTAAGCAGGAGAATGAGCTCAGAAATCACCATGAAAATGGCTAAATGTTGAGCGCCCTATGGTTCACAGACGGAATTACAGGTCCTCCGTGAAGCTTATGAGGAGGAGAAAGTTATAATACTGGTGGGAAAAAGCATCACGTCTGCATCCAGCACCGCCCGCTGCCACGCTTGGTGGAGGATTGCAGCAAAGTCAGTGTGTAAGGATGTAAAACGCAGTAACTCGCTGTACTACTGATGACTTAAGTTATTTGATTGTCAGCTTTATTCTAATAATCACTTGGTTTCAATTTATCTGATCCTATTTCATTCAGTTGTCAGATGTTACCCGTTTCAAAGCAGAACATGAGGAAATCCTGAATATTGAAACATATTGATCAAATTTGTAGCTACAATAAATATGGATAAGTTGTTTTTCTTCAAACCATTTTAAACTGAAATGTTTGTGTGATATTTAATCACACAGTGATTTTCCCGCAAGTCACGATGCTGCTGCATGTTTGATCATCCGGTACCGGCGCCGCAGCAGTGGCTGCCCTCTCAGGACGGACCCTCAGACCAGAACCAGTACGGATCCTCAGACCAGGACGGATAATCAGACCAGGACCAGGACGGATCCTCAGACCAGGACCAGGACGGACCCTCAGGCCAGGACCAGGACGGACCCTCAGACCAGGACTAGGACGGATCCTCAGACCAGGACGGACCCTCAGACCCTCAGACCAGGACGGACCCTCAGACCAGGACGGACCCTCAGACCAAAACGGACCCTCAGACCAGGACTGACCCTAAGACCAGGATGGACCCTCAGACCAGGACGGACCCTCAGACCAGGTCAGATCCTCAGACCAGGATGGACCCTCAGACCAGGACGGATCCTCAGACCAGGACGGATCCTCAGACCAGGTCAGATCCTCGGACCAGGACGGACCCTCAGACCAGGACGGACCCTCAGACCAGGAAGGATCCTCAGACCAGGACTGACCCTCAGACCAGGACAGACCCTCAGACCAGGATGGACCTTCAGACCAGGACTGACCCTCAGACCAGGACTGACCCTCAGACCAGGACGGACCCTCAGACCAGGACTGACCCTCAGACCAGGATGGACCCTCAGACCAGGACGGACCCTCAGACCAGGACGGACCCTCAGACCAGGACTGACCCTCAGACCAGGATGGACCCTCACACCAGGACGGACCCTCAGACTAGGACGGACCCTCAGACCAGGACTGACCCTCAGACCAGGACTGACCCTCAGAACAGGATGGACCCTCAGACCAGGATGGACCCTCAGACCAGGCAAACACTGGAATCTCTCCGTCTTGCCAAACATCATGTCATTCATGATGTTGGTTTTTGCTGGAGGCCACGTTGTAACTCGTTTGTGGCCCAGGATTAGGATCAGGGTCTGGGTCAGGGGTCTGCAACCTGTTGCTCCAGAGCCACAAGTGGCTCCACCATTGGCTTCAACCATTTTTTTAGACTGGAAAGTCGAAAAGGAAGAAAATCTGATTGAAGAAAATGTATCAATCTTCTTTTTGTATGTTTTTTTTAACCCCAAAATAATAGATAAAACTGTGATCCCTTTAAAATGCCCAAAGTATTTCTCAAAAATGACAAGTTGCCTTTTTTTAAGGACATGGAATATTTGCGTCTCTGCAACATTTATTTTGCTGGTTGAGGTGAAAAATGTCTCTTTGGATTGTAAAGGCTGCAGACCCCTGCGGGGGGAGGAGATGTGGGAGGGGATCTTTATCTCCCTGGAGATGCCCATCACATTGACCTGTATTTGGGATCAAGTGAGATAGAAAAGCGACTGTGCGCGGAAACAATATCATTCCTGGATGTGACAGATGTCGAGACGCGGTCTAATAATATTATCAAGGTGAATGGCACATGTAATTTATGCCTCTACATCTACGGGACCTTTTTCAAATAGAAATGCCACCGTCTGACTGCAGGGAAGCCGCTGCTCTCTGAAACAAAGCCAGATATGTTAACGTAGCCTGGAACAAACCTGCTCCCTACCAGGTTATGTTCACAGCATATGTTTCTGGATAAACTTAGCTAGATCAGCCATTTTGGAACAGAAAACCCAAGGTTACCGTTTAATCTTGGTTAACATGGCCAGCTAAGCCACTAAGCCTTCTTTTTGGAATATGCCCCAGGTGGTGTGGTTTGGCAGAGAGGGAGAGAAAATTAAGGTGGTGTTAACAGCCGCATTCAGACAGTTCTACAAACTTTGTTGTTTGGCAGATCATCAGCACGTTCAAAACCTTCACAATCAAAAAAAAAAAACAATATATATATATATATATATATATATACCGTAAAACCGGTGGGATTTCTAAGAAGGAAACGTGATATGAAAAATTTACCATACAGCCCAGCCCAGTAGTGAAACTGGCCAGACAGGCATTGTCCTTGTTTATTTATTCTTTCAATCTGGTAATGGTTTTTACTTTTTCTTTTTTTTTTTTTTTAAATGGATTTAGTGATATGATGTTTTTTGGCCTGTGGCAGCTACTGATTTTACTGACAGTGTATGGGTTATGTTTTATGGCTATGTTAGTGATTGTTGTCTCATTTTATAAACTGACCTGGAGACTGTAAACTGAATTAGCCTTCAGGGATAAATAAAGTCGTTGAAACTTGATAATCCACAGGTGTACCGCCTCACCTATTCTACGTGAACCCTCAGGTGTACAGGTGTATGTTCAGGTGCATGGTCTCCATTAAGGATTGCCAGTTTAGAGCAGCAGTGTTTACTGCTGCAGCCAGTGAGGCTGGACGTATGACAAGATGGTACGAATCAAAGCAGCATCTTTGTGCACAGATGTTCTGTTAGGATTAGAAGTTCAACATCAGCTTTCTCAGCAAAGCACCGATGGATGAAAAGGAAAGGTTTAATCACCGGCTGGCCTGCTCCAGACACCACAGACGGATTTTCAAATAGGTCAAACAAAGGAGCAGCTTCCCCCCTTCGGGCTGAAGGTTAACATGAGCATTACTACAATTATTTACAGCGGAGCTAGCAAACTGAAAGCAATGCTAACAAATTGCACCTGTGAAATTGGAGGAAGAGGAGGGCCTCACCACAGGTCTAGGACCAGAAATCTTCAACAAGAACTGAAACTCTTCTAACTAGAAATGAGCAGTTGTGTCATGTAATCAGCAATAAACAGCTTGTAAATCAGCAACAGACAGCTTCCCCACAGTTTTATATTTCTGTCCGCCCCTGTTTACAGTTTTATTAACACCAAACATCATTCACACCAGCACCCACCAGGAGTGGTACAAACTCACACCAGTACCCACCAGGAGTGGTACAAACTCACACCAGTACCCACCAGGAGTGGTACAAACTCACACCAGTACCCACCAGGAGTGGTACCCAGACCCACACCAAACCCACCTGGAGTGGTACAAACTCACACCAGTACCCACCAGGAGTGGTACCCAGACCCACACCAAACCCACCTGGAGTGGTACAAACTCACACCAGTACCCACCAGGAGTGGTACAAACTCATACCAGTACCCACCTGGAGTTTTACCCAGACTCACACCAGACCCACCAGGAGTGGTACCCAGACTCACACCAGACCCACCAGGAGTGGGACCCAGAGCACACCAAAGCCACCAAGAGTGGTACAAACTCACACCAGACCCTCCAGGACAGGTACCCAGACTTTCACCAGTACCCACCTGGAGTGGTACCCAGACTCACACTGGTACCCACCAGTAATGGTACCCAGACTAACACTGGTACCCACCAGGAGTGGTACCCAGACTCACATCAAACCCACCAAGAGTGTTACCCAGACTCACACCAGACCCACCAGGAGTGGTACCCAGACTCAGACCAGTACCCTCCAGGAGTGGTACCCAGACTCACACCAGTACCCACCAGTAGTGGTACCCAGACTTACACCAAACCCACCAGTAGTGGTACCCAGACTTACACCAAACCCACCAGTAGTGGTACCCAGACTTACACCAAACCCACCAGTAGTGGTACCCAGACTTACACCGGTACCCACCAGTAGTGGTACCCAGACTTACACCAAACCCACCAGTAGTGGTACCCAGACTTACTCCAAACCCACCAGTAGTGGTACCCAGACACACCAGTATCCTCCAAAACCCTGCCACCAGTTTTCGGCTCCCATGGCACTTGTCTTTGGGGATCTGGCTGTTTTCCTTCTCTGTGGTTCTGCATGGCAACAGGAAGTAGTTATTGGTTTATGGAAAATGTGATGTCATCATAAAGCTGACAACGTTTTTATTTCACCGAAATCGGAACAAAGCACAGAGTGTCAGAATAAAGTTCGGAGCAGCACTAACATGTTCCTGACCCACGTGGATGTCAAGGGGTTTCATTTTCCTCACGATGTCCATCATCATCATCATCATCATCATTATTATCATTATCTGCAATCTGCACTTTAGACCAAAGAGCTGAAAGACTGGATCCTCGAACAAAAACATGCAAATAAATAATAATACATTTAATCAGTAGGCACCTCTCAGGACAGTCCACCCCCTCCCAGTGAGTCCAGGCCTAAACTGGTCCTGCATCCCCTGATCCCCCCACTGCCGCTGGCAGACGCTTGGCTTTGTTTATGTGTGAGTCAGAAAGTGTGTCGCCCTGCAGGTTGGAGCATCGCTGCCGTCCTCCTCCTCTGATGAAGGTTAACTTGGTCACCAGGTCCACAAACACCGACACAAACACACTTAACTCTGGTAATCTGGAACATGGCGGTGGAATCAGCCACCTTTGCTGCTTCACTGCTCTCCCACTTTCATACCCTCACTGGGAATGAAGCCAGTGTTTAAATGTAAGAACAGGCATCTCCATTTTTTCCAAATCAGGATTTTTGTCATTTATAAAATAAATACCCAAATCATTTATAAACTCCTGATTGTACTGTATATTGTAATCTTGTATTTTACTGTACTCATTTTAAGAAATTTAAATAATCTCCTACCAATCTGGTCTACTTATTTTATCATTTGAGAAGTTTATTTTCATTTTATTTTCTTTAATTTATTGCAATTTTACTGTTCATGAGTTTTATTCACATCATTTTCCCTTTCACTGAAGACATGTGAACAGTACAGCCGTGTCATTTTCCTTTTAGATGCTAAAAGTATTTATTGATAGCACTGAAAAGTATGATAAGCTAATGGTACGGATAGAAAAATGTTGCTCATTCCTTTATCTAACTGAACTGAGCCATTTTTATCTAAAAAAAAAACCCCCACCACATCAGGTTTCAGGAGACTGAAGATTGGTTTTTGACCAACCTGTGTTATGCTAAGCTACATTAAGCTAACAAGTAGCCTGGATGTTGAGCATGTAGGCAAGAAAATGCTGATGAAATCCTAAAAGTCTCAACAGTCAAATTGATGAGTGAGTGTTGTGTTGGAGGCAGACATACATAGAGCAGGTGAGGCGGTCTACCTGGACAGTAATGTTACTGGAGCAGCATTTCCATGGTAACACAAAAGTAAAACTTTGTAACGTGAAGATCTGCTGGAGCTGAGGACCAGTGTGAATTAGCCTACAACACTCAGTCTGGAGCAAGGTTATTATAGTTAACTAAAACTAATTTAAAAAAAACTAAGACTAAAACTGAAAAAACATTTTCGTTAACTGAAATAAAAATAAAAAATGAGTTTTTTTACAAAATGATAACTAACTGAAACTATATTGTGCCCTTACAAAACTAACTAAAACTATTGCAGAAACATCTTTAGTTTTAGTCTTTGTAAATTAATAGAATACATCCTCCTTTTGGGTTGATATGAAATCTATTTCTATTTAATCTATTTACTTTGCCCAACTGGTTTTACTCTGAGTGACTTTCTGATGATTTGTAATGTCTCACCAGAATAACACCTATTATTTATGGGGGGAAAAAAAACTAAAACACTGAAACTGATAAAAACTAAACTAAAACTAAACATTTTCTAAAAATAGAAACTAATAAAAACTAGCAAAACTGCTCAAAAAAACTAACTAAAACTAACTGAACTGAAAAACAAAATGTCAAAACTAAATAAACTCATTTCATTTCATTCATTCATTCATTCATTTCATAACCTTGGTCTGGAGACCCTGAAGCTGAAAGAAAGTCACGTACGCTCCTTTCTCTCAGATCACACCGTAATGGGCCACGAGTCATGGCAGCCTTGCACAAAAAGCTTCAACACAACCAGTAGTTGTCAATGAAACCGTTGTTTAGGCACTGATTACCACTTTTAGACAAAGGAAAAACATCCATGTTAGCCTGCTGCAGAGTGCAATGTTAAAGGGGAACTTCGTTTTTTTTCAACCTGGACCTATTTTGTAGCATGAAATACATTCATTTACTCACCCAGACAGTTTTGGTGCAACTTCAATTCCTTCAGTAGATATGTAGATCCACTCCAGATCAGCGTATCTCCAACATAATGGCAGTGATGGGGCGACCGCGTGCAGCCTCTAAATAAGGCATTATCTGCCACAAACTCCTTCATTTCACCAATGTTTTGTTACCAAACATTAGTCGGACCCCCCCTGTGAGCTCAAAGCAGCTTTTTTGTGGTGATTCGTCCTTATTTACAGACTTTTTTTTACTGCAGCGGCTTTGATGACATCACTATTATGTGACACCATAACAAGTAAATGTCTGTAAGGACGGATCACCACAAAATAGCTGCTTTGAGCTCACAGGGGGGGTCCGACTAATGCTTTGTAACAAAACATTGGTGAAATGAAGGAGTTTGTGGCAGATGATGCCTTATTTAGAGGCTGCACGCGGTTGCCCCATCACTGCCATTATATCGAACATACACTGATCTCAAGTGGATCTATATATCACCTGAAGGAATTCAAGTTGCACCAAAACTGTCTGGGTGGGGAAATTAACGTACTTCATGCTAGAAAATAGGTCCAGATTGAAAAAACGAAGTTCCCCTTTCAGACCCACTTGTGCTCGATGCAGAAGACGGATACGCAGATGGACGCACGTAATTTGGTGCGTTTTTGAGGGGCTTGATGGTCCGTCACTCAACGCAGAAGAATGAGCAATACCATCGGAAACAAACACTCGTTCAGTGTTGAGCTGTGGAGCAGATACCCTTATCAAAAAGTATATGCAAGTATGTTTTAAGTATACTAATGTTAAACTTTAAATAAGACAGTATACTTTCAGTTTGCTATTTATGTTCTTATCAGAAATATACTTAACAAAGTTTTCTTGGCATTTAATAAATACGAGAAATTTAACATATTTAGCCCATACTTATATTTAAACTTTTGAACAATATGCTTAGATAGTAGTATATTAGTACATTTTCAAACATACTGGTTTCTTTGATGCTAAGGGCTGGATCTATCAAAGGTTTGCGTGTATACTGTAAAAACGTGAGCTATCTCACTGCACACGCTAAAAAATCTACAAACTGACCTATCAACAGCGTGCTAAAAGGGCTTGGTCTTTAAAACATGCTTAATAGCGCCTCTTATCCATTCAGTACTTTTTCTGCAATGAATATGCAATATGGGGCATTTACCCACAAAAGTGCGTGTAATGGGAGGAAAAAATGTAAATATATTAAGTTAGCACTCGCAAGGCGACTAGGGGACTACGGATGTAAATTAGCTTTTTAGCTATACTCCGACATGTTTACACTTGTTCTTGCAGATGTTCATCAGTATGTGTTGTCCCTATCAAATAAAGGTATTTCCTAATCAACTGTGCTGGTTTTTTGCGTCTATTTTAGTACGTCTGAAAAGCAGGTGCAAACTTGCAGCTTTGTGCACAAAAGACTGCAACTTCTGAGAGGAACAATCCTGGACACGCACACATCTGATTCAAAATCATTTCATGAGCATTGAGGGCAGCGTATTTAGCTCTCATTGTTGAATCAATAAAAATCTCCACAGCAAACCACTATTTAACACGGGTGTAAAACATTCTGGATAAATGAAAGTTTGCAGCCACTGTGGAGCTTAATGAGAACTAAAGCTGCATTAATTGTGTCTTTTTATTTCCCCTTTTTGCCAACGTCACGTTTTAACTTGGATTTTAGCACCTGGACAGGATCACAGGCTCACCTGGCAGCGTGTCGGAGCTGCAGACACTTTCATGTGTTCAGCAACTCCTGATCCATGTTCTCATAAACTGGACTCTTCTAAGGCTCTGCACAGATGCCTGTTGCATCATTTTTTATATTTATCATACTTCTTTTAAATTATTTTTGTTTATTCCGTCCTCCTAATATCTCAATCCTCATCTGGCGTCATATTTCCTTTCGCGCTATTGTTTCTCACAATTTGCCACGCTGCAAACCTCAAAACACAAAAAACCTCATTCATACAGGGGCGTTTCCAACACGTTTGCACTCGCTGTCATTTGCACCTTCATTCTTGGTAAATCACTCGCAAACCGTGGTTCAGCCCCTCGCTGTGTCAAACTAGTAAACTAGTGTGCTAAACAAGTAAAACTAGCCTTGGATGACAAATTTTGCATTACATATTGAGGAACTAGTTTCTTACCAGCTGCGGAGTTATATACATTGCTTCCAAATGGTAGTGTTACTACCTTTGTCAGTGTATTTGTGTGTGTTTGATGAAAAAAAAAACATATCCTCATGCCTTTCAGATGTGGCCGTAGTTTCGACTGCATATTTGTGTAATCAGATTCCTTCATGCACGTAGCAGCAGATGACATCACTCCATTACCAAATACAGGAAGTAAAACTTTGTAAAGTTTCTCAGCAGCAACAATCAAAATGCAACAAAATGCAGGTTAGTTTTATTTGTAACATTATTCTGTTAACATGGTATTTACACGGATCATCTTAAGTTATAACTGATTTGCCTCGGATGTTCTGTGGAGTGGATAAGACTGTTATTAATGACAGGCTAGCAGATTCCTATTGGCTCACACTAGCATTAGCATCCGTGACCTCCTGGAACTAGAATTACGGAATGAAATATGTTAAACTGTCTCCCGTGATAAGTAGGATCCTGGCTCACTCGAAAATGAGGCTCTTTGTCAAAATCCTGAACTTCCCCTTTAACCCCCACCAACTGCTCCCTGATACTTACAGAGATGGGTGAAATACAGAGCCCCAATTTCCCCTTGGGGATCATAACAGTATCTAAAAAAAAAAAAAAAAGTTTCTAAAAGTTTTAGTACAAGTACACTAACAGTATACCTAGAGGATTACTTTAAAGGCCAACTTCCATTTTAAACATATGTAGAAGCCTTTGTAGTGTATCAGGTCCCCACTGAACATTGCCAATGCAAAAATGTACAAATACTGGTCCAACGGGGCTTTCCTGACAGGAAATATCAGAAAATTCCTGTCACTCTGTGTGAAACAGCGCCCCCAGCAACAAACCGGAGTGACGTAGGGGGAGGCGAACGCTCCCGACTCTACTGATAAAAACATGGATCACAGCAGGAGGAGGCGACTCTGAATGCGACATCATCACAGCTTTAATGCTGAAGGCCACATATATATGTAGAGACATGAAAATGTGGAAAATAACATTGAAAAAACTGATTTTCTATGTTACCTCTAGTTTTCATTTTGAGATCATGTGTATAAGATGCTTGGTGTCACATTTAGATCTTCTACGGTCTTTACACCGTTTAAAAAATCTGTTCCTGTTTATCTGATTAATTTCATTATATTTTAGCACCATCATCATGTTTTTGTTGAGGTTTTCAGTGTGTTTAAGCGACAGTTGCTGATAAATCTCCATTTAGAGGAGACAGACTTTGCTCCAGTGGATGACCTGGGGCATGAATGTCTGCCGAACAGCGACTGCGTCCAACAACCGGATCCATTACACCTCAACAAACCCAGCAGCAGGACATTTTCCCTGTCCACAGATGTCTCTGCTAACAGCAGCAGGACATTTTCCCTTTGACTCTGTCCACAGATGTCTCTGCTAACAGCAGCAGGACATTTTCCCTTTGACTCTGTCCACAGATGTCTCTGCTAACAGCAGCAGGACATTTTCCCTTTGACTCTGTCCACAGATGTCTCTGCTAACAGCAGCAGGACATTTTCCCTTTGACTCTGTGCACAGATGTCTCTGCTAACAGCAGCAGGACATTTTCCCTTTGACTCTGTCCACAGATGTCTCTGCTAACAGCAGCACCGTCTCACAGCTCATAAAAAGCGCTTTTACAGATTTTTGGAGACTAAATGTGGAGAAAAGTCGAGTGAGCCGCTGAAAGTGACCGAGGAGCCGATATGAACCGTCCTGAAGCCAAACATGAGCTCAGTCTGGAGGGACGACAGTTTCCTCCCTTTTCTAGTTAAACTGCAGTCAGAAATCCTCGCTTTTCCGGTCCCCCCTCTCTGGCCATACCCTGGACAAACTTGCCCACTTTTCCCTTTAATCTGTTTGGCTGTTTTCAATTTAGTATTAGCTTTGGAAAAGAAGAAAAAAAACTATACAAAAACGTAGAAGGGCGAAAACCCCAACAAAGAAAAAATGGTCCCAAACTTACGACCAGGATTAGACCGGCACCCAAAACCCCCCCCCCGGGGAAGCTTCCCGCCAAAAGAGACCCCCCCCCCCTGATCATCCCCCCCGCAAAAAACAAAAAGAACCCGTACGGCTCATCGTCACACCCTTGTTCCAGTTTTTGTTATTTTTGTTCGAATCCCACCACTTTTTATTTCATCATATCAGCTTTTTTGGTTCGCTTTTCATTGTGTTATTTCTTTTTGCTCTTCTTCCTGGTTCGTTCTTCCTGTTTAGTTCTTCCTATTACATATTTCCTTTACATCATTTTTTACATCATTTCCTTACATCATTTCCTTACATCCTCTCTTGCCTTCGTTCTTCCTGTCTCAGTTCTTCCTGTCTCAGTTCTTCCTGTCCAGTTCTTCTAGTCTCTTCTTCTTGCTCATCATTTTCCATTTGCCATTCTCTTGGGCCCTCCTTTCTCTTCTCTCTTTCTATCAGATTCTAGCTTCCGTATCACATGATGGTGGTAGCCTATCAGATTCTAGCTTCTGTATCACATGATGGTGGTAGCCTATCAGATTCTAGCTTCTGTATCACATGATGGTGGTAGCCTATCAGATTCTAGCTTCTGTATCACATGATGGTGGTAGCCTATCAGATTCTAGCTTCCGTATCACATGATGGTGGTAGCCTATCAGATTCTAGCTTCCGTATCACATGATGGTGGTAGCCTATCAGATTCTAGCTTCCGTATCACATGATGGTGGTAGCCTATCAGATTCTAGCTTCTGTATCACATGATGGTGGTAGCCTATCAGATTCTAGCTTCCGTATCACATGATGGTGGTAGCCTATCAGATGTCTTGATGATGTTGCAACTGTTGATGATGATGTTTTGTTGTCTTTCAGTGGTTTAATGCAGGTTATTGTACATTATGTTTAGGCAAATTTGTAATATAACCATTATATTTTCTATTTTAACATTTTCCACTTAACAAATATGATTATTTTAATTAGTATATATTATGTTATTTGATAATTGAAAGACGTTTCTAATCCATTTTTGTTTAATTTTATCATCACTATAACTTATTATTGTTTTAAAAGCATTTCTTTCCAGTACGTCTGTTGTCATGTTTTACTTATATCTAATATTTCCGTTGCATTCAAGGTATCAAAGCAAAATGTACAATCATGTGATTTTCTTTTAAAGGACAAAAAGTATCGGTATCGCTGAAAAAGTGCCATAAACTACTGGTATTGTATCGACATGAAAAATTTTGGTATCGTCTATTCCTAGTTTTAACCCTTAAAACCACACCAGATCTCCCCGAGGTCTATCATCTTCACCATCATCAGTGTTTTAGGAACGGTAATGTGTGTCTTTGTGGGGTAAACTGTGATGGATAGTTTCAGTGATCCATCAAGTTTTCCAGCATTTCTATCCCATCCAGGAGGTTTACAATCCAGCCACGAAATGTAGAGTTTATTCACATTTTACTTCCGCGAAGCAAGGATGTGCGTTCAGGAAACTACGGAAGCCTCGGTGTTGGAGCAGCCTAATAATAAAAGCAGCAGAAAGATTCCAGGTTTCCTCTTCTCCCTGCTTCCATCATTGATCAGTGGTTGAATTGGGGAGCGTCGGCCCCTAGCGAGCAGTTGTTTTAACCACGGTGGTTTAACAAAGCGGTTTGGTCCACTTGCCATTTGAACACAAACTAAAGCAAAGAAAGGTGACATTTTTCAGAAATTCCCACCCAATCAGACAGGGATCCGTGTATATTTCCCGCGTTCCTGTGAGATGGAGGTGGACTAAGGCCTGATTTTCAGCCAGCTTCTGTCCGGTTTGATGCTAATATACAGTAGTGTCCTTATCAACTACTATATAGCAGCAGCAACAGTATTCAGTTTCATTGGGACCTGAAAGAATAAGAAATGGGAGTGCAGTGATTATGGCATGCGTATTGACGTCCAGCGTACCGAGTCCTCTCCTGAACTGCGGTTATTTTCCATTATGCATCAGTTATATGATTAGGCACTATGCAATACAAAACATTATTTATACAAATGTGTGTTTGAAAATAGAATTTTCTAAAGGCTTTGCCCTGTGTTAATCCAAACTGCAGGGAAGTCCAGTTTGATGTTTCTGTGGTAGTTCAGGAGCTGCTTTGGGTGAACTGATTGAAGGGGGATATCATTATCCTTGACATCCAGCATATGAAAGAGTCTGTGACCACGATTCATTCAAAATGACCTGATAAACTTCCCTCAAACTATCTTCACATTAAATCAACAAGTTATTAAAGCCAGAGTTGGTAATCCTGCTCAGAAAGACTTTTTGTTCTACTGGGTGAAGTGGTCCTTCCATCCTGACAGTATCGAAACATCGTGTATTCATAAAAAGGAAGGAAACAGTCAGACCTCTGTGAGAGCTGCAGGTCTGTAAAAACTCTGACCAACTCCTGCCATTCACACCAAAATGCAGGAATTGGTAATTCACAACGGATAGAAAGAATGAATCGATGCCTTTAATGTCTTGTCTCTGTCCCTCCCCCCTCTCCGTCCCCCGCATGACCCCCCTGTGCGCCGCTCACTGTAAACAAATATAGCTAACGGACTGCAAACTGCTGCTGTGCCAACAAAACCAAAACAAAACCAAACAACAGATAAGGATTAAGTCTTGGAGGCTTTGACGTTTGCAGTGTGGACTTTTTAAACCGCACAAGGAGTTGGAGGTGAGTGGATTAAAGCTTTTAAAGACGTGGTTTGTCAGCAGTTCACTACCAAACTAACGACCTATCCACTCAGCTGTTATCGTTAACCTGCTCGTAAAACATCAGCGAACACGTCCCTGCGTTCTGAAGGCGTGGTTTGTCTTTTTAAACTGTTGCTTGCTCAAACCGTTTTTCCAACATTGCAATGCCAACCCTAGCTTTAAAGAGTGAACCTTTTGTGTCTTGTACCACGGCATATTGAGTAAAGTTATGATAAAGATGGGAGAGGGGGAGTAAAAAGGAAAGAAATATCTACATCAGAAATGTCTCTTTATTTTGTTAAAGATTTTAAAAAGTGGTCCAGGGATGATGAAAAGATTCCACCAGTGATTTAACTTTTCAGTGATTTTCGTTTCTCCTGAACATGAAATTGAGCATTTACGTTGGGGTGTTGGGGCAGTCTGATTATTTTTCCTGCTATAATTTCACATCTCAAATCAAATTATAAATATGTTGAATATGAACATGTTTCGTACAGTTTTGCGAATTTTGACCGACCACCAGTCGGGGCTTTGAGTGCCGCTTCTGGCGGTCAGTGGAAATTCAGATTACATCAGAATGGCTGTGTGATGAGAATTCTGTGAGAAGCGCCATCTCCTGGTCATACCTGGTATTTCAGTGAATGGGTGGAGTTACAGTAAAGCATTAGCTGCATTTGCATGGAGCCAAATTCACCGATTGCTTTCGGTTTAAACGCTCTATCAGAATGAAACTAATCCATGTAAACACCTCTTTATCAATGAAAAGCGCTGAAAAGTTTCACGGGGTCAAATATTTCTTTTCCCGAACCGATCGTGGTATCATGTAAACGCTAAATCAGAAAGTTGTGAGGCTGCGTTCTACAGCACATGCTCAGCCATGAACGTGCAACGAGTGACTTTTCCTCATTTTGGAAGATGGTGGTGAACAACGAAACTCCCCGGACAGCAACAGAAAGTTTGTTTTTAATTCAAACTCTGTCTCTACGCCTTTTTCTCTTGGTTGTTTGCAGTAAGAGCGCATGAGTATCAGCTGCTGCCGGATTAAAGTCCTGCAGAAACCACAACAACCACGATGATCAGATTTTAGACCTCCGTCTTTGATAATAATGTGATTATTCTGTGCATGCCAGACAGGACCATTCTTAGATGTGGTCGCATGTACAAACCTGATGTGAATGAAGTGACCCTTCGCTAAGTCCCGCCCCCCATGGTTAAAGTTGCTGGCAAGTTTTCTTTTTTAGCTAATTTCTGTGTACATCAACATGGATTGCTCAGCAATTTCCGAAGGAAATTGTGTTGAATTTCAGGAGAATATCAGGGTAATATCAGAGGGAGCCAGCCAGAGAGGACTGCAGTATGCATTTTAGAAATACATCATCATTTGTTGGTGGAATACTGTTGACGAGACGAAGAGAATATTAAAATCAAAGGTCCACTCCACTCCAACAGCTGGAATTTGGGCTAGTACCGGCTATTTCTGTATGTTGAACTGGACATTTCCTCCTCTGCTGTTAGCCGTATGCCTCTTGCCATCGGTCTTCTCATGGTCTTCTTTTTCGTTTAGAAGGTGAATCCTTAAAGTGCCAGTGGCATGAAATTCCCAGTGACCTTTGGTCCCCTTTTAGTCAGACTCTAAGTACCTCAATACTGTATGAAAGAATCATTCACCATAATTCAGCCTTGTCATAGAATAGCAGGCGCTACGAGTTAGCGCTACTGTTAGCACTGCGGTACAATGACCGAGGTTCTGAAAAACCCCGCAATCAGACCGAAGGCCTGATTGCCTATGTACACGGCCGAAAACTCGCGCACAAAGGGAAGAATTATAAACTGGAATCATCACAAACATCAGTTTCCCTCAGAGATAAAAGACACGAGCATGATGAGAAACGTTTATTAGGAACTTCGTGTTTCTTCGTGGGGGCTGGAAGCCGTTGTAACCTCCTGAGGAGGAGACGGAGCTGCAGGGAGATTTTCTGTTGTTCGGTCGGCACATTCCTGCAGAAATGAAATCATCCACCAGCTCTTCAGTGGGGAGGACAGAAAGATTGCTGTCCTTCGTACACCAGGTACAGAGCAGTTCTGATGCAACGGGACGCCATGATGTCGGTTTGTTGTCGTAGATCTCGGAGGGAGGGACTTGGACAGTGTAGTTCAGGGGAGGGGGGTAATTGGCTGGAAGTCATGGCGTCATAAGCTGCACAAGGAGTAAAATACACCGAACTGCCAATCAGCCCATTTGTGAATGCGAACTTCACCATGCCAGACACACGCAGGGAAAAAGGAAACACACATCTATAATTTAATCCCTTTGGGGACATAGGCAGGCTGGGGAAACTAAAATATATTATCTAAAACCTCAAAAAACGCAAATTTCATGCCAAGGGCACTTTAAACTCGGCCTGGACCCAGTGTTCAAAATCTCCACACTCGCCAATGATGTTCAAATTAATTGGGAAGTCATCCATTTTTCTACCTAAAGGTGTGGCTAAGTACTCGCTCGCTGGTTTTTGTTGCCTTTTTTTTTCAGTTGAGATCTTGGTTGTGATAAGTGAGTGGACTACTTGCAATGCGGAGTAATATTAGGTTAACCGTGAGACCACGGATTAAGAAAGGCAAAAAGATCCGTTGCCCTTGACCGCTGATACGGTGGGAAAAGCCATTCAAGTCAACGGAGCATTCCACAATAAGTGATGTATATAATGTTTGTGATGTTTCTGATTTATGTGGTGATGTACGTGATGTACGTGACGATGGATGTGATGTGTATGTTGTGTGTGATGATGTATGTGATGATATATGTGATATGTAGGCCGTGTATGTTTAATGCATCCTCAGCTGAACGCCACTCCTGTCGACTGTCATCAGATCAGACTCTTTTCCTGCTTATTGTTTTGCTCCCGAGTGTGTGTTGATCTGTTATCTCGTGGAAGTGTGTGTGCGTGGTATTAACGTAGAGTCCGGCGTGTTCCTGCATGTATATGTGTGTTTGTCCTGGATGACATCACTAAAAAGAGTCGACATGTTACGCAGCAGTGGAGACTTCAGACCCCGCAGCATCACACACACTCAGCCTCTCAGCTCGGCTTCATGCCTGTATGCATGACGAGACCTCTGAAACCCCCTAAACACACACATGCAAACATGCGCGCACACTCAGCCTCCACCCCCACGGTCTCGGCAGCCCGGCGCTTCATAGCGCCCAACATCTTCCTCCGACGTGACGTGGCGTGCGCGTGCCCGTGCAGAGGGAACACTGCGACCTAAAAACCCAGCTCACTGCGAGCGACTCACGCCGAACAGAAGGCTCATCCAAGTGTAAACACACACACACACACACACCGAGCAGGAAAGTGTGGGAACACACTCCCGAGGCACGTGGACGCACGCACCGCTCTCTCTCTCTCTCTCACACACACACACACACACACACTGTCGTTACACTAACCGCTGCGCTGCATCGGAGCGAACACACACTCCTCGCTCTGTTAACGCGGCGACGCTTACAGGAATGTGTGTCCTCCTTCACCCCTGCAAATCTTTTCTGTTTTTAGCAACAGATCATGTGATGACAACTGAACCGTCGCCATGACAACCAGGCATTCTCCATCTGCTGAGGACGGCTGTGAGTTGTGTTTGAAAGATCCAGAAAACCAAACCCCAGCAGACACATTTCCCCTAAGAATGAATTATTTAGCTCATATGAAACCAAGATACACAATTTACATTTATGACCAGTTAATGACAATTTTTGAAGGAGAAGTCGCAAATTTTGGATGTTCTGAGAGCAGCCAGGTGTTTATTCTGGACGTTAATCCCGAAAGAGTCCAAGTCATTTTCTACTGTTTCTGGTCCAGTTGGCTTTTGTTGTTTTTCAACCTAAACCAGCCTGTAGAAGAGAACCTTTAATCCCAGTCAGCATCAGAACCTTTAATCCCAGTCAGCATCCAGAACCTTTCATCCCAGTCAGCATCAGAACCTTTAATCCCAGTCAGCATCAGAACCTTTCATCCCAGTCAGCATCAGAACCTTTCATCCCAGTCAGCATCAGAACCTTTAATCCCAGTCAGCATCAGAACCTTTAATCCCAGTCAACATTAGAACCTTTAATCCCAGTCCGCATCAGAACCTTTAATCCCAGTCATCATCAGAACCTTTAATCCCAGTCCGCATCAGAACCTGTAATCCCAGTCAGCATCAGAACCTTTAATCTCAGTCAGCATCAGAACCTTTAATCCCAGTCAGCATCAGAACCTTTAATCCCAGTCAGCATTAGAACCTTTAATCCCAGTCAGCATCAGAACCTTTAATCCCAGTCAGCATCAGAACCTTTAATCCCAGTCAGCATCTAGAACCTTTAATCCTAGTCATCATCAGAACCTTTAATCCCAGTCATCATCGGAACCTTTAATCCCAGTCAGCATCAGAACCTTTAATCCCAGTCAGCATCAGAACCTTTAATCCCAGTCAGCATCTAGAACCTTTAATCCCAGTCAGCATCAGAACCTTTAATCCCAGTCAGCATCAGAACCTTTAATCCCAGTCAGCATCTAGAACCTTTAATCCCAGTCATCATCAGAACCTTTAATCCCAGTCAGCATCCAGAACCTTTAATCCCAGTCAGCATCTAGAACCTTTAATCCCAGTCAGCATCAGAACCTTTAATCCCAGTCATCATCAGAACCTTTCATCCCAGTCAGCATCAGAACCTTTAATCCCAGTCAGCATCAGAACCTTTAATCCCAGTCAGCATCAGAACCTTTAATCCCAGTCAGCATCAGAACCTTTAATCCCAGTCAGCATCTAGAACCTTTAATCCCAGTCATCATCAGAACCTTTAATCCCAGTCAGCATCCAGAACCTTTAATCCCAGTCAGCATCTAGAACCTTTAATCCCAGTCAGCATCAGAACCTTTAATCCCAGTCATCATCAGAACCTTTAATCTCAGTCAGCATCATGACTTTAATCCCAGTCAGCATCAGAACCTTGAGCGTTACAGTTCAGACTAAACTGTTTCTCCTTCGTGGTGTGAAAATGTGCAAAATCAGGAACAGTGGCTGTTAAATCAACGATCACTCCTTCATGCATAATATCTTGTACTGTGAACACTGCGTACATGGACGGGTGAGGATGATAAATCAGCCATGTGGGCATCAGACACCATATAAGCTTAAAAATACCAAAAAGCATTACTGTTCTGGTCTCTAGAAGTTATATATTGTATGTGAAAAAAGTGTCCCTGTTTCATAATAACTCATGTATGACAGGGCTAAAACTCACTCTTCTACTCAAGATTGAAATATTTGACTCATTTTACATGAAAGCAGACAGACGAGTTACCAAAAACATAGCTGGTGGCTCCCTTTTTTTTTTCTAAGAAAATGTAAAGTGGTCTGATTAGCTTCAAGCTCCACTGAAGGAACTGTAGGCCCCTGTAAAAATCTCTTTTCTTTTATTAAATTTTGTGTTTGACTGTGTCACTTTGTGTTTCTGAGGCGGATGTCACCATCGTCTGGTGGATGTGTGAAATGTCAACAGTTTTACAGGGAAATCTCAGTTTCTTAGATATCATAATTCTGCTTTTATGGCCGGTAGCTGGACAGGAAAGTGGGGCAGACACAGAGGGGCTGACTTTCAGTGAAGGGCTTCACGCTGGGAATTGAACCTGCGGCAGCTGCACGGAGGAGCTGGACTCTCTGTGTATCATCCATCTAACCAGCTCAGTTTAGCATCATTAACATCCTATTTCACATATTTGTTTTCACTACACTTTTGTGGACATGGACAGGTGTTATTCCACGAACGTCCTCCGGACAGCCTCTGTTAGAAGCTGCTCTCCTTTTCTGCTGATGCTCCTCATCACTTGGATGCTTCACTAAAACTGAAGCAGCATTTTTCTGGAGACATTGGGGCAGCATTTCTTCATTTGTGAACAATGTCAGTGTTTCTGCTGGTCTCTTCGCCATCATGACAGGGAAGACTTGAGTCCTGGCACCATGCCACAGTCCTGAAACTGTCCCCGTCAGTCTTGAACAACGTCTCTCTGAACACAGCAGCAGGAAATTTGGTTTTGGTCTTCTTGAATCTCAGCACCACTTTATATACGATCAACCAGAATATCGACTGACTGGAAATCTGGGATGGAATCTCCAGTCCAGTTCTGAACTGGGTTGAATCCTGAAGCCAGGAACTAATTCGTACTGTATCTGTTCGTAACTTTAGATTCTCCTGGTTGAATGACGACTGGATCACATTGAACTCTGAGAAAACACTCTTGATTGCTCCTTATCATGCTTTCTCCGACATTAAACAGCGACTGGGTGACTTGAGTTCCTCAGCTAGATCAAGTCTGCATAACCTTGGAATGATATTGATGAAGGGGTGTCTCTTGCACAACATTCAAAATATTAAACAGGAACTGTTGTTTTCAACTGCAAAAAAATACTGCCCAAGGTGAGGCAAACGGTGTCACAGGAGACTCACTGCCTTTACATGCAGCCAATAACTCTTTCATAACTGGAATATTAGCAATAACCCAGTTGCGCACAGCCATGTAAACACTTGCAAAAACCTGAATATGCTCATATTCGGGTTTTTAAAAACTTGAGTATTACCCCTGGGTTACTCCTTTTCTAACCAGAATATTTGGTCATGTAAACGTGTATCTGAATTAGGGCTGCATGATTCTGGGAAAAATGTGAATCACGATTTTTTTTGCTTAAAATTGAGATCACGATTCTCTGGCATAATTTTTTTTCCCAAAAAATGTTTATTGCACAAATGAACTTAAAACAAAAAAATAACAACTTATTCAAAAGGTAGTTCAAAATAAAGCATGTGTTTACACAAGAGCTTTGTAGGAGCACTTCTTTGGCAGATGCATACTTGTAGTTCTTTACCAGTGGTTAGGGGGTGGGGAGGCAATGGCAGTGCTGCATTTGAGGGTGCTTGAAAAAAAAATCCAAGAAAAATGTGAAATTTTCATTTGTGATGCAGCCTGTGATTAGCTTGTGATTAAAAATGCTTCCGAATCGTTGTGAGTAGAAATTAGATCACGTGAATGCATGAATTGACATCGCGATTTTTTAACGATTAATTGTGCAGCCCTAATCTGAATACCTCTATTGAAAGGAATATTAAATTGTGTTCTGCGCATGTTCTATTCGCAAGGATTCTTGGTCTTTTGAGTAAACTACAGGGAGTATTTGCACCAGCGATCAGACAGTACTCTGCTCGCTAGTTTATAAAGTATATCACCATGGCAACACATGTCTGGAGAGGAACTGGTGTGCAAACGGTTACTTCGTGGGGCTCCATCACTCATTTGGAAGAGTTTGGTGAAGGCATGACAGGATAAATGTCACGCCAGCTGGAGTCAGTGAACTTCATCATTACAACCGTTCCCACCAGTCCTGACGGAGACCTTCATCCTAAGTGTCCGGGGGACTCTGGTGGAAATGGGAAGCGTGGATGTGTATGGCGCACAGCTCCAGCTCAATTCTCCATATCCACCACACGTTCTCTCCTTCAATGACCCGCAATAGTGTCAAGCACTGCATCATGGTTTGGGTCGAATTTTGATTGCATGTAAACGTAGTCCATTTTCCTCACCTACTTGAGACTAAACAAAGATGACCTGTGGAGTTCCCCAAAGCTCCATGTTGGCCCCCCTAGTGTTCAGCATCTATATGCTCCCACCAGCTCAGATCATGGAAATAAACCATATATCTGATCATAATTATGCTGATGACACTCAGCTCTATATTCCTGTCTCACCAGGGGACTCAGGTCCCAGACAAAGCTTTAGTTTGTATCCTTGTCAAATCATTAATTACATGTTCCAAAATTTACTTCAGCTAAATGAAGATAAATCTGAAATTACTGTTTGGAATCACAGATTAGTGTCCAGCTTAAGTCAGCAATGTTAAAACCAATGGATCAATCCAGGAATCTTGGTCTTGTTTTGGACTCTGAGCTAAATTCTAACATTCATAATAAAGCAGGAACCAGATCTAGAATACGGGAACTGATGACTCTGCATGATGTTGAAACACTTCATCATCTGTTTTCAGGAGTTTTTAGAGGTCTCTCCAAAAATCACTGCAAATGAACCAGGATGCTGCTGCTGGTGTCCTGGCAAAGACCAGAAAAGTTCTCACATCTTTATACTGGTTCTGTTCCAGAATTTAGATCTGATCTGTTGACGCCATATGAGCCACCTCTACGATCATCTGGGTCCAGGTTTCTTTCCATCCCGAGAGTTCAAGCCAAACATTTAGTATTTCTGCTCCTGATAGCTGGAACCATATCACCTGGGGTCTGATCAACACCTGGAGAATCCTGGGAAACCTGGAGTCTGATCCAGAACTGGAGAATCTTAGAAAAATTGAAGTCGGATTCAGACCTGGATCAGATTTGGATCACATCCAGTAATGAGGTACTCAAGTAAATATAACTTAAATATTCATCCATCCATCTAAACATCAATTCATCCCTGCATGCATGCATCTTTTGTTGGTCTGTCCATCCATCCATCCATCCATCCATCCATCCATCCATCCATCCATCCATCCATCCATCCATCCATCCATCCATTTTATGTTTCAGTTTTTACTGTTTTCAGACTTTTCTGAGCAACAATCGGGTTTAAAGTGCTGATGACACGTTTTTGAAATTTCCTTCATGTTTTATAGACCAAAATGTTCTCCATGATGATCTATGTAACAGTAGGGCCGGACGATATAGAAAAAAAGATTATCGATAAAAAAAAATCTATATCGATCAATATCGATATTTATATTAAAAAAAAGCCATTATCAAATTAAAAGCTATTTTAGGTGCAGCCCTGGCCATTTAAGCTTTTGCTGAATTACCTACTTATAATAAAGATCACACTAAAGCCGTTTTCAGACTTGCATTGCGGAACATGAGCGGTAAAGTCCATCCGCTCTTTAAACAGACTCGTCTTTTCAAACATGCCGCTTCCTTACGGTCTTATCGTGTCCCGGCGCTTTCATACATCAGGAAATGTTGCAGAAAAGTCAGCACAGCCCCCGCTCTCCCTTCAACTCTGTCCAGAACATTTTCCTGTGCTTTCAGCCAAAACGACGTGCTGCAACATTTCCGCTCTTGAGACATGTAGACCAGCCGGTACATGTCCGCCACATCTCCGAGATAAAAGAACGGTACGCATGTCTGAATGCAGCGTTATAAAGGACAGAGTCCGCAATATTACCGCTTTCCAGTGGAAGTCTGAAAGGAGCATAACACTGAATTCCAGTTCAGCCTCTGCCTGGTCTGCGTTTGTGATTGGTTTGGATGAAGGAGTGACTGTAGTATCATGCTACCTGATAGGCTACAGCAGAAAACTGTGTTTCTTTATTGAACTTTTATTGACCCTCTTTTTTTATATTGAAAAAACCTCCATCGATCAATATATATTGATATTGAATTATCGTCCAGCCCTATGTAACAGAAACAAGAGCAGCTGCATAGATGAGTTATTAGAAAACATCGCTGCATTTCGGCATCTGACCAGACTGTGGCGCTGTGAGCTGAAACCAGACGTGACGTCGTGAGTCTTCGCAGCTTATTCAACATTGAAGTGGCTTCATTGCGGTTTTTAAGTTCCTTTTCCAGTTTTACAGACAAACAGTAACGACTCAGCCTTCAAATTGTATTGCAGTTAATGGTTAAAAGCTCGAAAGTACGGCGTTAGTTTGTTTAGGTTTCCGACAGATTTAGAATTTTGTTTTGAAGAGGATAAAGAAGCAGGTCGGAGTCGGACTCACTGGGAAACAGTAGCAACAGAAGCCCGTCTGCTCGTCTCTCATGTCTACAGCATCTGTTTACTGGAGCTGCAGCCACCAACGTGTTGAGATTTCTAACACAATGAAACTGCGAAATGTCCTCTGGAATATTCTTTTTCAACCATCATTGCTTCATCACATCGGTCATACAGCTGCTGTACGGACAGACAGCTGCTGCTCGGTTATATGAGGACGTCTCCGGTCATCTTCTAACTGCACAGAGCTGCTTATTTTGTCTTGGTCTGTTGTTGTATGGCAAAGTTACTTGAAATTAAGGTCGTGTCATCAGCACTTTAAAAGTTTCAGATTTAGTCTTTTATCTGCTGAGATACGCCGACACTGACACTCCATCATTTCGTGCTTCTTTCTCTTCCCTCATACTTCTACTGTGTCATAGCAAAACCTGCTGAGTCATCTCCAAATTCTGCAACATGTGGCTCTAAAATTAACCTACGATATTTCATGGTATGATTTAGGACTTTTGCAGAAACATGAGCTGACCACAGCTGACTGGGTGATATAGGTTATGGGATCGTTAGCATGTAGAGCAAGGAAGTGACATCCAATCAACACTCAGTCACACGTGAAGTCACCTGTTAATAGAAGGTGTAAACAGCTTCTCGTCACAGTTGAACAGATTGGACCAAAGTTCAACAGGTTTAATTCCTCTACTTAAGTGGTGACAAGGCAAAAAGAAAGTAATCTAAATCCTCCTCCTCCTGTGTGTGGCTTGAACGGCAGAGGCTGGACAGGGAGCGTAAACTTCTGGAAATCCTTTTAGTGGGGCAGGGCTGGTCAGACAGGTGGCAACAAAGCCATTTCTGATCCAGAACAAAGATTAGTCTCGCTTCTTGGAATGAAATATTCTGTTTATTTTGGATTCAGTTGGACGTGCACTATGTTTGGCAAACTGAAGAAGGGAGGCGGGGTAGATGTACAGCAGGAAGGATGAGGATGATGAGTTCCAGGTGTGTGGTGTAACTGGAAGCAGGATGAGCCTCAGAAAGCCACGCCCACAACGACGACAGGAACACGAGGGCTCAGATACGTTCTGCCGTTGTGCCTCTCCATCCCCTTCACTCAGATTTCAACCACTTTCACAATTTATGCACCAATCAGAAAAAAAGGAAACAAGGTAACCATAGTAACAAGTGAGACAAGTGTTCACTCTTTCAAGTAGAAAGAGAAACGTCATCAGTTTCATTGTTTTTAAACAGCAAGCAAATTATCTGATTAATTTAGGTTTTTAGAGGTTTTTAAATCCTACGTTATTTTACATTTACAATGTTAAAGGTGCAGTGTGTAAAAAAAACAAGGATCAATGGCAGAAAAATGTGACAATAGTAATTCAAAACTGTGTTTCTACTGATGTGTAATCGCTTCACTAAAACACCTGTTATGTGTTTTTTTTCTCAGAATGAGCCATTTATCTACATGGTGGGGGTGCACATACATAGTGGCTGCCATATTTGTGCTGCCGTTTTTACTACAATGTCTCTGAATGAACAAAACAAATGTGTGAAGTGAGAACCCTTTGAACTAATAAACTGCTGTACCAGCTTTGTTTAATGGCCGTTACAGCACTGTTTTGGTTAAGTAATGTTTAATCATAGAAACACATGAGACCACTGGATCCACTCACAGAGGAAAACATCTTTATGCCTGGGAGAACTTTGGTCACTGATGGCCACCATACACTCACAGCAGTGCTTGGCAGATGAAGTCAGTGCTATACCCATCTTTACCACTAGATGTCAGTAATTCCCACACACTGTACTTTTAAACTTTATGATGGTTCCATCAGTTCTTTACTGGTTATTGATCCTGTTTCCAGTCTGACCAGCAACTGAACTGTAAAACACTGTTGGCCACCTTTGGAAAACTTCCCCCACAAGCATAAATTGTGTCCTGTTTTTGTTCTGAAGCAGTGAGGACAGAAAGGACCTTCCTCCATTTACCACCTGTTTACATCATTCTGAATGAAACTGGTTTTCTGATCATGTGATTCACTGCAGCTGCAGCTTTTCTAGAGGTTCTGATGTCATCATGTAAATCAGACTAGTCTCTCTTTTTGCAGCGTTGTGCTGGTGTTCCATCTGTCAGCCCTGATGTATGGTTTTATGATGGCCTCCAATTTCTAATGGTGTCTTTATGGATTTTATGTTTTATGGATATTTATAGACTGTTTTTGTTTTGTATGAAGTCTCCTTTTTATGATTGTTGATTTGGTCGCCTGCTGTGCAGGCGGATAGTAAAGTCTCATCCTTCTCATGACAATAAAATTTCAGGGTTGTATGTCTTTAAACTGAGTTTAGGAATAACAAATTACTTTCACTTTTTATGAAAACTAGGTGTTCAACTTCATATCGTCAGAAATGCAAAAATTACAGCTCAGGTTGACCACACCCACTTCAAATGTCCAACCAATCGTACTCTCCACTGCCCTGAAAGAACAAAGTTCTGGTCTGATCAGGTCCTGTCTGACGATACAATCGAGGGTCTGTCGGAGCAAACAGAAAATAAACTTTTGAACAATGTTTGAACCAGGAAGAACAACATAACATCATGTTTGTGGGGTCTCGAGAACAAAAACAAAGTTCTCACTTCAAAAATGAAATGTTAAAATAATAATAAAACAAATAATAGAAACTAAAAAACAATGAACACAAAAATTTTAGTTTAAAAAAGACTGGAAGAAGTTTCTCACAAATTTGCAACCCTGAGCATCGAAGGGTTAAACTGAAGACGCTTTCAGCCTCCTGAAGAAAACATCAGTTTCATTTCTCTGTCTCCCACAATTTCACAACAACAGTTTTGTATGAACAGATTCATACACCATCTTCTCTGGCACAGCTGGACCAACACGCTTCATGTGACCTCACGGTCTACAAATGCCAGTGCTGGCTGCTTCCTGCGCACAAAACAACTGAGGAAGATGTCTGGATGAACACCGAAGATTGTATTTTTAAAGCCTGTGTTTAAGTCCGATGTTTTCGATAAAACTTTTATTTCAGCCTTTCTACCTGGACGAATGATTGTTCATCGAGATACGACAAGAACAGAAAAGCAAACATGTCACTATATTTCTGACTGTAACCCTGAACATTACAGCCCTGGATGAAACTGCTGCCCCTCAGCCTCACATTGATGGAAAACTTACATTTTTAGATGTTTCAGTTTGGTTTATTTACAGTTGTCCTCAAAATTATACATCCCCTCCAATTAAATAAAATACTAAATTCACAATAACTTAAAGAGTAATAATAAATAAAATGACATTGGGGGCAGTACCTTTGTACTGGCAGACTGGGATGGTGGTCCCCCTCTTCAAAAAGGGTGATGGGAGGATGTGCTCCAACTTCAGGGGATCACACTCCTCAGCCTCCCTGGTAAAGTCTATTCGGGGGTCCTGGAGAGGAGGGTCTGTTGGATAGTCGAACCTCGGATCGAGGAGGAGCAGTGTGGTTCTGGTTCTGGTCGTGGAACAGTGGACCCTCTTCAGGATCCTGGAGGGGGCATGGAAGTTCGCCCAACCAGTCTACATGTACTTTGTGGACTTGGAGAAGGTGTTCGATCGTGTCCTCCGGGGATTCCTGTGGGGGGTGCTCCGGAAGTACGGGGTGCCGGACCCCCATGTTCAAGCTGTCCGGTCCCTGTACGGCCTGTGCCAGAGCTTGGTCCACATTTCCGGCTGTAGGTCAAATCGATTTCTGGTGAGAGTTGGACTCCGCCAGGGCTGCCGAGGTGTTGAGGGGATCCGGTTTGGTGGCCTCAGGATCGGGTCTCTGCTGTTTGCAGATGACGTGGTTCTGTTGGCGTCATCGGGCCGTGATCTCCGGCTCTCGCTGGGGCGATTTGCAGCCGAGTGTGACGCGGCCGGGATGAGAATCAGCACCTCCAAATCCGAGACCATGGTCCTCAACCGGAAAAGGGTGGAGTGTCCTCTCCGGGTCGGGGATGAGGTCCTGGCCCAGGTGGAGGAGTTCAAGTACCTCGGGGTCTTGTTCACGAGTGAGGGAAAAATGGAGCGGGAGATGGACAGATGGATCGGTGCGGCGTCTGCAGTGATGAAGACTCTGCATCGGTCCGTCGTGGTGAAGAAGGAGAAGCTCTCGATTTACCGTACCCCCCCCCTCAGCTATGGCCATGAGCTGTGGGTCATGACCAAATGAACGAGATCGCGGGTACAAGCGGCCGAAATGAGTTTCCTCTGCAGGGGGGCCGGGCTCTCCCTTAGAGATAGGGTGAGGAGCTCGGTCATCTGGGAGGGACTCAGAGTAGAGCCGCTGCTCCTCCGTATAGAGAGGAGCCAGATGAGGAGGCTCGGGCATCTGGTCAGGATGCGTCCTGGACGCCTCCCTGGTGAGGAGTTCCAGGCACGTCCCACTGGGACTAGACCCCGGGGGAGACCCAGGACACGCTGGAGGGACTACGTCTCCCGGCTGGCCTGGGAACGCCTCAGGATCCCCCCGGATGAGCTGGCGGATGTGGCCGGGGGGAGGGAAGTCTGGGCTTCCCTGCTTAGGCAGCTGCCCCCCGACCCGACCCCGGATAAGCAGAAGAAGACGAATGAACAAACAGATAAATAAAATTTTAAACATTGTAATTGGGTGAAATGAGATTTTGCTTTTGAATTGTAGTTGAAAGGAATAATTTTTAAAAGTAACAAAACTATCCAAGACAAATTAGAGCAACTTACTCATCAACATTGGGCCAAAATACCAAAATACCTGTCAACAGATGCAGATGACTAAACGTTGCAGAAAACACCTGATTGAAGTGACTGTCTCAACAAAACTTTAGTTCAGGAACCCCATCATGCTTGTTCACTTGTTTTATTCTTTGTTGTTTGTTTTTAATATTTCTGTTGAACCACAATTCAAAGTCAATGTCATGATTTTTTATCAAATTTTCATGCATTTCTACTTTGCTCTAGTGTTGTAGTCAAGCCCACACGGAGAAGACCAATATATTATACTGTACAGGACTGGGAAATGGCTGGTCTTGGTGGTGTGGTCTTGACTACAACACTACTTTTTTCCATTTCAACTTATTTAACCAACAGCGGATTTTTTCCTTACTTATTAGGAGGGTATGAACAGTTATGAGGACGACTGTATCTGTTCCACTGCTCCATCGTTGCACCCCTGACACTGAATCACACCAACATTGTAAAGCTGTCCTGCTGCTGCATGTAGTTCAATCTTATTGTGCTGCCTTCCTCAGGACCTGTCGAAAATTTAGAGAGAAACCAATAAATAATTTCTGAGGGCCGTTACAATAAAGGAATAAGTCAGGACGGGCTTAAAGGTCCTTGCTCCAACGGCTGGATAAGTATGATGGTCCTCACAATGACAGCAGAACAAACCACACAAGCCTCCTGTACGTCATCAGCTAGGATGAAAGCAGAGCACACCGGAAAAATGAAAACACACCAAAAACACATTCACAAACAAAGTAAAAGAAATTCCTCATTGCTTCTGTCTGCTGGAAACCACAGAGTGCTTCCTTCCTGGGAAATCCAGGCTTGTTTTACCAGTTACTGTGCAGAGATGTGGGCCAACAACCCAAAAAGTACAACAAAACAATGTACACAGGCAGACAAAGGCCATTAGACGGATAAATAATAAACGACAAAAAGACACCATCACACAAATAAACTCTTCATGAACAAAACAAAATAAATTTAAGATTTGATTCAGCTGAAAACAATATGAATAAGTCAGAAACAATTTACTTTCATGTAATTTAAAATCTTTGTTTTCAGAAAGAGAAAGCAAAGGAACATGATTCATTTTCAGTATAAATATATTCAGTAAATATACAGTATATAGATAGATAGATACTCTTGTAATTCTGTACACACACACACACACACACACACACATATATATTAGGGCTGTCAAAAAATTAATCCTGATTAATTACATTGCTTTTTTCACTTCTAGAACACATTTAGGGTTAAAGGTGTCTCACCAGGAATTCTGCATTTATCTTTAGTAGACTAAACTACTGAAACCCTGTCCTTACATGTCTCCCTATCGTCCTTCAGACAGCTGCAGTTTAGTCCAGAATGTTGCTGATACGTCCACACACGCTGACTTCACAACTGTCCTAATGTGAAGCTGAAATTCAGGTCTGAGTCCATGACTGCTCCCGGATGTGTAGCTTGGTTTTAGCCTTTAAGTTGTAAAACAAAAGTTAATGTATTTTCTGCATATAGCAGTAGTAATTAAAAACAACATCTCTTGTTTGACAATAGGATTAATTTAGGATTATTTTTTTGACAGCCCTAATATATATATATATATATATATATATATATATATATATATATATATAAATAAATATATATATATATATATATATATATATATATATATATATATATATATATATATATATATATATATATATATATATATATATCGTGTCGGGGTCTGCTTTCGCCCTGTCGGTCAGTATTTCCCCATAATGACCAGCGTTCCATACATTATCCCTTACATTTATATATAAATATATATATATATATATATATATATATATATATATATATATATATATATATATATATATATATATATATATATACACATCCATAGATACACTAATATTAATTTGTACAGAGTAACAGAAATGTTGGGTGAACATGCCTGGTCCTCCCATCACTGCATAGAAAAGTGTGTGTGTGTGTGTGTGTGTGTGTGTGTGTGTGTGTGTGTGTGTGTGTGTGTGTGTGTGTGTGTGTGTGTGTGTGTTGAGGCGTGCTGCGAGTACGCGATGTGCCGGTACATTCTGACCTCCTGGCTCCCTTCTGGATCAGCGTCCTTCAGGATCAGGACGGATGAGTCAGGCGGTTATTTTCTATGAATCTCTGAACTGTTGTGTAACAAACACACTCTGCTGTCACATCACAGCAGAGACGCTGCTGCGTACAGCGGCCGCGGATCTCTGCGGACAAGCAGGGAGGCTTCATCCTGATGACTCTGGCCTGAATATGGAGGTCCGCTGGATTTACTTCATCTGCAGGAAAACCTGAAACTGCTTCATGAAATCTCTGCAGCAGAAACATATCCTGTCATGAAAACGTTCAGCGTTCTGGTGGATGTGGTGGAAAAGCATTTTACCCAGAAAGCAGCTCGAGATCACACAAGTCTCCTCTTCCAGGGCTATAAGGACAACAACTTCATTACAGAGCTGCTTTACAGCAAGATTGGAAATATTCAGGGCATAAATATGAATAAATCATTTTAAGGAGAAAATAAATGTGAAAAAATAGAAAAAATAAATACATGCATAAATATTAGGAAGGAAAGAAATGTAAAAAGTTTCAAATAAATTAATTAACAAACAGTTGAAAGTGACAATAGAAATATACATTCATTTAGCATTTGACAGGTTTGTTAATGTAAATTTTTAAAAAATTTCTTTGTGTAACTAATTGGCATATTTATTTCTTTTTTTGAGCCATTTTTATATTTTTGTATTTATTTTTTTTTTAATTTTTTCAGTTTCGGTCCTCTATACATATTTATTGTTTTAACCTTCCTACTACCCTAAGATTTGTGTTACACCTTTTGTCCTAAGACATTGAAAAAAATGCAATTATGAATAATGCCATAGAAATATTATATATCACTGGCGTCCGTGCTCAACATGCAAAACAAATATTCATTGCCATACTGAAATTTAACCCCTTAAATGCCAGTTGTTGTGATTAAAACTTGATTTCAGAAAGAGACCAAAAACACAAAAAGTGACAAATTTTCTATCCCATAATTGCAAAATGGACTTTTTGGGGGTGGGTTTATCCGAGCCTTGAAGTGTCAAAAACTGGTATTAACACTGATTTTGTTGCATTTTTAATTTTTTTTATAGGTCAAAATATGTTATTTTTGTCACACCTTTTATCTAAAGTGCAGTAATAAACAATCCCATAGAAATATCATATATAATCACTTTTTTTTTCTTTTTTATGGATATCATCACTGGCTTCAGTGGTCAACAAACACAGCAAATATTCATGGTGTTTTTTCAATTTAAACCCTCAAATGCCAGTTTTTGTGAATAAAACTTGATTTCAAAAGGAGACAAAAACCCTTAGAAGTGAATAATTTTCCATCCCATAATTGCAAAATGGTTTTCTGGGGGGTAGGATTATTGGAGCCTGGGAGTGTTAAAAAATTGACATGGGGTGTGTGACTGGCATTCACGACATGTGATTTCTGGCCTCACTCGGCATCTCCCACCTCCTATACGTCCAATATTCCCGAACAGCACCACGGGCCAGAGGCGGGTCACACATTTCCACAAACTGCAAAAGTTAAGCAGATGGAGCAACTTCATGGCTTCGGCCCAGCTGTAGCGCCTTGCCTGTCTCATCTTTCTCAGCTCAGACACCAGTGTAAACAAATCCAGACGAGCAGCCTTTTGTTATTTAACAGCACTTTAGGTTAGTTTTGTAGCTTTTGCAGGATATTATATGTTTGTGTATAATGCATCATAAGGTTTTTGGCTGATTTTGATGCTTTGAACTCCATGCACATCATTCCTTGGCAGACATAAGTTCATAGTAGGTTTACCCCCCCCCCCCTTACCACCACCACCACCACCACCTAAAAACACACAATTATCTTCCATCTGAAGATTTCTGAAGGAATTTTAACTTTTGCACGCAGATGCACACAGACACACACTTTTACATAAAGTTAGACATCTGCATACTTTTGGCATCATTATGCTGCACTTAATGCGTTTCTTGGCAATGGGTGCAGTTTGGATGAGCGTGCACACACACATCCAAAAACAGATTTCTCAACACACACATGCACATCACAGTATGACAATCCTAGAATTGACCCAAATCATTTTATTCTGAAAAATTATTGATTTGGCCTCACAGGCATGATCATATTTTCAACAGGCAATTACATCATTTCACCCTTTATAGTTCTATTTACCATATATGGATAAAGTAGTGACACATTATGGAAAACAATATAAACATTAATTCCAGTCCCTTACTACCAGGAATTCATGAAAACATTGAGAAAAATTTAAATTTATGCTGTTCTAGTCGTTGATTAAAAAAATGTGATTTGCATGGGAGTAAATTGCATAAAAAATGCCTTAGGACTATAGATGTAACAATTTGATTTACACGTTGCATTAAAGGGTTACAACAAAAAACAATCCAAAGATTTTTAACTTCAGCCCAAAATACACCTTTCTGGCAATTTGTATGGCATTTGCATGAATACAACCAAAGTTATCAAAAAACAAAAACACTCATGAAACATCAAAAAATGCACTAAGGCAGTAGGAGGGTTAAAATCAATTTCTGTAACAAAGTACTTATGTTCCTAACTACTTTTAAACCTTCTCCTGGCAGTGTGCCACTGCCTTTCATAATCTAACTCTGACACTGAGAGGGACCCAACTGCAGTCACAGTACGCCGCCATATATCCAACCCATGCCAGAAGTTTCTTTTTCATGTAACTTACTAAAATCTAACCCTACCTCTGACCCCCTCCTAACCCTAACCACCAGACTACACTATACACATCTGTTTACAAGTTGCAGATAGTTACTGTTGGTGGTATTTAACTAACTTCCGCATGAGACTTCCTGTATGGATTGGATGTACAGTATGGCGACACCCTTGTTGGTCATTGTAGCTGCAGTGACGTACTCTTGTTGCTGACATTTGACACCAGCATCTTCTCACTTATTCTCAGATGTGGGCTTCCAGATCTCAGCTGATAGAAGAATAGCACCACCCGACCCACAATGTAGTACGATGGTCATTTGTGGTCAGGGCAACAATGAATAAATATCAAAGGAACTTTTCACATTGCTTGGAAAAAAGTAATTCTGAAAAGAATGACAATGGACAGCGAGCCTAAAGTAATAACTTGCGGCCCTGATTTAACACATCAGATATGTGGTTTTTGGAATAAATAGATTTTTTTCTAAATGCAACTTAGCCTCATGTCTACATTATATTTGTGTGTTGTACACAACCCATTTTAGTTTAGTTTATTTGCGCTTTGCTGCTTTTATCCATGAGGGGCAGTAATGTGAAATCAGTTGCAGTTATGTATTTAAGAGGAAGAAGAAGCAAATGGGTTCAAACTGGACAAGCACAAAAGTCATCAGCATATATTTTATACTGTTTGATGCTTTGAAATTTAATTTTATTGAGAAGAAAACAACATTTGGAAGTCTGTCTGATGTGGGGAATCTTTTCATCCTCATCCTCAGGGAACATCTTTCTATCTCAGAAGCTGTTTGTCACTCAGTGTGCTATAGTTGTGGTTTAGGAGGCGGGGCATCAATGTCATTTCCTGTGAAGTCTGTTGCGGTCAAGACCAAAAGATCTAAACATTTAGTTTTATCACCCGAATCTAGACCCTGTCTAGACCAAGTGGCAACCTCTGACGGCCAACTGTGAAGCCGCCTGAAAGTCTGGAAAACTGTAGTTCATTCGTCATCCACTAGGGGCTGCAAAACGGAGCAAATCCACAGAGACTCCTATATGAAAAAGACCAACTTCACAGCAGAAATAAACATGTTTACAGTAGGAATAAATGTGTTTACAGCCTGGTTCAAAGCATTCTTTTTTTATAACTTATCCATTTAGATTTTATTTCATTTTGAAATTACACATTATTAGAGGCGTGTCGTTTTATTGACAGGCAGCAGACCGGATGCCAGCCGGTGGCTGCTAATTAGCTCCTTGTTTGCTTCAGAAGGGTCTCAGCCTGTATCAGAGTAGCATAAATGTGCTTTTTATCCGACTAACAGCAAGTCCAAGCGTGCCGTGCCTTTTGCCCACCAATGTGGGGTCTAATCTTTGTTAGCTCCTGTTCCAGTTAGCTTCCAGTTCGCACAGTTAGCATTTAGCCAAAAAATACCTGTTCTTTGCCCATTTTTGCATTTTCCAGCAGTGTTGTTTACTGTCTGTGGTCTACACCCAGAGCCGGACTGGACATATGATTCGGTTTTATTCCTTACATAAACTGGCACTGTGACCGGCAACACTTTTGTGACAGTTTCTATTGCGACCCATTAACGGTACAAGTTTGTGCAGGAGCGTGATTGGTTGAGGTTGCTAATTACAGCCAATTACAGTCAGAGAAGCGCGTCATGGCGCCTTTACGTAATTTAAGCATATATCACGTGAGCATGCTCCAACTGCCCTCAATGGTCAGAAAGCTTTGGAAGTCCATTGAAACAGAGTAGTAACTGGTCTTTACGGGGTTAATTACTACGATGCTGAATAGTTTCTGCGTTTGACTGTTCCTGTCGATGAGCGGGGAAATCTCCTAGACGGGGAATAAGTTTTCACTGGTTTCCCGTGAAGAAACAGCAGCATCACCGTGTAAACTGGACGCCCTCGCCAGACGCCCGCTCTGCAGCCTCCTGATAGCGTCCGATGACCACGGAGACGTGGACTATATCTGTGGAAGTGAGGGGAAGATGAGAAACAATGGCTCGAGTTGGAGGCAGAATTGTCTTTTCATTTCTACCACTTTTTAAATAAATTCATCTAGTTTTGAATATTAGAATTTTTTGCTGCACAGTTTTACAATCGTGAAAACGGCACCGTGTTAAATAAAGAGATCATTTGTGTTGACTTTACTACTTGATTAATTCGTGTGGAACCTGTTGACAAACTTAAATTTAATGAACCTAACTAAAGCAAGTTTTATTAACATAATAACAGTTACATGATGTATTTTTGTTAAATACAAAGATGAAGACGAGGAAAGGTTTATGTCACGTTAAACCAACATAAATGGAACGCGGTTATTCAGCTCACATTAGTTTGCTGCAGGAGTGATTTAAAGTCGTTGTATCAGTTAAATAATCCTCTTAGTTGAACATAAGCTCCTACAGAAACATTAACTTTGCTGTTTTGCTTTGAAATGAACACAAACGATCATGTGGGACCTGCTGAACAGGACATTTATATGAAGTTATTGATTCTTTTTTAAAGTGTAGTCTTAATTCAGGTTCTTGCTCCAAAATCTTAACACAGAGACCAGATCTAGAGAAACCTGATCCAGAGTCTTATTCCAGTGCCCTGACCCAGAGTCCTGTTACAGAGTCCAGAGTCCAGATACCCGATCCAAAGACTTAAACCAGTGTCCCGGTCCAGTACTCAAATCTTTGTTTTCTAAAGTAGTCTGGACCAAGTTCTCTGTCTTTCTTAAATGTCTGGAAATGTTATTTCTGCTCCTTCCCCCATTTCCAGTCCAGTCATGGTACCAGACCAGTTCCAGTCCTAATACCAGACCAGTTCCAGTCCAGTCCTGGTACCAGACCAGTTCCAGTCCTAATACCAGACCATTTCCAGTCCAGTCCTAGTACCAGACCAGTTACAGTCCAGTCCTGGTACCAGACTAGTTCCAGTCCTGGTACCAGACCAGTTCCAGTCAAGTCCTAGTACCAGACCAGTTCCAGTCCACTCCTGGTACCAGACTAGTTCCAGTCCTGGTACCAGACCTGTTCCAGTCAAGTCCTAGTACCAGACCAGTTCCAGTCCACTCCTGGTACCAGACTAGTTCCAGTCCTGGTACCAGACCAGTTCCTGTCCAGTCCTGGTACCAGACCAGTTCCAGTCTTGTCCTGGTACCAGACTAGTTCCAGTCCTAGTACCAGACCAGTTCCAGTCCAGTCCTGGTACCAGACCAGTTCCAGTCCAGTCCTGGTACCAGACCAGTTCCAGAGGATCTTATCTCTTACCTGTGTACCCTTCAGGATAAAAAGACTCCTAACTGAAGGATGAAGCAGAGTTTTGTCGACACGTAACAGAAAACTTAGCAAGGAACCAGTTTAAACTGGATCTGTAGGCTCTTTGTTACCAGCAGCCAGCCATAAAGAACCAGTTTAAACTGGAACTTTATGCTTTTCATCATTTCTTTCTTTGTGTGTGAAAGCAGCAGTGATCGGACAGTCTGACAGGAAACCGGATTCTAGCAGCAACAACCTGATTCGCTGTTTGCTGGAAACTGGACACGTGGAGGACAGGAGAAGAAGAGTCAGGACTAAAACTGTCTCCATGGAAACAGAAAGAAGTGTGGGCTGGTCCAGTTCCACTTCTAAGGGAAATCTTGTCCAGAGGGAGACGGTCCAGACAAGCTGGCTGGGTAAGATGGAGTCTTTGCTGTCTGTCTGCCCCCTGCTGGTCATGGGACAGAATGCAGGGTTGTGGCTTTTCAGCTTGCTGCCTTCTTTCTACAGAAATATTTAATCTGATTTAGGTCAGTATTTAAAATCCATAATACAAAAGCTTTTCCAACAATATATGATGAACCATCAGATCACATGCAGCAGCAGCTATATTACCCGTCTCCATCTGTCCAAAGCCGTGGCCACTCGTCTCTCCAGAGCTGCAGAGGCAGGATCTCTGGCATGCATCTCCATCTAATCCCAGATTAATTCACTCCATAGTCCCAGTCTACCTGAGCAGGCGGGATACCGGGAGGTGGTTTTCCAGTTATCCTCAGGAATTCCAGCTCCTGAGGACACGTCTCTGCTCGGCTGAGCGGTTAAACAGAAGAGCTGATCTTGTTTTATGAGTCGTGGAGAGAAACCACTAAACCTTGGAATCAGATCTAATTTATGTGTAAAGAACATTACAATAACAACCGAGGCTGATTAAAGTGGAGGCAGAAGCAATAACACAATTCATTTTACAAAAACACAAAACAGTAAAAAAAAAATAAAACAAAATGTTTTTAAGAACTTCTAAATGCTTTAAAGTATAAATGACCTTTTAAATCAGTATTTCTTGAGTTGAAAGCAACTGATTCCCATCAGAAACGTTTCCAGAAACAACTTCTGCTGGAGAAAAGGCCGTTTTTGCTTCTTTTGTATCAAATGCTAATTCTTTTCACACAGCTTGCTTTCTTTTAAACATGTCCAGATAACCTAGAGAAGAAAGAAACATAAAAACCATCAACTTGTGGTCTGGCAGGCTGATGATGTAATAGGTCCTGTTCACCAGCAGGGGGAGCCATTACACCACCAGGAAGACCAGAGGAAGGAACGGCTTTAATCATGAGTCACTCTACATTTGATTTTCATTTTCAGGTGAGTTTTAGAGTCTTGATGCGACATTCACCTTCCTCAGGATCAAACTGGTGTACCTGGCTCGTAGTTCATCACCTGTCGCTGTAGCTAGTACAGTTCTTTAGGATCCACTGAAAAAATCTGGAATACTACCAATTTTATTTTGTAAATTTTTGTTTTATTTTATAGTTGTTTCCTGGTTTACTTTGTTTTATGTTTTTTTCCTGTTTTATTTAATTGTTTTTTCTGTTATGTTTCATATTTTTCCTGTTTCAATTAAAAGTTTTTTCCTGCTTTATTTCATTGTTTTTCCTCTTTTCTTTTTCCTCTTTTTTTTTTTTTTTTTTTTGTTGTTTTAGTTTTTTTCTGTTTTATTTTGTAGTTTTCTATACTGTACTGTCGAAATTAAAAAAAAAAAAAAAACAGTCAACAATTTTACATGTCAAATGTTAAATAACATGGAAAACCTGTAACTCTGAAAATATTTAATACCTCATTTGTTAAAAAAAATCACATTAAAAGGCTGTTAATAAATTTTTAAATTCATTATATTTTCATAGAAATAAATTTAGAACAATAACTTGCTAATTCAACTTTCATAACCCGCGAATCCCTGTATTTATTTACACTTACACAACATCAAAACAGATACAGAAAAAATAAGGAAAAACAAGAAAAGTAACATGAAAATAACAAACTGTAATTAAATTTTAATACATAAATAACAACATTTAAATTAAGATAAATGATAATGAAAAACAACGATAAGCTAGATGAGGCATTTATGGTCCCCTGAAATCTCCGAGCCTGGACCTGGACGGGATGAAAAACTTCCATCACCTCCTCATCAGCTCCCACCTGCAGGACACCAGAACAACCGACATCATCTCTGCGGCTGTTCGCTGATCGGCCTAATAAAAGCTGAAGCTAAAACCTGCACGATATAAATCAGACATGAGAACTGGAAACGTCCAGGTCTTTGTCCCCAGGACCAGAATGAGTGTGTGAACGGAGAGTTGAGAGTTTTCAGGACAACTTGGAAGCTGCCGTCTTTGGTCTTTGTGTGATGGGAAGTGGAAGCAGAGTGCAGGTCATGTTGGAAGAAACGGGGTCAACCAGCTCGTTCCTGCTCCGGCATCCCCAGCGGATTCATCTGAGAACATGTGGAAGTGATTATCATCACAACGCAGCATCTTTTCTTCCTTCCCGGTGACCTTTTCTCACGTCCAAACTTGAGAAAGTCTGGAAATCTGAGGGGAAGTCCAGAAGCATGTTGATGTGGTGAAACCTTCCCAGCTTCTCTGTACACAGAAGATCCGTTCAGAGACGTTCCAGGATGTTCTTTAACTCAGCTCACTTCATTGTCATGGTGCTACGAAACAGTTACTCAGGTCTCTTTACATAAAATTAAATGCATTAATTTAATAAGCTGGAGGGGCTGTGGCCTTGTGGGAGACCATACTCATATATTTTATGACTGTCCAAAATTAATAAAGTATTGGAAAGATATAAAAAGTTAAATAAAAAAATGTCTAGATGTAGAAATTCCATTAGAACCAAACTTCACAGTACTGGGATTATTCCCTGACAACTTTAGATTAGATTGTAATTTCTCCCTACTCAAAAAACTACTTTTAATTGCTAAGAAAATTATTACGGTCTCTTGGCTTAAGCCCCCCACCATAACTCAGTGGAAGAACAAACTACAAGAGGTTTACCATATGGAGCGAATAACAGCAGGACTACAAATGAATATAGACTCATTTATGGTTGAATGGTCAGCAATTCAAAGATATCTCTCAAATTGAACTGTTTCACTATTCTACACCCAGGATACGGGCCCTAATTTTCATTGTAATAGCTGTTTTTTTTTGTTGTTTTTTTTTACTATTAATATTTTATTTTAATATTTGTTTTTCATGGACACTGATATAATCCTCATGCAATACACCTGCTGCATATAATAATTGTATGATATGACTTGTACTGAAGTTTTTAAATGACTCACGTAATAAAGATAAGTTAAAAAAAATCCTAATAAAAGAAGAATATAAATATAGCAGCGAGGCAGCTGCTGCAGATGGAGGTGCAGGACAAACTAGGGCTGTGCGATATACTGATATAATATGATTTGATATTTACATAAGAGAGATACGATATTTACACATATCGTTATATTGCGGTATTAGTTGTGCAAATTTTTTTTGCTTAATTTTTTCATAATGACCTGGCTGCACCTTGACTGACTACAAAGGGGTCACCTGATTATTTAATAAGGGTGGTAAAAAAATATGGATACACTGAAATACTGCAATATTTTCTTGCGATATCTTGCAGTATTTCATCGTTGTGTTCCAAAGTCTCGCAAGAATTCACAAAAAATTTGCGATATTTTCATATGCTATTATATTGACATTTATTATCACGGTATCTATCTATTTTACTAACAAAATCTCATGATATTCCATCTTTTGTTACGAAATCTGGCGAGAATTCAGAAAAGTGAGATTTTGTAACAGAACGATGAAATCTCGCGAGATTTTGTAAGTAAAATAGATTGATACTGCGTTTTTAAATATTGATTTGATATTGGCATATGAAAATATCGCAATATTTCAGTGTATCAGTATTTTTTCCCACCTCCATTTTTTAAAGTGTCAGAAACAGAAACTTTTTTTCAGTTTTTATATCGGTATTGACATCAGTTATCGGCCACAAGTTTTAAAATATCAGCATATCGGCCAAAATTCCAATATCGTGCATCCCTACAAATTAGGGTAAAAATACCGGTATAGATCGTACATCGTCATCTAAAATAAATATATCATGATATGATAGTTGGTCCATATCGCCCAGCCCTTGGACAAACAGTGCTGCGTTCAATGTGCATTGTTAAAATGAGTGTTCAGTAAATGGGGGAAGGGTTCAGCATTCTGGCTGCATCCAGGTAGAAGCTGTTACTCAGTCTGGATGTGTTCGTCTGGAGGCAGCCCTGCCTCCGACCTGAGGGCGGGGGGGGACGACACATGCAGATACCCCCACCCTGCATCTGATGGAGGACATGTCCCTGTTGGGTGGTAACCTGCAGCAGGTTGTCCTACCACGCTCTGGGGGTCTCTCCACCACTGTGCAACAACCATAAAGCCTCCAGCATCCAGTCCTGCCGTCTAGAGCTGAACGATTAATCGCATTTGCAATTAAATTGCAATTTTAATTAGCACAATTTTGTAATCACGCTACAGAGCAACGGCGTCAGGCTCAGAACTGTTACTGAAAGTGACACAGCAAAGAAAAACAGCACATCAGCTGTGCGGAACTATTCTGGTTTCCGGAAAAATGACAAAGAACAGCATCAGGTATTGTTCCAAACTTGCCTAGCAAAAATTGCTACTGAGTGTTTTGTATTTTTGACTTTTCGAAGCCTGTCAAGTCCCTCTTCTGACCCATTTTACCAAAGGAAAGGAAGTTGCCTAATAATGTTTGCCTAATACACCTGATATAGGGCGTTGATGTCATTAGACCACACCCCTTCTCATTACAGAGATGCACATCACCTGATATGCTTAATTGGTAGTAGGCTTTCAGCCTATACAGCTTGGAGTAAGACAACACGCATAAAGAGGATGATGTGGTCAAAATACTCATTTGTAGGGATGCACCGATGCATCGGCTGGACATCTGTATCGGCCGATGTTTGCTTTGTTGACTGCCATCGGCCATCGGCCAATAAAAATGACATTCGCCGATGGCAGTGGCCGATTATTATATAGCCTATATATATAATGATTTACATGTGTCATCAACACTGTTCTTAAGTAAAACTCTTTTTCCTCCTCTTTTTTGGGCGGGTGGGGGGAGATACTGGTTGAAGGCATCCACGCACTTTCCTCAGTAGAGAAACAAAGATGGCGGCGGTCGTGTGGCAATATTTTACCATTTCAGAAAAAGATCAGCGTTACGCAGTTTGCAGTACATGCTCCACAAATATTTTTTATTGGACCATGAAAATAATCTTCTCACTGAGCATGTTTTTGTTTATTAGGCTAAAACCACTCAATGTTGTTGGGCAATATACTGAAGCATTCTTTTTAGTGATTATCAGTCCCAGGTTTTTGAAAAGTTTTCAGAAAAGAGCTTGTTATGTCAACCACAAAGTGACATTAAAGGTTGTTTCTGTTTCATAAATTGGTCTGATTGAATTTGTGCTCATTCAAGGATCGACTGATGAAGAGCTGAAAGACTTGTAAATTTCTGTGGCACAAAGGAAGTAATAAATAAAAATAGAAAAACATCGGCCATCGGCCAAGTTGTTATGTTAAACATCGGTATCGGTATCGGCCCAGACTTTCACAATCGGTGCATCCCTACTCATTTGCCTAATAATTCTGCACTCCCTGTATTGGTGAAAAAAAAATCACAATCAGATTCTTCCCCGAAATCATTCGGCCCTACTGTCATGTTCTGCTTCCTCAGGAAACTGCTGGGCTTTCTCAGGTAGAGAAGGTTTTGCAGGACGAGGTGGAGTCTTGTCCAGGTATTCTCAATCCCGGTCGTTTAGGGCGGGTGTCATGCATTTTTCATGGTTTTCCTGCTGCAACACACCTGCCCGGCTAATTAGCACACAGGTCTGACAGAGTCTGACTGGTGTGTTGCTGCAGGGACACCATGAAAACATGCAGGACACCGGCCCTCGAGGACCAGGTTTGAGAATCATAGTGTATTCTCCAGTTTTGTCCTCCCCTCCATCCAAGCCATCTCTGAACTCATCCTTAAATGCAAACCCTCCACCTGTCAGTTTGATCCTCTTTCTACAGCTTTGGTTAAAACCTGCCTGTCTTCTCTCGCCCCTGTCATCACCAACATCATTCATTCCTCTTTAATCTCCGGAACCCTCCCCTCTGCACTTAAAACCGTCACAGTTACATCCATCCTGAAAAAGCCTGGCTTGGACCCCACGAATTTCAACATCCTATACGCCCCATTTCAAACTTACCTTTTATATCCAAAATTCGTGAAAAGTCTGTTGCCTCCCAACTTCATGAACCATCTCATCAGTAACAATATTTATGAGCAGATCCAGTCCAGCTTCCGTCCCCCCCACAGCACTGAAACTGCACTCCTTAAAATCTGCAACGACCTCCTCGTAGCTTCAGAATCCGGTCTACTGTCCATCCTCATCCTTCTCGACCTCACAGCAGCATTTGACACCATACCTCACCGCACTCACCTCAACAGACTGTCATCCATCGGCATCACAGACACCCCCCTCACCTGGTTCACTTCCTATCTATCTGGCCGCACACAATTCGTTCAACTTAAATCCCATAAGTCTGACTCCTTTCCCATCTTTGCTGGTGTGCCCCAGGGCTCTGTCCTGGGGCCCCTCCTTTTCATCATCTATATTCCTCCACTTGGTTACATTTTTTGCAGACACAACATCCATTTTCACTGCTAACACCCAGCTCTACCTCTCCACCAAACCATCCTCTTCACTTCCACCAACCTTCCTTACCCTCTGTCTACAAGAAATTCATACTTGGTTTTCTTCCAATTTCCTCAAACTCAACAGTTCTAAAACAGAAGTCCTCCTGGTAGGCACATCCCATACTCTCTCTAAATCTAAGAGTTTTTCCATTTCCATTAAAACCTCAACTGTCCTTCCCTCACCTCAAGTAAAGAGTCTGGGTGTCGTCCTTGATAGCACACTCTCGTTTCACTCCCACATTAATAATATCATCCGGTCTGCATACTTCCATCTACAAAACATCTCTCGTCTCCGTCCCTCTCTCACTCCCCATACCACTGCCACTACCTCAGCCTTGTTACCTCCCGGATTGATTACTGCAACTCACTTCTCTTTGTTCTCCCCAACAAATCCCTCCAGAAACTGCAGCTCCTCCAGAACTCCGCAGCTCGTATCATCACCGGGACCCCTGTCACCCACCACCCCCTTCCTGCAACCACTTCACTGGCTTCCTGTAAAACAGCGAGTCAACTTCAAAATACTCCTTATCACTTTTGAGTATATCTGATCTCCAACACATCGTCACTCCTGTCTGCTCACTTCGTTCCTCTACATCTCTTCAGCTTTCAATGTTTTTAATTGTTCCCTTGTACAGTGTCCTTCGGTTTTCTGAAAGGCCCTTTTTTAATAAAATGTATTATCATTATTATTCTAACCCTTACCCCTAAGCCAGGGTGTCCAGCTCCAGTCCTTGAGGGCCACAATCCTGCATGTTTTCCACATTTCCCTGCTTTAACATACTCAAATTAATGAGTCATTGTGCAGAACTTCATAGGCTGTTAGATTTGTTTAATTTGAATCAGGGATGCTGAAGCAGGAAGGGAACGAAAACCTGCAGGACAGCAGGTCTTGAGGACCGACTTTGGACACCCTAACCCACCAATCTGGCCATGCCCATGAGATGTCCAACCCCATCTAATATATAACCCCTGCAAGCCACAGCCAGGGGTTGTTAGCTTAGTATACCAGTTAAGGGTGGTGTCCAGGTACTCTGAGGTACCTAATGGAGGGGATGATTTCTACGGCTGTGTTTTAATGTTTTATCTGCATTGTACAGTGTCCTTGGTGCACCTAACACCTCTGTCATGTTCTTCAGTTACAGCGGTTGCAGTAACGTGTTGCAGTAACGTTTTTCAGATTGTAACGCGTTACTGGTCACAGTAACTAATAGGCAATGAGTAAGGTGAAGCATTGCAGATACATTACTAGCTGGTACTAAGCAATATGTAGATAACATCAGATGCCAGGTTTTTTGGTATGTGACATGTTTAGAGGATGTTTTTGGGTGATTGCATCAATAACTGATTTAAAACAGTTAAAAATGAGTTCAAGCCTGAACTTTAAGGCGAGTTTAGCTTCCTGTGTTTCATACAATCAGCTTTCTAATGTGCAGAATTTGTCTTTTTATTGATAAAGTTTTAATGTTTTCTCTCTGCTGATGGGACTCAGCAGCATTTGTGTGCTGGAAAGAATGCGCTGGAAATGAACTGGAGGCCAGAATGTGGGAAGGTTGTCACGTTATGGTTCCTAACCGCATTCAGCGTGTCAATAAATAAAGCAAGCGTGTGCTGGTTTTTCTTAGAAAGCAAACACAACAACACTGCGCTTTGACGTCACCGTGGAGACTCGTACAACAACATGCTGTCGACACTCTGAAGTCACCTTGGTGACGTTGCAGGATCTGTGCAGAGAGAGAGGTTGTTTGGGAAAGGCTCGGTATCAGAGCGAGCATCTACAGACTGAAGCGCTGCAGGCTGGCCACGTCACGGCCATCAGGGCTGCAGATAGCAGCCCAACTGTGGACGTCAGACACACCGAACAGCAAGCAGGATGCAGCACGGGATCATTTCACCACAAAACATTAGAGGAAGCTGTTTCAGAGGAAGTTCCAGGTCTGACAGAAGAACCCTGAGGTTTAGGGGATTTGTTTTCAGTGCTGTAGCATCTCTAAAATTTGAGATCTTTTATATATTTTAACATAAAACATATAAAAAATACTGTACTTTGTTCAAATGTAATATTTTCAAAGAAATACAGCAGCCCCCACCCCTCAAAAATGGTTTGATCCCACCCACCTGACATATTTCAAACAGCAGCAGCAGCTTAATAGTCCAACACTGTTTTTATGATAAATATTATATATATTAAATGGTCAGAATCTCCATAAATAAGGAAGATAGATGGGGTTGTGATGGATCTGGTACACCGCTTAAATACAACACCTGCATGCTCAAAATAAGCTTCTCTCATCCAGATAAAACTGAATTTTAGCAGCAGTAATAACTTTGTTTCTGGACGCTAGATCATAAAACTTGAATCTAAGGCTTGAAAATGATCAGAAACTTTGTCAATAAGGAGGGAAAAGTGGGTTTTGGTGGATCTTCATGTTGAAACAAGGCAGCAACATGCTGGAAACCTGCTTCTACCACAGCTTCTCTCTGGATAATTAGTCACAGACTTTCCCAGATAGTGTTTTGCTGATCTTTCACACACGTGGGGATGAAATTGTGTTAAATTAAAGAAAACAACTTCATCTTTCCGGGCTGGGCAGCTCTCTGGGTGATCAGCACCCCTAAACCTCTCATCCTAGAACCGCCTCTGCCCTGAGGTCTAGTCCTGCCCCATTTTTCAGATGGAATTAAACGGCTGATGTTTGTTTCTCGACCAGAGGAAACATCACGGTTAACTTCCAAAGAAAAATTCAGGGTTATGTCAGTGTCTGCATGTGAATGTTCCCTGTGGGATTGTTTGGCCTCCAGATCCGGCTTCCTGTCTATACCCTGCGGACCCAAGTCTGTCACAAAACACATTTGGATCGACTCGAGTTGAAGTGTCAGAGGGACCGCGGCATGCAAACCTCAAGCTAACCCTTTATAAGGCTTCCAGCGGCATGTTGATCTGGACCAACTGGAGGCTGCAACGGGTCCAAAATGTCATTTTCAGGAATGAAGAATGAAAAGGCTGCAGCAGGGAACCTGTGATGCCTTTCTGTTTGTCTGATTACAGAACAAAACCAACTTCATCAGCTTCACCTGTAACATGTTGATGAGACAGAAACGAGACTCCCTGGAGGACGATTTACATGACATTTCCACACAAAACCTTTTCCTTTGCATTCATACAACAGTAGAAAGAAAAGCATCTCTGTGTGGGACCAGAGACCATGTAGCGCACATACCAGGCCTTTAGTAGGCGATAAACTTTGCAAAGACACTTCCAGGTGTGTACCACCTCCTCAAAAGCCCAGAAACACAACCCAGGAACAGAATCCTCCCTGTCTTATCTGTGTAACCGTCCGCTTCTACAGCGCTGCACTGATTATCCGGAGCATGCAACACTGGTGGTGTTAATGTTCCACCACAAACAGGTTTCTCTTCAACGGGCCGAATAAATGAAAAAGCTGCAGCAGCGCTAACATGACGAGGAGTCCGTCGCCGTTGTGCTTTTCGTGGGTAAAGCCGAGTCTGAGTGTGCGGAAACGTCATCGCCACCTAAAGATTCCAGTTTACGCAGACTGGACTCGCCCTCGTTGCCGGAAAACTTCACTCTGGAGGCCCTGGTCGCATCTCTGCTGTTCAATCCACCCAAAACTCTGTCACCATGGAAACGGAAGGCCAGAATGCAACTTTGTTTGCATTTTGCTGTCTCGGTGTGATCAAACCAGCCAAGCATAGCCTTTGTGTGGTTTCAGGTTGTCAGACTAAACATGGCCAGAGTGTAATGTCCTGTTTCCCTGGCAACGTGCCACATAAAACCCCAAATTTTCCCCTTCGAACGGTCTTCTGGGGTGTTTTAACTTACAAAGAGACTAAAAATGCCCATAAAAACAACTTTGTAGTTACTAAGAGTCTTTCAGACTTTTAAATGAAGCATTTTCTACGATCGGCCTGACTTTAGCATTTTATTCATACGTCACTCCAGTCTGGAACGCCGTCCACTTCCAGACCTGATTAACCAGCGCCGCTCCGCTTCCGAGACAGTCTCTGGCTTTAGCGAAGATCTAGTAGCATCTGAAACAATGAAGCTGCTGCTGCTGCGGCTGCTCATGCGACGCACCCAGAGGCGTGTTTGAGAGAGGAGGAAAAAAAGAGGCTACGCGGCGCAGCTGAAGCTGGAACTGAGGACGGGTCTGACCAAACCATGACTCCTGGATTACATTAAGATATCAAGGAATTGTTTCAGAATATGGGCCCTTTAAAAAGAGTGAAGACTGACATAGAGTGAAAACTGCCTCCATGTAGATGGGACAGGGAACAATGAAGTGTAGTAGTAGTAGCAGTAGCAGTAGTAGTAGTAGTAGCAGTAGTAGTAGCAGTAGTAGTAGTAGTAGTAGCAGTAGTAGTAGTAGTAGTAATGGTAGTATGCCAAGCCTGTAGAGGGCGGTGAAGCTCAGCAACGACATAGCCAACGTGTGGACCACATCCTCAACAGACCTGAAGACAGAACAAGGAGATTTCACTCTAGAACCCGTTCTCAAACCTCTCCTGTTACCGTGGCAACAACAGGCCAAAACTTCACAAACTTTTGTGTTTGCCTAAGAAACACTGTAATTCAGTTCAGTTAACTTTATCAGTACCTGCAGGTGCATTTGGTTTGAGTGATTCATACGACAATAAACACCAGAAAACCAGGGAGCAGAGAAGAAGTTCACCGTGGTGTCTTCACCATCAATAATGTGCATCCCTGCTGCACATGGACCCTGCAGGCCAAAGGATCAAAGCGTGAACCAGCAGCATTACATCATCAGCAGCAGCAGTAGCAGCGATCAAGAGCTGACTTGTCACTCAACATCTTTGGTTGTGGCTCCAACGTGAGTCTGAGAAGCTTAAAGATGTTCAGATGCTGCTACAACTTCTACTGAGCAGCAGGAAATGCCAACGCAACGCCGCCAACACACCAAAACGAACCAAAAAACCTGAGGAGAATGATGTCATGAACGAGTTTGAATCCAATAAAGAAGATGTCGACGGAAGCTGTGTGTCCATAACACACGTGGTAGTTTTAGCTACGCTTGTTGAAAACTCCAGAACACAGAACCACCACGGTGACGTTTAGATAGCACTGCAGAGAAATGACGACAAGGCCGTCAACACGCGCACAAGAACGCTGACAAGCAAAGTTCTTCTGGTGATTTACGTCTTTCATCAACATTCAAACGCAGTTTTAGAAAAACCGAGTTTGAAGCAGCTGGGATGTGAATCAGCAACGAGACCATGGTCCTCACCCGGAAAAGTGTCCTCTCCAGGTCAGGGGTGAGGTCCCGCCCCAGGTGGGGGAATTCAAGTATTTCTGGGTCTTATTTGTAGGATGGAGCGGGGGATGGACAGACGGATCGGTGCGGCATCTGCAGTGATGAAGACTCTGCATCGGTCCGTCGTGGTGAAGAAGGAGCTGAGCCAGAAGGCGAAGCTCACGATTTACCGTCCATCTACGTTCCCACCATCCTGATTATGTAATTAAACAGAAAAATAAAGTAAGTTTCAAAATTAAATTAAAAGACTATTATTTAGCACGTAACTTTGATTGTTAAGATATTCTAATTAATGAAAATGATTATCTGATTTTAAATTAACTGTTTATTTCAATACATTCAGATTTGTTGGTGGGTCATGGCATCTTTGACGGTGACACTTCATAATGTGTATTAATATATTTCATTTATTTCTTTCAACGATGATTCAAGGTAGGAGCTTGTGTTGCGTGTGTTTTAGTTTCTGTATGTATGTCTTAGCATCATATTTGTGTTTTTTATGTGCCGTATGTTTTGTAAAAGTTTGTTTTCATGTATTAGGTGTGTATTTTATGTATTGTCATTCATGGAAGTTTTAAGACCCCAGAAAGAATAGCTGCTGCCCTGCAAAAGCTAATGGGGATGTTAATAAACAAACAAACAAACCTTTGGTCACCAGCTGTAGGCTGTGACCGAAAGAACGAGATCGCGGGTACAAGCGGCCGAAATGAGTTTCCTCCGCAGGGTGGCCGGGCTCTCCCTTAGAGATGGGGGGAGGAGCTCGGTCATCCAGGAGGGACTCAAAGTAGAGCCGCTGCTCCTCCGTATATAGAGGAGCCAGATGAGGAGGCTCGGGCATCTGGTCAGGATGCCTCCTGGACGCCTCCCTGGTGAGGTGTTCCAGGCACGTCCCGCCAGGACAAGACCCGGGGGAGACCCAGGACACGCTGGAGGGACTACGTCTCCCGGCTGGCCTGGGAACGCCTCGGGATTCCCCGGGTAAGCTGGTGGAAGTGGCCGGGGTGAGGGAAGTCTGGGCTTCCCTGCTTAGGCAGCTGCCCCCCCCCCCCCCCCCCCCCCGCGACCCGACCCCGGACATGCAGAAGAAGACGGTGCAGTCATGTTTTCCATTGTTTACTTTTTAATGGTTCTCCGCTCCTGCCGGGATCCTTTTCATGTTTTATGTAGAGAACTTTGACTGTCTTGTACATGAAATGTGATTAACTATTAAACTTCTCGCCTCACAACATTCATAAGCCATTCGGCCCGTTTCCATGGAGACCACAAACCTGGTCACTTCTGGTGCTGTCAGATACACTATATTGCCAAAAGTATTCGCTCATCTGCCTTGACTCACATATGAGCTCAAAGCCCTGTTTCCACCTGCAGATCTGGGGAACGGAATATGTCAATTTCACGTTACATCCACACAGCAACTGTCCCCTTACCCTAAAGGGGGAGTATTAACCAGATAGGGCTGCTACGTGATTGCATGACATCATCACAGTGCAACACCCTTTAACTAAAGCACCGCACCACACGTGACAGAAACAAAGGGGTCATTCCTGCTTTTTTTATACCAGGTCACACGGTAAGTGATATATTTTTTCAACCAATCAACGGATCGGGTTGGACATAAGATACCTGTCTCAGTTTTTATGTTTGGAGATGCAAAAAAACATAGCCTGATCCGGCCCGACCCAGACCCACTGGTGGAAACAGGGCTTCAGTAACATCCATTCCTGATCCAGAGGGTTCAATATGACATTAGTCCACCTTTGCAGCTAGAACAGCTTCATCTTCTGGGAATTCTGTCCACAAGGTTTAGGAGTGTTTCTGGGAATCTTTGACCATCTTCCAGAAGCACGTTTGTGAGGTCACACTGATGTTGGACCAGAAGGCCTGGCTCTCAGTCTCCGCTCTGATTCATCCCAAAGGTGTTCTATGGGGTTGAGGTCAGGACTCTGTGCAGGCCAGTCCAGGTCCTCCACACCAGACTCTGCATCCAGGTCTTCATGGACCTGCTTTGTGCACTGGTGCACAGTCATGTTGGAAGAGGAAGGGACCAGCTCCAAACTGGTCCCACAAAGTTGGGACATGGAATTGTCCAGAATGTCTTGGTATGCTGAAGCATTCAGAGTTCCTTTCACTGGAACTAAGGGGCCAAGCCCAGCTCCTGAAAACACCCCCACACCATAATCCCCCCTCCAACAAACCTTACACTTGGCACAATGCAGTCAGACAAGTACTGTTGTCGGGGCAACCGCCAAACCCAGACTCCTCCATCAGATTGCCAGATGGAGAAGCGTGATTGGTCCTCCAGAGAACGCCTCCACTGCTCTAGAGTCCAGAGGCGGCTGCTTTCCACCACTGCATCCACGCTTTGCATTGCACTTGGTGATGTGTGGATGGATGCAGCTGGTCGCCATGGAAACCCATTCCATGAAGCTCTCTATCACTGTTCTTGATCTGATCTGAAGGCCACATGAAGTTTGGAGGTCTGTAGTGATTGACTCTGCAGAAAGTTGCCCACCTCTTCCCACTATGAGCTTCAGCATCACTGACCCGCTCCATCAGTTTATGTGGTCGACCACTTTGTGACTGACTTGCTGTCGTTCCCAAACACTTCCATTTTTTTATAATACAGCTGACAGTGGAATATTTAGGAGTGAGGAAATTTCACCACTGGATTTGTTGCACAGGTGGCATCCTATCACAGTTCCACGCTGGAATTCACTGATTCCTGAGAGCGACTCATTCTTTCACACATTTGTAGAAACAGTCTGCATGCCGAGCTGCTTCATTTATACACCTGTGGACATGGAAGTGATGGAACACCTGATTCTGATCATTTGGATGAGTGAGCAAATACTTTTGTCAATATAATGTATTTTCTGCTGATCTTTTGAGCAAGTGCAAAAACTGCATCCCCAGATTAGCAGCTAACGCTACGTTGCTGTCAGATTCCCGGTGGTCGCATAGACAGGTCCAGGAAGTGATGTCACGATGTACAAACTCTGAAAGGAATCCACTGGAAAATGTAGAACAGAGTGTTTGGAGCATGACATTTCAGATGTGGATGGAGACACATCAGATCTGATTATTAAAGTAATCTGATTACTGTCAGTGATGTAATTATGATGGCATGTTAACGGGCTCATTATGAGAGGTGATGAGGAGGAAGGAGGACATAGAAAAAGGATTTGATAGATGCTGCAGGTAAAGAAGAACCACTGCAGGACCAAAGTGGTAACAGACTTCAGGACAGGCGACACCTGGAAGATGAAACACTGATTTAAAAGAGGCTGGAGAGTTTTTAGGTACTTCGAGAGAATTTGATTGTGAAATGAACGTGAGATTGGAAGATGTTGGGCTGTTTATCATCAGAGGAGGCAGCCAGATGACTTACATGTACACACAACAACATAAAGCATGTGCTGTTTACGGTTGGCTTATAAATACAAGGCCGGACAGCGAGCGGCCGCTCCACAGCCAGAACTCATCCTGTTTGTTTGACTTGGCCGGAGACCCTCTCAGGGCTTCCTCGGTTTGGATCCACATCAGGGCTAAAAGCGTCAGCTCTCTGAATCACGCCGTCTATTTTCAGCCTTTTTCACTTCCTGCTAATAAAAACAAGACGGCTGTGACGCCACACGCTGACCGCACATGCTCGCCGTGTTTTTGTGTCACATTGCGAGTAGGTGGGTGTCAGAGAGATCTGGACGAGATGAAGGCTGGAGATGGAGCTGTGGGGTGATGAGCTGCGTGGGAGACGGTGACATCGTTGTCATGATCACCACATTCAGCTGAAGTGTTTATTTCTGATGAGGGTGTTAAAGTCAGGCCAGCAGGCTGCAGCTCGCTGGGAAGCATCATGAGTCCTGTCCGTCCACGTCAGGGATGATCGGATGCTTGTCCTTCCTGCTCATTTTAACCAGAAATAAAAAGACATCTTGAATAACTTAACTGTGCTCGCTCATTTAGAGTTAAAACAACATGCCTGCAAAAGAAACACCAAAAAGTTAGAAATTTCACAATAAAAACAAGTTGTAAACAGACAGAAATGAAAAACACAGAAAACACACAAAAAAATGGAGCAGAAAACTTGATTATCTGTGATTAATCACGACAAATCACATTACACTTCAACAATGAGTTCACAAGTCTTATTGAGCCCTTTTCTATTAAAGTTCTGCAATACAAAGAAATGTTCGGCAACTTTTGGTTTGCAAACATTTTTAATAAGGTTTCGTTCACACGGTGACGATCAGAGGAGAAGACGCGAGAGTGGCGTCTCATCTTCATCTTTTTATCTGCGTTTACACGATCGCGTCATGAAGAAATCTGCGTGCAAACGAGGACGCAAGAGTGTGTGGAATTCGACCGGATCTGCACGCCAGGCCGTTAGGTGGTGCTGTGATGGAACTCCACCGTGTCCGCGTGCATGCGTATAATCTACCTTAGATCTGCTGGTTTACGTAGGTTACGTACATTGTTGTTTGTCCTGTTCGTGTCTGACATCAACGTGCATGCGATGTGAGCCTGGCGTGAGCAGGTTCATCATCATTTTTGCATTTTGGACCGTGCAGACGAGAACGTAACAGCGTCGCATCTTCGGGAATTCCACTTTGGAACGAGTCTTCAGATTTTTCCATCTTCAACCCAGAATAACGCCGTTGCCGTGTGAACGAAAGGCACTTCCGATTAAATATTTTGCCATTTTCACCCACAACTGTCCTGGTGTGAACTGCCCCTAAATCTGCTTTTTAACAACAACAGTTAAAATATTTCTTGTAAATATAAGGGGCCATGTGAGGAAAAATGAATATTTGTGACAAGCAAAGATGAAAATTTCAGGATTCATCAATTAAAAGGAAACGAGTCATAAGTTTGAGTTTTAAAGATGATTAAAGCTAAAAATGTTGATTAATGAACACGTTAATGTGAATAAACCGGTCTGGTGGTTTCTCTCTAGTCCAGGTTTTTCTTGGTCTGTATTGTAGTTCTTCCTGTTTCCTGCCATGTGTTTTTTCTCTGCAGCTCTTATTCCGGTCTGTCCGGTAAACATCTCGCTCCAGAACAAACCCAGAAAGTTTCTCAGACCCGGATCCCGACCAGCTACCTCCAGACCAGGTGCTGATGAGCACGGACCTGTCCCACCAAACGGGACCAGAGCTTTCATGGTCCGGTCTGGACTGCGAGCGCTGAACCGGGCTCAGTCGGCTTGTGTGTGTGTGTGTGTGTGTGTGTGTGCGAGCGCGCACATTGTGATGCATGTGTGAGGTGTGTATATTCTCCATGCACATGCTTCCTTTGCAAACATGGTCTCTGTGTGGGAAAAAGCATACACATGGTTCATGCATCCGGCCCCTGGTCTGATCAGGGTCACCGACCCCCCTCCCGCTGCTTTGATCTCCCTAATAAACAAAAATAAATCTGTAAATAGGACAATGAATCCCCCAAACTGATGCAGTTATCAGGTTTTAGCTCCATCATAACACCAAACCCAGCGCTGACGTGGGTGAAACTTTGTCCTACAGGGATGGAAGCATCTTTGTAACCCACAAGGACACGAGCAGATCAGTGTCTGGATGGAAACACTGTGACTCTCCACCATCACAACCACCACCAACACACACAGGTGAGGAGCTTCACTCCTGGATAGCGATGACGTCCATTTCCATGTTTCCTGCAGAAAAAAAAAGAAAGGAATATACATATACATATATATATATATATATATATATATATATATATATATATATTTGTGTGTGTGTGTGTGTATATATATATATATATTCATATTCACATGTCACATGTCAGGTCATGGATGGATTAGGCAATGCTGAGTCATTCCTTTATAGAAAATATAGCGGTGTGTTTAGCTTATGGTAGCTAATGCTGACTCATTCCTCTCGTCACCTTATTTTGGGAACTTGCGAGGGCGGCGCTGTTTGAATTCTGGTTGCATCGACATTTCCGGTTGCTAATCGCATCCATAGCAATTCAATGCGATTTCCTCCGGCGTATCGCTGACACGAAACAGTTCTTTAACCACGACGAAGGTTATTTCTGCTTTTACCGAATATTGTGGCCGCTGTTAGGGTTGCTGCCTCCCTGTAAATAGGCTACAATAAGGACCCACCACCACCCTCTCCCTCCCTCCTGCTTGAATAATTTATCTTATAGACTAATGCGACGAGTGTTTTGTGTGTTGCGCCATCTTGCGGCGCCACCGTTGCAACAGTGACGAGTCCCAATGACCTCGTATCTGCATACATGGAAAGCAGCGTGAATGTCTGGATTTACAACGTTGGACAGTGGTCTAAGGTCATGATGACGTATAGGTATGTTTTCCAAAGATCTATAAAGTATTCTGACTTTTTTTTTTTTATTTTACATCGGAGCATTAATTTAAACTATTATTCATCTCCAAAAACTGGCTTTAATGACAAGCCACACTGGAGTAACACACACATCTCACGATTACTTTTCAAAAGTTTAAAAAACTTAACCCTTTCAAAGGTGATTACTATTTTATTTTCTCCCATATTTGGCTTTTGGTATTGTTTCAGGACTGTACAGACCACGTAGCTTCACATGTCCTGCAGATGAAACTAAAGGCTGCAGGACACCGTCTTCCTGATCCGTTTGTGTTTCTGACTGAACTGGTTTTATTTTCTGGTCCCAACATTGCCCTGATCAGAGCAAATAACCTGATATTTCACAATATCTCCCTGATTAGTTTTTAACTCTCAGCAACACCACAGCTGTCTCTGTTAGCATTAGCTAGCATGAGAACGATATGCAATGTGTCATTTTTGGGAGAATACGGAAATAAAGTGTCAGATTAATGAGTGTTCACCATAATTTACCGTGTTTTTGTTGTTGGGGATTAAATCCAGTGTTTTCTCCACCGTGGCAGCAAGTTATTCCTCCTCTGCTCTGATTGGCCGATATTCCTCCCCGATACGAACACACTGACATCAGTGGACGGAGCAGCACCGTCCACTTTTGTCACAGACGGCAGAAATCTTCATGAAATAAATGTCCGTGATCTTCTTCATCACTTATTACCACAATAAAGTTTCCTCTGATGTTCCAACAACCAGGAATGTGACGTCCTTCCAGATTTCCTCCATGTTGGTCAGAAAAAAGTCTGATTCTCATCTGTTCTCATTACACATGTCCAGAAACGCTCCCCAAGCAATGGTGGACGGTCTAGTTGTGGCGTTTGGCCGGATTAGTCTATAAAATAACTTTCTCCTTTTTTTCCCCCTTGTAAATCTCAGTGTCTTGCTTAGTACTAAATATTTTAATATCAGCTGGTCTGTGTAACATCTCTGCAGCAACCTGATCTCAGCCTGTTGAAATGATCACAGCTGATCTCAGCGACATATCATGTTCATACAAACTCATACCTCTAAGCCGAACTCATGCGGATTTATACTGTAGCATTTATTTATTTTATCACGTATCATAACCCGAAATCTGAATTTGGCAACTAGTTAACCATACTTTCATGTTAGCATCAGGGGAATTATTTATTATTATGCTACAATACGAAGCATAAACCAGGGGTGGCGTCTTTAATACTTGCACACGTTACTGGACTCTTCCAACCTGCACAGATTTAACGCCACACACTTGACAGTATTAAAAGACCGATCACACATCTCATCTCTCTTCTGATCTGTGTGTGATGTTCACTACGTAGCACCACATGCTAATCGAGTTTACAGCAGCGTCACGTTTGTTTAGTTTCTTCCCAACTAAGTCACTGCATCTCGCTACGTGGGCGACCATGTTTTTGAGTGTAGCGAACAGGAAATGCTGACACAACTCCGGAAGACAAGGACGTTTAGAAGTGGGCGGGGCAAAATAGGGTGAATAGAAAACATAGCGGTCTGATTAGCTTATATGACTGTTTTCAAACACTTAAATGGGCTGACATGAAGGAACATTTCCCCAGACTGGGACTCTGTAACCTAACCAGACTAACATAACCTACATCTAACAACAGAAAAATGACTTTAGGTGAAACTTGCAGCCTGTTTCCTCAGACTGGATGTTGAGTTTTTGCAGCTGAAACTTTGGTTTGTTTTGGCAGAAACAAAAGTTGATTTTTATTGCTGCATTTTTCCTCTGTGTGGAAGTGAAACATGTTTAGTATCTGAGGCCAGGAGAGTTCAACATTACAGATAGTTTCATGTTTTCATTCCCTGCCTGTGAGCTGTGAATGGTTTGGTTTGTGTTTGGTTTGGTCATGTGATGATGGCTGGCTGCATGTGTCAAGTGTAAATAAATCATATCAAATGGAATAAATAGGTGAAAACAGAGAAAAATGTAAGGAGTGGATTTTTGCCCAGCGTAGCAGAGTAGGCTTTCAACAAAGTAAGCGTTGACTCAAGTAAAAGTGAGTCTGGTGCAGCAAAGCTGGAAGGACAGTTCTAGTCAGGCTAGCTGTGAGCTCGCCCACGTTGAGAACGCCTGTTTCCATCTTCAGTGACCAGCAGTGGACATCTCCCATAGATCAGCCACAGGAACTAAGATGAGATTTATAAAATCTGAAAAAGGCTTTTTTCCTTTGAAAACACAGGAATATATTAGTTTCCCACAGTGAATGATTTGAGCTGCTGTTATACCTCATTTTGTAAAGTTTAACTCGCTGTGATCAGCCCAGAAAAACTTGGATGATTCAGATCATTCACAAATACTCTTAGCTTACATGTTTCACATGTTCTTGAATTATTGAGTCAGCATAAACAATACAAATGTTTATTACAATCTTATTAGGCTGTTGTCTTGCCCCCTGGATGCACAAATATCCAGATTATAAAACATCAGCACACCGACTGCCGGTTGAGCCAATATTCTGTTTTTAAAACTGTTTTACAGGAAAGTTCAAAATCACGAGGCTGTATCTGCAAAAAGACGTCAGGTCAGACACGTATTGGGATGTTTTGTATGCTAAATAATGTGGACAATGAATTTCATTCATAAGTTTTACTTTAGTAAAAAGTATATATATTATTATTATTATTACTATTATTATTATTATTATTATTAATATTATTTTAAAGCGTTAATTCAGACTGCACATGGCTGATAAACACTAAAGAGACGATTTCCCCGTGTGTGTTGAGGAATAGCCTACTATCTTCTGGGCATTGTCGCTAAACACATAGACATCGATAGACCCAGCATTCGCGGGTTTGAGACGTGCCGACAGAGCGGCCATCTTGGGTCAGACCAGGCTGCCGTCAGAGTGAATGCGTGCCTGTTGAGGAAAGTGGTATTTCTCATGTTCAGACCTGCTTAACCCAGTGAATTTTCAGCCGATTTCTAGATAAATGGACTGACTGAAAATGCCTTCCTTTACGGGCTGCACAGGACTATTTGACTGAATTAAAGGATTGCATAACTTTATATATGACATTTTGTTTATGTATTGACAGTGGCAAACCTGCAAAGCATCTCCACTTTTCTTCAAATGGAGGAATATAAACCAGATCTTGCGTGATTATATACATTGTGTGTGTGTGTGTGTTTATGTGTGTATGTATATATATATATATATATATATATATATATATATATATATATATTATATATATATATGTATGTATATATATATATATATATATATATATATATATATATATATATATATATATATATATATATTGTGTGTGTTTTTTTATTCTTTTATTTGTTATTAAAACACTATAAGCCTGACACAACAATTAAATGTAATTAATTAATAAATCAGTTAATGATCAAGTAATTCATTCACATTTATTAATAATTCATTCATAATGTTAATTAATCCATTATTATTAATTTATTGAGTTATTAGTTAATTTATTAATATTCATTAATAATATTCCTTATTTATTAAGAATGGATGAATTAATCATTCACTCATTTATTCTAAACTTTGTTAAATGTACACTGAATACATAGTAATACAAAAGAGTATGGGCATTACAAAGGAAAAGGAAAGAAAAAGTAAAAAAAAAACCAGTGTCAGAACTTTGCATAAAAGATTCCAGAACTCTGAACAGTTTAATCAAGTGAATAAAGTTTGACTTTGTTCACTTAGTTTAAATTGTTTTTGTTCTAAATAAATAAATGTTTTCCAAATAAATTTTTTCCAGTTTGTCTTGTTATTAAAATGGTGGAGCATTTAAGTGTTCATTTGTTATTTTATTTTTAATTGTCTTACATGTGATTAATCTGAGATCTGAGGACCTCCCATTCATTCTGACAGCAGTGTCTGACCTGTGGTCTACCCAAGATGGCCGCCCGATAGGCCATCAGCCTAGCGGCCAGCACGCCAAGGGTGCACGAATTCATGCAAACATTCTGCTGCATTCTGGGTAATGTAGTGTTTCTTCACGGCTGAAAAATAACCTGAAAGTAATTCATACTTAAAAGCATTTGAAATTATGCTGAGACGCGGGAATGTGACTGGAGTGACATCTGTTTCTGTTCACAGCCGCATTAAATGTTATTTGGAGTCATGATGCAAACTAAAGGATGTGACGATGACTACATATCCCACAATGCCCGAGGTGTAATCTGAAGCGCTGTGTGGTGCGGACGTGTTTGACAGCTGTTTAAAAATGGGGTTCAGAAGTCGAGCAGGTTCAGCGCTCAGTTCTTTGTCTTTTTCCTTCTCAGCTCCATTCTGGTTGTTGCGTGCGGTCGTGTTTTTCTTCACGCAAACACCCACGTATTAGAAGAACAATGATAATTAAATGAACGCGCGAAAAAGCAGAAAAAGTTTGAAATGAGAAGTGTGTAGTTGTCCGACCAAAGATCTGAGAAAAAACAAGAGGTCTCACTCTATAAGCCTACCATCGGTATAAAAACCATTCCTTTGTAAAAAAAAAAAAAAAGGAAATGATTTAATTATGACGCATGATTATTAACTGATTTACATTTTTACAAATTTCTGTTCACCATAAAGAATTTTTAATTTGAGCTAACAACTGATTCAATTCACATTATTTAACTTTTGTTTACAGTAAAGTTTGTTTTTTTAAAATTTTGTATTAGGCTCATTCTACATGGGTGCAATGACGACAAAAAAATTAAGTTTTTATTTTTAAGAATAGTATTTGTATAGTATTTTTGAGTTTCCTGTGATTATCAACCGTTAATCACAAAGTCGTCCAGCGCTCAGAACGACTCCTTCAACGGAGTGCGTCATCTTCCTAATAAGAGATCTTTGGACCTAGCTGAGTAGCTACCGCTAGCTGCGACAAGTGGACCCGGGCAGCGGCGCTTCTCGCCTCGGTATGATGCCAGCCGACAGCACCATGACCTCCATCGTCCAGAGAATAGCTCGGCAGGCTCTGGTGACCTTCCGCAGTCCGCCCCGGCTCGGTGAGGAGGTCGGGAAATCTTTCCTGGAGAACCACAACACCTTGAAGAGCCTGATGACGGAAGTGCGGGCGGCGGACCTGAAGCTGGTCCCGCGGAGAGCCGACACCAGCTCGCCCCGTCCGCACCCGTACCACCACGGGGTGCCCCCGGTCACCTACATGCACATCTGCGAGACGGACCAGTTCAGCATGGGGGTGTTCCTGCTGAAAAGCGGCGCCTCCATCCCGCTGCACGACCACCCGGGCATGCACGGCGTGCTGAAAGTCCTGTACGGCAAGGTCAGGATCAGCTGCTTCGACCGGCTGGAGCGGCCGGGGGGCAGCTCGCAGTCCGCGCCCCCCCTGCCCCCGGCACAGGTGGGCGCGCTGCGGCGCTCCGTGCTCCGCTCCTCCGCGGAGTACACGGAGGAGAGCGGGCCCTGCGTCCTCTCCCCGGACCGGGACAACCTGCACCAGATCGACGCGGTGGACGGGCCGACGGCGTTCATGGACATCCTGGCCCCCCCGTACGACCCGGACGAAGGCAGAGACTGCCACTACTACCAGGTTCTGTCCGAACCGGAGCATAAAAACACGGAGCAGAAGGAGAAGGAGGTCTGGCTCATGGAGATCTCCCAGCCTCCCAGCTTCTGGTGCGGAGGGGAGCCTTACCCGGGCCCGGAGGTCTGCCTCTGATCCCCGGCGCCCCCGCAGCCGCCGTACGGCCTCCGGCCCCGGGCTGATCCGGTTCATGGTTGAGCCAGAAGGCGCTGTTTTATTGGACTTGTTTGGACCAGAACAGTCTGAAGGATTTCTCACTGACCCCAAATCTGAGGTGAAATTTGGGCTTTAGTCCTGACCCAGAATGTAGTTTCCACCGCAGGACGGGAGGGGGGGGGGGGGACCTGGTTCTGGTTTACATGTTGAAGCTGCCCTGCAACACCTGCACCTGCTCCTCACTGCGAGGGGAAGCGCGAGCCGCGCGGCGCGCGGAGCTCATCCTGTCTGAGATCCTCTGCAGAGATAATCTGAACCTCACGCACGTTCCCGCACCCGCAGGACGGAGATGCAAATGTCCGCTGCTTCAGACCAGATCCTGCTTCAGCCACCTGGAAACTTCCTGAAACAAACCTCCGTTTTTCAGGAAGCGGGAAACTGGCGGTTCGGACTTCGCACCGGTGGATTGTTGGATGGACAAAGTTTCAATCAAAGCGGCTCAGGTGCAAAAGGTTAAACTGGAGTTACTGGTTTCAGGACAGACAGACCACCAATCAGCAGGAAAGATACCAAGAAGCGACGAACGTTTTTTCATGCTGCGTTCAATAACAGTCAGGAATTCGGAACTTGTGATTCTGTTTTGCTTTTCTTTTGTTTCCTTTTTTAAAATCTGGACATTTATACACCACATTTTCAGCTCAGTGCACGTGACCTTCAGTTTAACCCACGTGGGTCGACAACTTCCGACCTTTCAGGTCGTTGCAGGACAAAAACAATCCCCCAAACTGCTTTAATTCATTTTCTTTTTCACTGTTTTCTCTTATATCCCAAAATTAACTGAAGTCTAAAAAAAACACCTTCATATTTAATAATTTAAATCCTTGTAACGCTTTCCATGACTATTTAATTATTTAAAAACACTAAAAATGCTATACTTTCCATAAAATGCATTTTTGGGAACTCATTTTCAGTCTTAAATTTACTAAAAATTAGTTTTAAAAATTACTCTTAAATGCCCTCCATGCCCTACAAATATGGAAAATAATTTATTTGCTGTTTTGTTTTTAAGCAAAAAAACGATAAAATCATGTTGTCAAGCTGGGCTTATTTTAATAATTTCATAGTTGGTATTATTTTTAATAAGTGTGAAGCTGATTTAGCAATTCAGGCTAAATAAAAAATAAATGTACAGGAATATTCGTCCAATGATTTTCAAACAGTTTTTGGGACTTTTTGTCCTCTAATGATCTGACAGGTGGTAAATTTGTCCTGTTGACCTTAAAGAACGATATAAATTGTAATTTAAAGTTCTTGAAGAGAAACTTTCTCCCGTCTGGAGAAGCAACCAGAGCGAGCAGAGGCCAGAAACTGAGCCGAAAGCCGGAAGAAGTCGCCAGCCGGCAGTGGCCCCGTCACCGTGCACATACAAGCTGCCTTATTTATTCCACACAGTTATCTTTCTGCGTGTTTTCATGCTTCAGCGCCCAAACATTTCCTCACTTTGAGATGTGATGGAGAATTTCAGACTCTGGCCTGGACCTTGAATGCAGCATTGAGCTGTCCTGGTGGATGCTGCAGCTCAGAGGTCTGCTGATGCCTTTTATCCGTCTTCCTGCTTCAGGCTTTGTGGTGTTTGTTCTGGCTGGTTGAAGGGACCCTTCCTGAAGAACTGCAGGGTTTTTCTCATGATGATGGAGGAGTGTAGAAGCTGGAGAGAAGAGCCGAATCCTCAGGGCTTTGTTGCATTTTGAGACGTGCAGTAAATCAGGCCTCAGCACAAACACTAGAAGTTAGAGAAATGAGTTTTCTGTGTCCAGAAATGATGTTAAATCTATGAAATGTGATTAAAGATCTGAAATATGGTTCACTCTCAGTTTGAACTTATTCAGAATGAAGTTGGTTGAGTTGAATTTATGGTTTTATGATGATTTGCAGCTCAAACAGAAACTTAAAAAGCAGAAAAAGCAACTTGACTTGAGTTTGATTTACTTAAATCAGTGAAATTTGTTCAAACTCTGGTTTTGACGTCGATGCTGCTGCAGCCACGATGTGGCAGGTGGAGAATTTACGAGTCTGGACATTTTCAGCATCCCAAACCTGGGTGTTCTGTTAATAAAGTTATTTAAAAAGAAATACAAACACTAACTCGTCAACATGTTTTATTCCCTGTTGAACCTAAACAAGATATTTCATTCCCAGCAGAAGATAAACAAGATGTTTTATGGCCAGTAGAACGTAAACAATACATTTTGTTCCCAGTGGAAGATAAACATGTTTTATTCCCAACATGTCGTAAAAAGTTGGGACTAGAGCAGTCAAAGGCTAGAAAACAGGGATGCATGATATAATCGACCCCCTATTGGTATCGGCCTTAAAACTGAGTATCGGACATCGGCCACCCCACCGATATTTAACCGATATTTAACCGATTAGCCCGCTGTTTCTAAAGTCTAAAAAAAAAAAAACCCTTATTCTTCAAAAACTTCTTTTTTACAGACTTTAAAACGTCTAAAGACTAGGGGTGGGAAAAAATATTGATTCTAAAATATTGCGATATTTTCATAAGCTGATATCATGTTGACATTTAAAAATGCAGTATCGATCTTTTACTAACAAAATCTCACGATATTTCATCGTTCTGTAACGAAATTTCATGAGAATTCAGGAAATATAGTGATATTTTGAAACAACGAAATCTTGCAAGATTTTGTAAGTAAAATAGATCCGATACCCCATTTTTAAATATCGATTTGATATCAGAATTTGAAAATATAATATTTCAGTGTATCGATATTTTTCCCCACCCCTATTTATCAAAGTGTCGGAAATGTATAACAAAACTGCTATTTGCAATGACTGCTGGTTTTTTTCAGCCTTGATATCGGTATTGATATCGATCCCATGAGTTTTAAAGACACACAACGGAACTTTTAGCAGTTTTCTCAATGACGCGCTCCCCATTGGCGGCTAAACCAGTATATCTTGTATCGTACCTGTACTGTGATTCACTCCAGCCAGTAACAGACAGTCTTATCTTGACTCTTGTTCTGTCCCTTCCTCTCTCTTCTTTTTCTCTCTTTCTCCGGAAATGTTTCGTTTGATGTTGGTGTGACATCAGAGAGAGTCAGAAACGCAGATTTTTAAGGTCTAAAAGTTACATTGTGTGTCTTTAAAATATCGGATATCATCCAAAAATTCCAATATTGTGCATCCCTAGAAAAGTAACAATAGGAGACTTTAACAACGAACTGGTTTAATTGGGAACATGTCAGTAACATAACTGGGTATAAAAGGAGCATTTCACAGAGGCAGAGTCTCTTCAATAGAAAGATGGACAGAGGTTCACCAATCTGAGAAAATAAAAGTTCTGGAACAAGTTCAGAAAAAATGTTCCTCAGACTTTGAAGATCCTCCATCTACAATCTAGAACATCCAGGAGGAATCTCTGTATGCAGGGGACAAGGCTGGATGCTGGTGATCTTTGATGCAGCAGGAGTCTCTGGATCTTCATCGTGGATGAGATTTTCCTTAAAGGTGCCATGACATGAACCAGTTTTTACTGCTATGTCGTCACTCCTTTAAAGTTCAGTTCCACAAAACTTTCCCTGAGCGTGGAGGGAAAAACATGCGTTTGTTTTTCAGGTAAATCTATCTTTGCTCATTTTTTTATGATTCATGCATATAAAGGATTCCATAAAATGGAGGTGACTGATGCTCAAAACAAAAATCAGTTTGTTAGATTACAAAGATGTCTGAGTGACGTAAAGACCTGAATGACTGAATTTTATGCTTCTAAATTCAGACAAGACCGAGGTTCTAGTCTTTGGACCTGAAAAACTCAGGACTAAATTATCTAGCTTTATAGTTGATCTGGATGCATTAATTTGGCTTCCAGCACTACAGTGAAGAATATTGGAGTCATTTTTGACCAGGATTTGTCTTTCAACTCCCATATAAAACAGGTTTCTAGAACCGCCTTCTTTCACCTACGTAATATTGCTAAAATTAGGAACATCCTCTCTCAGGACGATGCAGAAAAACTAGTCCATGCTTTTGTTACTTCCAGATTGATTACTGTAATTCCCTATTATTGGGCTGCCCCAAATATGCCTGAAAAGTCTCCAGCTGATCCAGAATGCTGCAGCTAGGGTTCTGACTAGAACCAGCAGGAGAGATCATATTTCTCCAGTTCTAGCTTCTCTTCATTGGCTCCTGTTAAATCCAGGATAGAATTTAAAATTCTTCTTCTCACATATAAAGCTCTCCATGACCAAGCTCCATTATATATTAGAGATCTCATAGTTCCATATATTCCAAGCAGAGCACTTTGCTCTCAGACTGCAGGTCTTTTGGTAGTTCCAAGGGTCTCTAAGAGTAGAATGGGAGGCAGAGCGTTTGGCTATCAAGCCCCCCTATTATGGAATCAGTTACCAATAGGGGATTATCACGCTTTCCGGAACTCCCTGGTATTTGGGCACTTCCTCTTCCGGGCCATGTTAACGACAGCCGTTCCTGCTCTGTTATACTGTTTAAATCGGATAAACTCCAAACATACTTAAGTTTTCATTCCAGACTGAAGTGATACTGGATCAAAAGCTGGATCAAAGCGATCGATTCGCCGCGGTGAAGGGCCGAACTTTATAATAAAACACACGTTTGTTTGTCGCCGGTGGGGCACAACACCGGCACTTCACAGCATGCTAGCATTAGCCAGCTAGCGTTTACTGACGTGCTTAACATTGTGCGTCTTAAAACACACAAACATCTGAAAATCGGGTCTGTACCTCCCCGTTTCCAGTGGAACAACTGGGGACTGCCAAGAAAGGAGACGCTTTCAGATGCTTGTGTGTTTTCAGCCGCACAAAGTTAGGCACATTATCAAGCTGGCTAATGCTAACCTGCTAACAGTAGTCCGCCAGCTACTACTCTGTTAAACTTTGTAAATCGGATAAACGCCAATGCCAAGTTTTCATTCCAGACTGAAGTGATGCTAAGGAAGAAGTGGATCAGAACGACCGATTTGCCGCGGTGAAGGACCGAACTTTATAATCAAACGACACTCGTTTGTTTGTGGCCGGCAGCGCGGGCTGTGTCTCCCCCGCCAAAAAACTTTTTTTTTTATTTTCCCCCCACCCCCCCCCCCCTTCATTCACCCTTTCCTTCTCTCTTTTCTTTTTTGTTTAATTCTGATTGAGTATTTTTGTATTTTATATTTATAATTTATACAATAGCAATACCCCCCTTCCCTTTCCCCGCCATGGCCAGGACCCGCATACCCCCAAGTTCCTCAAGCTCCGTATCCCCCATTATCCTTTTTGGGGGGCGGGCCCCCCCCCCCCTTTAATTTAGTTAAACTTCCCCCTTTTTTTATTATTCTTATTGTTGGCTTCGCCCCCCCCTTATTATTCTGCTATTTTTAGTCTCTGCGGGACGTTCTTATGCCTGGGGCTCTTCCTTTCCCCTATCCCTGGCCCTTCCTCCCCCCCCCTCCTCTCCCTCCCTTAAACCCTCTGCCATTTTCCCTCATTTTCTTCTTCTCCTCTCTCAGCTTTCTGCTGATATCGTTGTATTTTTTGTTCTTCTCCCTTCTTCTCTCCCCCCCCCGTCCGGGCAAGTCGGCTACCCCCCCTGCCCGGGTTTCTGCTGGGGGTTTTCTCCCTTTTAAAAGGGTGTTTTCCTTCCCACTGTGGCCACCCCTCCGTGCTTGCTCAGGATGGGGGATTGGACCGGGTCAAGTCAAGATTCGATCCAATCTGTTGGTTTCCTTAACTAGACTATTATGAATCTGACCTGAACTTTTTCTGTCTGTTTAAGCTCCCTGAGGTGACACTGTCATGAATGGACGCTATACAAATAAAGTTGAATTGAATTGAATTTGAAAAAGGTCCATAAAAGTCCACAAAAACTTGGCAATATTCCTCCATATTGCTCAATGTAATCCAAGTGTCCTGAATGGGAAGCATCCATTTACTCAAAATGACATCATTTAGTATATTTTTATAGCCTAAACAGTACAATATCGCAATTCCCCGATGCGCATCCATGCGAGTTCACGACACTACGGAAGCCACAGCGTTCAGCACGTACTCTGTCGATAATGCAGGCGTAGAAGAAGAAATTCACTGTTTTCATTGTGCTAACGGTGCATTCCAGTTTTCTCGGGATTCTGAGCAGACGCGAGTTGGTGACATCATCACCAGGTGTTTTGCGTTCTAGTTGCACCAACTCGGGGAAAAATTACACATCTCCAAAACAGTCTGTTTATGAGCTACAACAGGTAGATAAAACACATTTCTAACTAGAAAAATAACACATACATTATAGCACTGTTACCATGACAACAACAGCCAATTTCAGTGTGTGTGATTTTATAAACAGCACATTCTCGCTGCATTTTAAAGAAAAAAAAGACCACTGTGAGACCATAAAATTCAATAACAACTCCGTGCTGTTAACTCTTTAAACTGATGAACAGAAAATGTCTTGTATAAAAGTTTAATGAACACAACAATGGTACTGGAAGCCGCCATCTTTAAATCTACAATCTCGGGGTCCTCTGCAAATTACGAGCTCGTATCTCAGAAAAACGAGTTCCAAGACAACTGGAACGCATAATAAGAGCAGCCAAGCTGCAGACGAACACAAGAGGGGCTGGTTGTTGGAAAGAAAGACAGAAAAAATGATGTCGGTTTGAGTAAATTATGGACGCGGCCCCACTCAGGACACTTGGATTACATTGGACGAGCAGTATGGAGGAATATTGACAAATTATTGTGGACTGGTGACCCCCACTAAATGAAAGTTGGGAAGCTACTAGCCTATTCTGCAATTTTTAGAACATACCTTCTCCCTCCAACACACCTGAATCAAATGTCTAATTCCCTCATGTACGTTGTTCAGCTCTGTAGAGGCCTGGTAACGAGCCATTCATCTGATTCAGGTGTGTTGGAAAAGGGACGCAACCAAAATGTGCAGGATAGTAGCTCTGGAGGACTGGACTTGGGCACCTGGTGTACATGGTTTGAATCATCCCATGTTAGCTCTGTGAGAAATATGTTGCATCACACTGGCAACCTGCTGGAAAGTTCAGGGCTACAGTGACCTGAATGTGGACTCCTCCCCTGAGAGCATCAGCTGAATGTCTCTGGGACTGTGGGGAGCCGAGCTCCCCTTGGCTCCCCTTGTATAGAACAAATGCAGTGAGAATGTGAAATTATGCAAACAAGGACATTTCCAGAATGAAATAGGTAATAAACACAAATCTTTTTAATGTTCTGGAATGAGTTCAAATAAATGAGAGGATGCCATGAGGACCAGCAACTCAACAAATCAACATTTATTTGCACTGACAAGAAGCAGCAGTTGCTTTCGTGCTGCATTAAAATCCTAAAACACAACAGAACAATGATTATTTTTTTCCTTTTGTCACATTCATCAGGTAGAAACGCGGCTCAGAAACCATCCAACAAACCTGCAGAACAGATTATCAGCTACAGTCCAAACAGGATGATTTACACCCCCCCCCCCCCCCCCCCCCCCCAAAGTGATGTCACTGCAGTCATCATACTGGTGTCAAATGTCTCCCTCCATGTTCTGATTTCTTCTGTCAACATTTGATGGTTCCAGTCTAATAATAATAATAATAATAATAAATAATATAATAATAATAATAACAATAATAGTTGGTCATTATCACTTCATCAGTGATATTTATCTTAATGTTTAATTTATAAAAAATGGACGTTTTAGTCCTTTTTATGCATTAAAGACAAAAGAAATCCACGAAGCTCGCGGCCCATCATGAAGTCCGGGTCTGGTCTAAAGTGGCCTGAGAGAGAACGAATTGGGCTCGTTTCTGCAGAAAAATGTGACGTCACTCTGAGATCAGGCCTCTGGAGGGCTGATTCTCAGGATTTTGGACTCATTTTTCCCGCCTGAATCCCTGAGAGGAGGATCCCGGACAGTCTGACCCACATCTGCTCCGGGTCTGTAATGTTCTGAGATGAATGCCCACATTTCCAGCTCTGCTTGTGTTTTACTGGTTTTTCTGCTTCTGGGTCTCCCTGATCTGGTTTTGGCTTGTAGAAAAGTCACTCTGTGAGGTGAGTTGGGCCTTCGGGGCCCAGCTGGCCGCTCATGTCCGGACCCCCGTGGTTCCCATCCAGGTGAGGAGGACTAGGACGCGGCGGACTTCTTCTCCCTCTGCCGCAGGTGGATCTTCATGTGCCGCCTCCTCTCGTCGCTGCGCGCGAACTTCCTCCCGCACTGCTCACAGGAGAACGGCTTCTCCCCGGTGTGCGTGCGGATGTGCGTGGTGAGGTGGTCGCTGCGGCTGAAGTTCCGCATGCAGATGCGGCACTGGAAAGGTTTGTGGCCGGTGTGGATGCGCAGGTGTCGGCTCAGCTCGTCCGACCGGGAGAACCGGCGGTCGCAGCTCTCCGCCGGGCACGGATACGGCCTCTGGTGGACCGGCGTCTTGCTCGGTCGGTTCGGGTACTTTCTGGGTCTCAGGATGGGCCTGAGGGGAAGGTTCTGGTGGCTGGGGAAAGCGGCGGCCATCGGGCCTTCAGCGGCCGTTGATGGCGCGCCGAGCGTAAAGTTCCTGATGGTGTTGAGGGGCGTGAGAGGCGGGGGCACCCGGAGGGGGTCCAGGCCGTACGGGAGGGCCTTCCTTTCCGGGAAAGCTGTCTGGATCTCCCGCTGGCAGTTCTGCTGATAGAAGCCTCCGTACTCCGGCATGATGGAGAGCAGCGCCGCGCCGTCCATGGCCGGTTTGGGCGCGGAGTTGTAGCCCTGTGGTGGATGGTAGGAGGCGGCGCAGGTGGAGGTGGCGAGGTAGCCCCCCACCCCCTGTTCCTGGTACATATCCCCGCTACACGAGTAGGATGGAGCCGGGTGGGGGTGGGGATGAGGGGGCGCGTACATGTGACTGAGGTCGGGCTGGCCGTGCGCCATGGCGCCGTCCGCTGCGTCTCCTCCACCTGCGTAAATGTCTGGCGATGCTGCGGGCGAGTGGACGGGTCCCGGGACGGCGATGTCCACGTTGATGACGTCTCCTGTCGTCCACGCTCCTCCCGCACCCCTGGACTCCACCGAGAACTTGCCAGTAAACGCCACAGGGTGCGCGCGTAAAGTTGCCGTGAACAGCGCCAAGTCGGCCTGGAGCTGCAGCTCGGGTGGGTTCCGGGTCTGGAACAGAAGATCACCTGGAACACAGAGATGGACAGAGGTGTGGACAGAGGGATGGACAGAGGGTTGGACAGAGGGGTGGACAGAGGGATGGACAGAGGTGTGGACAGAGGGATGGACAGAGGGTTGGACAGAGGGGTGGACAGAGGGATGGACAGAGGTGTGGACAGAGGGAGGCAGAGGTGGACAGAGGTGTGGACAGAGGGATGGACAGAGGGATGGACAGAGGGGTGGACAGAGGGATGGACGGAGGGATGGACAGAGAGATGGACAGAGGTGTGGACAGAGGGATGGACGGAGGGATGGACAGAGGGATGGACAAAGGGATGGACAGAGGGATGGACAGAGAAGCGGACGATGGACCACCTTACGCTGACATTTTTGTTGCAGTGAAAGTTTTTGAGTTTTTCTTCCTTCGTTTTTTTCTTACCGCTTCCACTCTGATCATGTCTCCCTTCATCTTCCTCCTCCTCCTCCTCCTCTACAGGCTCATCTTTAAAAATGAGTGATGTTTCTGAGCTGACGCACACGTCTTTGGGGAAAATATCTACAATACTGCGCAGAGATGCGGAAACTTCCTCAGCGACCTTCGCGGTCATTCCGTCCTCTCGTTAAATCTGATCTGGATCTGGAATCAGTTTTCCGTCTCAGTCAGTGTTTTCCTTCATTTTGTCTCGTGCTAAACCAGCTCCTTCACGCCGCACGATGCTTATAAAGGGATTCTCTGGGTCTCCCGTTACGTCACTGACCAAATATGGACTTGGTTTTTTTAAAAAAAGAAAAAAAGAGGGAACTCCAGAAATAGGATCTCGCCGTGACGACAAGTGAGATGGAAAGAAAGGATCTAAATATCATAAGATGTAAACTACAATTCCAGGATTTAACTTTCTGACTTTAGTGAGAAACATCAGCGCGAGCTTTGCGCCAGTCTAGCCCCGTTTTAAAAGGGGAAAAAATGAATTAATGAAATCTCCATCATACGGAATTCCGGTCGCACTTTCTCCATAAATGGAGGCTCCGGTGAGGCGACAGGAGCTCCGGCTGCGTATATGGCTGGTATCCGGGGAGAGTGTGTCTCAGACCGGCGTGTTTGGTGCCAGCTGAGCCCACACGGATCCCACAGACCCGTTTGTGATCTCACATCACCGCGTCCTGCTTTGATGGAAGGCGGAGATATGAGCAGATTCACGAGACAGTAAATAATTAAGTCGTTTTTCACCCCACCCTCTACCACCCCCATTTTAAATGTGTGGATAGTTTGATATAAAGAAAGTTTGGTAAATGAAGGCTGGCGGTGTAAATTCTGCATTAACGTGAGGGCTCCTCCCCCCCCCTCCATGGTACCGGACGGTCCACAGTTATGTTCATAAAGCGCGCGCAGAGGACAAGATTGTCTTTTCCTCAGAAAGTTAAATCTGGATACCAGAAGAGGAAAGAAATAAAAGAGAAAAGTGAAGGAAAGCAGCAGAGAGGTGAGCAGCATGTTATCTTAAAATGAAGGTCGTTTAAAGTTACTTTTAATTTAGCAACGATGCATATTAATCATCTGAAATTCATCAATGTACTCTATCTATCTATATACACATATACATATACATATACATACATATACATACATACATATACATATATATATATATATATATATATATATATATATATATATATATATATATATATATATATATATATATATATATATATATATATATATATACTGTATGTCCGTCTGTCTGTCAGACAGAAAACATCCGATGGCACTGATTGCCTCAAAGGGTTGCTCAACAAAATTTTTAGCTTCGGAGCCCCATCATGTTTGTTTATTTGTTTTATTTTTTGTGTTTGTTTTTAATATTTCTTTCTAATGGAAATTCAAGATCAGGATTTTCATCAAATTTTTATTTATTATAACTTTTGTCATTTTCATCTTATTTCGTCGCTAACAGCAAGTATAAACCGTAAAGCAGACCTTCATATCAGAGTCCGAAACAAAATGAACTGACCTGCATCACAACAGACAACAGTCAAAACCAGACACTGTATAATAAAAAGCTTCTTCAACAATGACTGGACCAGAACCAGAGCCTGGACCAGAACCAGGGTCAGGACCAGAACCAGGGTCAGGACCAGGCTGCAATGCTTTGGCCATAGACTCCACTTAGCTTTAGGTCACCTCCTGTATTTACAACATTAACAATAATCAGCTGCATTGTATTTGTGTCCAAGGTACTACTACTTTTACTACTAATAATAACTATTAATAGAATTATTAGTTGATTAACATTAACCATTAACAGTTTTGGGGGGAAAAGTTGTGTCAGAGAATCATGATTTCTATCTGAAGCAAAACAAGCGTGATTCATATTTTTTTCCAGAATCGTGCGTCCTTCTCAGGGCACAGGCCCGAGCAGGCCGAGACCAGCAACTGTCAACCCTGCCGAGCACCGGCCACCCAGGACAGTGGGGGGCCCAGGGCCCTAGGAGCCCGGGAGCAGCCCCCAACCAACACCCAGGAGGACCAGAGTCCCCAAGACAGCCACCCAGCACAGGCCAGCACCAGCCCCACACACCGGGCACCAGAGCACCTACCAATATGACATCATCTCACACACGAACACACACCTCGCACACAAATGTTGAATATAGGTCTAAGCTAAGAGAAGAGTGTCTGCCAGAAGACCCAGGAGGCCAGAGAAGCTAACTGGTCAGCAAAGAGATGCAACTGTTGGCAGACTGGCAAGCGAAGGTGAAGGTCTTCTTCGGCGCTCAGGCGTCACGATCACCTCCAAAAACAAATATTGACAGAAGTGACAGAAGAATAAGACGATATTAGAGAGGCTTTTGGATGCAACACTCTCAACTCAGACCATATTTATTATCTTTGTGGTGTGTGTGGGCCGCGCCTCTGCTGGAAGCTGTTCATCTAATATTAAAATGCTGGAAAAATGAATAAAAACCCAAATTCAGAACTTATGAGAAAGAAGTCAAACAAAATCCAAACAGATATCTGCAGCCTCAACTCCAAAAACCAAAATCAACATGTTTCATTCCCAGTAGAACAGAAACAATGTATCAGATGATGAAACATTTGGTGGGAAATCTTCTCTGATGCAGAACCTGATGACGTCTGTAAAACGTAGCTTACAGACTCACAGACTGCTATACTGGATCCAGTGTGTGGTCCAGGTCTTGCTGGAATCTGCAAGGTCTTCCCTGAAAGAGACGTTGTCTGGACGGGAGCAGAGGTTGCTCTAAAACCTCAATGTACTTTTCAGCATTGATGGAGCTTCACAGATGTGGAAGCTGCCCATGCCATAGACACTAATGCCCCTTTCACACGAGCACCTACACACTCAAAAACAGAGGTACGAGACAGGAACATTTCTGTACCTGTAGGTACTTTTTTTTTTTACAAATGTTCTCTCAAAAGTACAATTTTGGTCTTTATGAGGCCAGAAGTACCTATATACTATGAAAAAGGGTCCAAAGTAATATAAAGTACAAATTTGTACCATTTCAACCCTAAGGGTACCTGCAGCATTGAAAAATGTGTGTAGCTTGAACAATAACTATAAATAGCAGTATTTATAGTTATTGTACAAGCTACACACATTTTTCAATGCTTCTAAACAGTAGTATAATTTTAGTTATTATGATTTCATAATATTCATAGTAATAATTATATGTATAATTATATATGTGTTTGGCCTAATATTTCTATAATAATTATTCATTTATTATTAGCATCTTTGATTGTTGTCATAATCTCTATTTTATAGGGGATTATCACACTTCCCGGAACTTCCCGGTATTTGGGTACTTCCTCTTCCGGGCCATTTTAATGACAGCCATTCCTGCTCTGTTATACTGTTTAAATCGTATAAACTCCAAACATACTTAAGTTTTCATTCTAAACTGAAGTGATACTGGATCAAAAGCTGGATCAAAGCGATCGATTCGCCGCGGTGAAGGGCCGAACTTTATAATAAAACACACGTTTGTTTGTCACCGGTGGGGCACAACACCGGCACTTCACAGCATGCTAGCATTAGCCAGCTAGCGTTTACTGATGTGCTTAACATTGTGCGTCTTAAAACACACATACATCTGAAAATCGGGTCTGTACCCCCCCGTTTCCAGTGGAACAACTGGGGACTGCCAAGAAAGGAGACGCTTTCAGATGCTTGTGTGTTTTCAGCCGCACAAAGTTAGGCACGTCATCGAGCTGGCTAATGCTAACCTGCTAACACGACTGCGCAGTCTGCCGGCTGCAAACAAACGTGTGTCGTTTTATTATAAAGTTTGGTCCTTCACCGCGGCGATTCGGTCGTTTTGATCCACTTCTTCCTTAGCATCACTTCAGTCTGGAATGAAAACTTGGCATTGGCGTTTATCCAATTTACAAAGTTTAACTAGCTGGTGGACTACTGTTAGCAGGTTAGCATTAGCCAGCTTGATGACGTGCCTAACTTTGTGCGGCTGAAAACACACAAGCATCTGAAAGCTTCTCCTTTCTTGGCAGTCCCCAGTTGTTCCACTGGAAACGGGGGGGTACAGACCCGATTTTCAGATGTTTGTGTGTTTTAAGACGCACGATGTTAAGCACGTCAGTAAAGGCTAGCTGGCTAATGCTAGCATGCTGTGAAGTGTCGGTGTTGTGCCCCACTGGCGACAAACAAACGTGTGTTTTATTATAAAGTTCGGCCCTTCACCGCGGCAAATCGATAGCTTTGATCCAGCTTTTGATCGAGTATCACTTCAGTCTAGAATGAAAACTTAAATATGTTTGGAGTTTATACGATTTAAACAGTATAACAGAGCAGAAACGGCTGTCGTTAACATGGCCCGGAAGAGGAAGTGTCAAAATACCGGGAAGTTCCGGTAAGCGTGATAATCCCCTATTGACTTTTATTCATCATCTTTAATTGGTTTAATTGTACTTTATTAACTCATACAGCTTGATAAGGTACAAAAATGGACCAGGACCGAAGGTACAGAAATGTCTTTCAGAAAGGAACCCCCCCCCCAGCAACAAGCTTTGTACCCTTTTAAGTACAAATTGGTACCTCTATTTTTGAGCGTGTACTTAGCCCAGCCCAGCGCCACACCACCCGATATGTTTGTGCTCACATTACTATTTTCCCGGGGTGAGTAGACACACTTTTAGCACCTACTCTGTTGTGGTTCTGAAGGAGCCAAGTAGGGCTGGAAATGGTGAGGTATCCAGATTGCAGGCCACTACTGGCCAGAATCTGACATCACAGCACGAGTCATGAGTGCGACTTCCGTCCACACCATTTTTAAAAAACCCCGGCAACAACCAGAGAACGCAATAGCAATGGCAACAGCAACAGCAGAAGCAAAGCAAGACGAGATTGCAATGAATGAACTCTGTGGTTAACAATAGCTGCGTTTACACGGACCCAAATGTACTGATTGCTTTCGGTTTACAGGAAAGAAAATGATTCATTTAAACATCTTTTTCTGAAGTGCCGAACGGTATAAAATTCCATTCGTTTTCACGGGGGTAGAATATTCCTTTTCCCAAAGTGATTGTGGTATCACGTAAACCAGGGGTAGGCAACTCCAGTCCTCAAGGGCCGGTGTCCTGCAGGTATAGGACATTTCCTGCTGCAACACACCTGACTTCAATCAATGGGTAGTTAGCAGACTTGTGCAGCCAAGCTCTGGACATCAGGTGGTGTGTTGAAGCAGGGAAGCCCTGAAGACTTGCAGGATGCCGGCCCTCAAGGACCGGAGTTGCCTACCCCTGACGTAAACGCTGAATCAGAAAGTTGTGAGGTTGCGTTCTTACAGCACGTTTCAACGAGACGTAAACGTGCAACGATTGACATTGGTGGTGAGCGACGTAATTCCCTGGACAGCGACATAAAGTATGTTTTTAATTCAAACGCTGTCTCTGCTCCTTTTTCTCTTGGCTGTTTGCAATAAGGGATCAGCTGCTGCTGGAATAAAGAGCTGCAGAAACCACAACAACCGTGACGTTTGTAGACCTCCATCTTCAATAAATAACGGGATGTAACATCATGTCAGTCAGGATTATTCTGAATGAATGTTGGCGCATGTACACGCCAGACCAGAACAGCTGCCCTGAAATCCCCAATCAGAATAATTTCGTACCGAAAGGGAAAAAAGTCTCCATGTAAACATGCCCAGTGTTGATAAAACGAACAGCAGGTAAATCACGAGTTCAGCTTCCTCCATTGTTGTTCAGTGTGTGTGACCTTGTCCACACTGAAGACAGGCTCAGTTGTAATGTGAACATATGAAATTTCTAAGGGCGGGAATGCACTGTATGATTTTCTCGCAGGTCCACCTCAAACTGCACGAACAAATCGCAGGTTTTAAGAGTTCATTGCACACTTTATGATGCTCTGAAGCTCAGTGTTCGGATATGTCTTGACTGCTGAGACTGTGTGTCTGTACAGGACACATCAGACCCGGTCGGACCCCAGTTGTGACCAGGAAAAATAATATTACAACGTCATGATGTATGTTTGCCATTAACAGTTTACAATAACCCAGAAAATGTGCCCTCATCGCATCCTCCGTTTTCGTGTTCCCTATTCGGATCCAAATTTTCCGCTGTTCATTAACTAGCTGGTGGATGCTACGTTGGTAACCAGCTGCAGGATCTGTGCAGGTAAAAATGAAGGGTTTGACAGGGTGAGCGAGTCATTGGATTTTATTTAATTTTTGTGAACATGATGGCTGTTTGGCACTGGGGTGACCCGTGAAGCTCGGCGTTGGTGAGGGAGATGCTTCCACTGCTGGTGATTCTGGAAGAGAAACTATAAAATCTTAATGCAGCAATATCCTGAGTCTGAAACACTCCTCAGAGCAGTTAGATTTTTGCTCCACTGGTTTGAAGATCATGTTAGTCCAGTTAACTCGCTGCACTGCTCCTCTTCACTTCAGCTATGCACATACCCGCTATTCGAAAGTCTGAAGCCAGTCGGCGTGCAGCCCTGCCTCAGTTCCCTCACCACGATTGAAAGGATCACGATCCATGATGTCTGATCTTGAGCTGGTCGTAAAGTGGTGATCGCTCGTCATAAACTCATGTAGACGATACGAAGTACGACACATGATTGAGGCGAAAGTTTCCCCGATCTGAAAACTTGTCATATAAGTGGAAAATTGTCTCAAAATGGGTCAAAAATTGTACTGTGTAAACCCAGCATAACATTTCTGAATAAAGGAACATTCCACCCACAGAATGATGTAACCTTTATTTTCCACTTCCCCTCATGGTGAGCAAGACTCTGGGGCACTTTTTAATATCTCAAATGCAGCCGGCGATCAGGAAGGCTTCTCTTTTTGCCCCAACTTTCATATAATGGAGTTCACCAGCGCCCGAGCCAAAAAGGTCCATAAAAGTCCACAAAAAACTTGTCAATATTCCTCCATACTGCTCGTCCAATGTAATCCAAGTGTCCTGAGTGGGTAGCGTCCAGAATTTTTCTGTCTTTGTTTTAAATCAATATCAACCCCTCATCGACCCTCTTGTGTTTGTCCCGGTTTGTCTGCAGCTCTGTTGTTCTTAGCACAATGTAAACAGCGAATTTCTTCTTCTACGCTTGCATTATCGGCAGAGTAGTTTTTGTGAACCCGCATATGCGCGCTTTATGAAAGTAAGATGTAGTACTGTTCAGGCTCTAAAAATATACTAAATGATGTTGTTTCGAGTAAAATATGGACTCTACCCACTCAGGACACTTGGATTACATTGGACGAGCAGTATGGAGGAATATTGAAAGTTTTTGTGGACTTTTATGGACATTTTTGGCTCGGGCCCTGGCAAACTCCATTATATGAAAGTTGGGAGGAAACGAGAAGCCTTCCTGATCACCGGCTGAGTCTTGCTCACCATGAGGGGAAGTGGAAAATAAATTTACATCATTTTGTGGGTGTACTATTCCTTTAATTTAGGATCATTCTGTGTACAAGCTTGAAATATGACTCAGGCAATTATGCTGTTATGCTAACGAAATAAAAGCAGTACCCTGGCTAACTCGAACATGAGGCCCCATGTCCAAAATACCCATCTACCCTTTTAATATGAAATTACACTTAATATTAAATATAAATGTAATATTAAATAATTGAATTAAATTTCTATTGAGATATTACAAATATTTAGTATATTGAAAATTAAAATATTTCATTTGAAATTACAGGAAATATTTTCTATTGTATTTTTAAATAAATTCCTCCCGTGGGCGAGGTTGGGCCCTCTGGAGGGCCGCATTTGGCCCCTGGGCCGTAAGTTTGACACCCTTGGTTGGTTTAAAGTGAAACATTTCGATTTCATGTAAATAAATCGACAATAATAATCCTCATGAAACGCAAGTGTTTGCAGTATTTCTTGGTAAAACGTTGCTTTAAATGGAATTTGTGTCTGTGCTGCTGGAAGTGAAGCCGTGAGGGATCTGTGAGAACATATTTCCTGAGCAGCGCGAGGCATGGATGGAGGAGTCGGAGCCTCCTGCCTGATCCCCGTCCAGCAGCTCCTGCAGCCTTTTCAACGCCCACAGTTAGAAAAATGTTGGTGTGTATTGTGGTTGTGTGGCGAGCCGCCCACCCTGTGGCAGATGGGGGTTCGTCCACACACACAATACAAAGCAGGGCAGCAAACCGGCTCGGAAAACACACGCCATTTGGCGTGAAACTCACAAACACACACACACACACACACGTTACACACTCATTCCTCTTCCCAACAAACAAACTCCACTCCTCTTTTTCTGTCTGAATTTCATCCTGAACGCACACATGCACGCACACACAGCTCCATGGGGACGGTGCCCTCCGTCCACCCTTCGCCCACGCTCCTCCAGGCCGCCGAGGCTCTGGGGGGTTTTTGGTTTTGTGTTTGGTGGCTCAGGGTGTCAGCCGGGGGTCCGGCGGCTCGGCAGACCCCACCGCGCCGATTAATCATCTGTCATCTGTGTTTTTTGTTAATATGGATCTTTGTCTTGGTGTTGAAACAAGGATCGGGTCGGTCTGCTTGCCGCATGCCGGCGTGGCCAGAACGCCAGCGGAAAGCATCTGAACCGCCTTTTCTGCCTCCAGGTGGAAGCTCCACGGAGACATTTTCACCTCCACGGAGACATGTTCACCTCCACGGAGACATTTTCACCTCCACGGAGACATGTTCACCTCCACACCTCTGTATTCACGTCCCAACTCCAGCAGGACCAAACAAACCAAACACTCAGCATCTAAACACTTCCTTTTACACTCCTCTGTCCTTTCAGGACGTCTCAACCACTTTTTAGGGAAAATAAAAGCAGTCCTCTAAATTTCTACATTTTTATGTCCTTAAGCATATGTTCAGTTCTCTCAGTTTTAATTTTATCATTTAGGACTTTCTTTGAAAATAATCAATCTTTGCTTTAAAACTACAAAATCAAGTCCTGGAAGTCGACTTTTCAGGATGTTCAGGCCTCAAATTAACCCCATGGAGGACTTGTTTAGAAGGAAACTCTTGTTCAGATGAGTAATTCACTTGAACTGACAAATTTGCTTTTTGTTTATCACTGTTATTTATCAGACTTCTCTTTGAAAAAAAACCCAAACGCTCATTTCGGACGTTCAGCTTAAGCGTCCTCTCACAGAGATGTCAACACACGCGATTGCATATTCATGGGAAACGTATTGACTGCCGAGTGTTGGATAATAGAGCTGCAGTGAATGGCTTCCACACAATCTCCGACACCCAGAAAGACCGGGCCCAGATCCCACCAGGATAATTAGCTTTGCAGGGGGAAAAAATCCATGTTTCACTTCACTTTTATGCTCTTCGCCAAGCGGAAGAAACGCAGATGAAGTCCCGTTTGATCGAACATTTCTAGACCTTTAACATGAACATCAGTGTTTCCAGATTTATCTGAATGAGGGGGGGCGAATCATGAATTTAATGTCTTCGTCGTTGTATTTTTCACCTCTACGTTGGAAACCCGGAAAACCTGAAAGAGGATTTCACTCAGTAAACTATTTTACTGCAGATGAGAATTTCCTGAATGATCTGATGTCTTTACGTCAGAGGATGGAATGAAAATGTAAATGCCATGTTTAAAATTAGTAACGTTGCAAAAGCTTCATCTGTCAGATGTAAATATATTAATAAATTCTAATATTACGAAGCTGAAGTTTGGCTTGAAAAGCAGCTAAAACAGCAGATTGATCAGGAAAATCTACACCTCATGTCATGATTCATCACTAATACCAACAATTATTCAAACATTAATTATCAGCTTCCGGAAGATAAACGCTGACTCTGTCTTCTCTGGATTTTTTTCTTCATATTTAAAGATTTCAGAGATTAATTTAAGGAAACGTGAATGTGGAGCTGGAGCAGAAAAACTTTGACTTTCAGAGAATCCATCAAAACCACTTTCAGTAAATTCAGTTTCAACATTAAGCTGCTAAAATCTGGTTAATCTGAAGGCCTGAAACCTTCAACATTTTATAGGAACATTAATTATGTCCATTATATTCAACACCACTTAGAAATATATCAATATTATAGTTGTTCACAGAAGAATGTGTTCCCTGAATCCATTTTGTGAAGAAATTATTCCCCTTAAAAGCAGCTGTGAAGTAATGAAGCTGTTTTACAGCCTGAAGTGGATTTCCATCATTATGTGACAAAAGAAAGAGAATCCAACTCACGGAGAGGAAGTCGGCTGGCCTCCTCCTCCTCCCGGCCTTCCAGAGAGACGGAGATCCGGCTGGAGAACTGAGGGAGGAAGATGTGATGGGAGATGCTTCACCGTCCGAATGCAGCCCAGCGTTTGGTGGTGGGACCAGAAAGTTGCCCGCTCCGGATTCCCGGCTCGCCCCCGGAAAGGGTCATCGTCACCCGGGGTCCGAGTGGGCTGCCAATCACAAAAAGACAGCCGGAGCGAGAGGAGGGGGGGGGGACAATACGATTGTTCCCACCTCACTTTGTTTCCACCCTCCCAGTTAAAATTGTGATGCTAATGAAGTGGGTTTTTGCTGGACAGCAGATTTTAACACAGAGATGGTTTTTCTACTGGAAGTGGAGGCTGGAGGGTCAGCGGGGGCTTGCTGAGACGTCAGGACAGAGGGGGTGATGCAGCATGGGATGTTTAACACATCTATTAATGCTCTTTACTTTCCTGCATGAAGCAGATGTGGCGTTAAATTCATATACAGGTACGACCCTAAAAATTAGAATATCCAGAAAAAATTCATGTATTTCTGTAATTCAACCTAAAAGGTGCAATTCACATATTGTGTAGATAAATAATATGCAAATATATATATTTCAAGCTTTTGTTTATTTGGATGTTCCTGATTAGGAGTTGCAGCTTAAGAAAACCTCAAATTCAAAAACTCAAAAAATTAAAATAGTGTGAAAAGTTCCAGTATTGTAACTCAGACTGTCACATTCTAATCAGGTCAGTAATCCAAACACCTCCATAAGTACCCTGAGCCTTTTAAAAAGTCTCTGTCTTGGTTCAGAAGAATTCCCAATCATGGGGAAGATGCAGTGAAGATCTGACAGTTGTGCATAAAACCATCATTGACTCCCTGCACAAGGTGAAAAGACACAAAAAGTGATAGAAAAGAAGCTGGATATTCTCAGAGTGTCTCAAAGCACATTAATGGACAGTTAAGTGGAAGGAAGAAGTGTGGAAGAAAACGGTGTAGAAGCCGGAGGGCTGACAGCAGCCTGGAGAAGATGGTCAGTGTTAAGTTTCCCAGTCTGTGACGACCTGGGGTCCATGTCAGCTGCTGATGTTGGTCCTCTGTGCTTCATCAAGTCCAGCATCAATGCAGCCGTCTACCAGGACATTTTGTAGACCTTCATGTTTGCTTCAGTGGACCAGCTGTATGGGGATGCAGACTTCATCTTCCAGCAGGACTTGGCACCTGCCCACACTGCCAAAACTACCAAATCCTGCTTCAACAACCATGGATCACCATGCTGGATTGGCCCGCAAACCCACCTGACCTGAACCCCATTGAAAACATGTGGGGCATCGTCAGAGAAAGCTGAACGGGAAGAGACCAAACAATAAAGAAGAGCTCAGAGCTGTGATGGAAGCATGTTGGTGTCCATAACAGCTGAGATATGCCACAAGCTGCTAGCATCCATGCCACGGCGGGTCAAAGCTGCTAGCATCCATGCCACGGCGGGTCAAAGCTGCTAGCATCCATGCTACGCCGGGTTAAAGCTGCTAGCATCCATGCCACGCCGGGTTAAAGCTGCTAGCACCCATGCCACGCCGGGTTAAAGCTGCTAGCATCCATGCCACGCCCGGTTAAAGCTGCTAGCATCCATGCCACGCCCGGTTAAAGCTGCTAGCATCCATGCCACGCCGGGTTAAAGCTGCTAGCATCCATGCCACGCCGGGTTAAAGCTGCTAGCATCCATGCCACGCCGGGTTAAAGCTGCTAGCATCCATGCTACGCCGGGTTAAAGCTGCTAGCATCCATGCCACGCCGGGTTAAAGCTGCTAGCATCCATGCCACGCCGGGTTAAAGCTGGTAGCATCTATGCCACGCCGGGTTAAAGCTGCTAGCATCCATGCCACGCCAGGTTAAAGCTGCTAGCATCCATGCCACACCGGGTTAAAGCTGCTAGCATCCATGCCACACCGGGTTAAAGCTGCTAGCATCCATGCCACACCGGGTTAAAGCTGCTAGCATCCATGCCACGCCGGGTTAAAGCTGGTAGCATCCATGCCACGCCGGGTTAAAGCTGCTAGCATCCATGCCACGCCGGGTTAAAGCTGCTAGCATCTATGCCACGCCAGGTTAAGAATCATTCATGCAAAAGGGCCCAAAACAAGTACTAAGTACAGATGCAAGATTTTACTTTAGGAGGTCTGACTTTTTTGTATTTAAAATCCTTTTATAATTGATTTCATGCAATATTCAGATTTTTTGAGTTTTAGAAATTGAGGTTTTCTTAAGCTGCAACTTCTAATCAGCAACACCCAAACAAATAAAAGCTTGAAATATATTGATTTGCATATTATTTGTCTATGCAATATGTAAATTTCACCTTTTAAGTTGTATTACAGAAATAAATTAACTTTTTCAGGATATTCTCATTTTTGGGGTAGTACCTGTAAGTAGTGTCTAACAGGCAGCGTGAGGAACAATCCACCACAGCACCTGCTTCTGTTCGTTAAAGCATTTCACATTTTCACTGATCACCTTTAGAAACATGATTATGGAGTGCTTTTCCTTTTCAGCTATGATATTAAACATGAGAATAAAAGGTAACAATGTGAAAAAGTCTGCACCCACTAAACAGCAAAACAATCGTGTTCTTTGCATTTTTTAACCCCCTTTGGACCAGGGTTCCTAAACATATTAACAAGTCAAATTTAAGACTTTAACGCTACTTTTTTATCTAAAAAATTTGCATTTCTGACTTGTTTTGATGGCATACCAACATTCATTAAGTGCATTTTCGAGCCATCACTGCCCAGCGGCGTCCCGAGACCCAGAAACTGCATTATGTAACTTTTGCATCCGGGACACGGCCGTGACGTTGCAGCCAACTATCGGTTGCGCACCGCATGCTAGCAAATGGTTCTGAACCAGGTATGAACAAAGCGGGTGTTTTGAACGCGCATCATGACAGATTCAGTAAAGAAACACAAGGAAACATTTCTGGAGGAAGAGAGGAAAAGAAAGAGAGGAAGGGACAGAACAGGAGTCAAGATAAGACTGTCTTTTACTGGCTGGAGGGAATCACAGTGCAGGTAGGATGAAAATGGATGCTAGTTTAGGTCCATTGATAGCGGGGTCACTGAGAAAACTGCTACAAGTTCCGTTGTGGGTCTTTAAAGCAGTGTTTCCCAGCTCCGATCTGCAGGACCCACTGCCATGCATGTCTTTGATGTGTTCCTACTCCAACACCTGATTCAGATTCATGAACTTCTTCATCAAGTTCTTTGCACGTCTTTGATATTTGATTCAGGTGTGACAAATTAGGGTTGCCTCCAAGACATGCAGGGCAGTGGGTCCTGAGGACTGCAGTTGGGAAACACTGACTTAAAGGATACTTGGCGGGTGTTGGACAGTCAGTTCCTGCACTGATCACTACGTCTCCACCGGCCTCCGGACCTCCGAGCCACCTGCGTTGGTCTCCACGGGCACTCCCTTCTGTCCGCTGTTATGGTGACTCCTCCCGTCCCGGCTGCTCTCAGTCCCAGTTCTTTTTCTGCACCGTGTTGCTTTCACTGCTCCTCCTTATATCACCACCGGTGTCAGTTCAGGCAATCAGCCGATGGAGCTTGCTGATGGCCCGATCGCTCCTAACTGCAAACAATCAGTCACTGGGGCCCAATTCTCAGGCAGTTATACTCTTCAGGTTAATGCCCTGCAGAAAGAAGGTTCTGGTGGGCTTCACACATATAAAACACAAACACTACATACAGTCTGAATGCCAATGTCCTGTTTGCCCCCCCCCCCCCCCCCCCCCCCCCCCCACACACACACACACACACACACACACACACACACACACAACATTTTCTCCCCCCCACCTTTAACCGTGGTCGTCCCCGGCCAAACTAATGGCCATACCTCAACAAGGGGGGTTCCAAAATTACCCTTCTCACTGGCCTTACCTTCCCAGCTCCGGCCAACCCCATCCGTTCTACCTTGGGGGCATCCAGTCTCTCATCGACCACCTCTGGCTGAGGGGGCACTCCAGGGCCCCCACTCCGAAGAAGATCCACTGGCCAACCCTGGAGACCTGCTCTGGCGGCCCCTGTCTCGCACCATCCCTCAAGGCCTACCCCCCCCTGAGCGCAAATTGTTCTTGTGCAATGTCTTGGTTGGCCCCACCTTACCCTTGGAACATACTTCACACACAGGCTGTTCTGGGTTTAGCTGGGAGATCACAATGTATGGCTCCGGGATCCAAAACACCCCCAGCTTCCCCCCCTGGCTTTACTGAGGATGAGTCACTGTACAGAACTGTGTTAGAGCAGGGTTGCACGGAAAACTTAAAGGACTGCGGCCTTTGAGGACCATTGTTCCCCACGACTGCTTTAGCAGATATGAGATTAAAACGTGATTAATTAGATTAATTAATTGCAACTCCTGTAATTAATTTTTTTTTAAATTTCCCGACAGCCCTAATAATAATAACAATAATGTACACTTTATTAATCCCAATTAGAGTGCCATTTAGGAAAATTAATTTGACCCATCTGAGGGCAGCTGGCAGCCAGTTAAAGTGCCCGGGGAGCAGTTGGTGGGGGTTGAGGACCTTACTCTGGGGTCCATGGTGGTTCACCTGGGTGTCATGTCAGGGAATCTGGCCCGGATCTGCCGCACCAAGGCCCATGACATTACCACTAGGCTACCCACACCCCCACTCCTACTCCCACTTAAAGGCAATAACAAAAGGTGGTGTGCAGCGCCGCCCCCCCGCATTAAGGTAGTCGGTTCGCTGCTTCCCTCGGGGGGGAGCGATCATCCCTTCGTCTCCCTCCTTTGTTTTCTTCTTCCCCCCCCCCCCCTCTCCCCCCCCCCCCCCCCCCCCCCCACCCACATACATGTTGTTTTTTGTTTATTTTTTATTATTTCCCCCTATAATGATTGTTTGATGGATTGTTTCTCTCTCTCTTTCTCCCCCCCCACACTCCCGCCCCCCCCTCCAGGGTCCACCCCCCCCCCCCTTTATATGGTTGGGCTCCCCCACCCCCCCCACCCCCACCGAATGGTGCGTACAGAAATTGACATTCCAAAAAAAATACATAACATTGATAGAAGGCAGATGCCTTCACTTAAATGATCCCAAACTGGGAAATAGTTAATTTAACAAGATATAAAGTATCAATTAAGTATAAAGGTTTAACACTGGCCAGTACAACAGAAATGTAGGGGTACATTAATTCATTTAAACTTATTAGAACATTAAATAAGTAGATTCAAAACAATTGTTCAAAAAGACAAGTAGATTCAAGTTAGATCAAACTTCAGTTACGTGTAAGCAAGGGTAACACAGTCAGAAATCATACAGACATACATACAGACGGACATCCAGATCTCGATGTTTTTATCTCACTGTCGGGGATTATCACGCTTCCATGTTACGGTTTCTGGAACTTGTCGAGTTTGTGCATTTCTACTTCTGGGCCAGTTCAACATCAGCAGAGTCCAACAAGTCTGGACGTCACTGTTCTGTTCCACTTTGTAAATCCAGTAAACACCAACCCTACTTAAGGTTTCATGGATTCCCGACTGAAGTGATACTGAGGAAGTGGATCAAAGCGATTCGCTGGGATGAAGGTCCGAACTTTGAAATAAAACAAGGTAGCACGTTTGTTTGTAGCCAGTTTTGTGCCAGAATGTGCTTGTCTGCCAAAAACTGATTAAACAGCCACAGGAGCGGTGTACGGTCTAGCTGCAGCTTGGAAGCCAGAGGCGTGTCGTTACGTGGGGGTGTCGTGTACCGATCTTACCACACGACACCGCCAACACACCCATGAGAGCAGGGTAAAACTTAACCCTGGCCCATAACCTTTTCCCTAACCCTAACCACCACCCACCCACAACACGCAGCTGATTAATCAGTTTTTGGCAGACGATCACATTTTGGCACAACACAGGCTACAAACAAGCGTGCTACCTTGTTTTATTACAGGGCTTCTCAACCCTGGTCCTCAGGGACCCCCACCCTGCATGTATTCCAGGTTTCCACCTCCACCACACCTGATTCAGATCAACTCAACTGCTCATCAAGCTCTTTGCTAGCTGCTAATGAGCCTTTTATCTGAGTCAGGTGTGTTGAAGTAGGAATATCTGGAAAACCAGCAGGGCGGGGGGTCCCTTAGGACCAGGGTTGAGAAGCACTATTTTATTATAAAGTTCAGCCCTTCATCCCAACGAATCGAGCGACTTCAACTGGCCCAGAAGTGGAAATGCACAAACTGGAGAAGTAATCTGTAACAGGAAGCGTGATCATCCCCCATTGAAGCCAGTATTGGTTGCTGATGAGAGCATTTAAACTTCATATCTGGGACCATCCTGAGCTGCTAGCTGATGCTGTCATAGTAAAGCACTTTTTGATCTCTTTTTACTCTCTTCCAGTGTTGTTGATGATGTTTGAAGTTTACCAGCTGTATAAGTATTTTTTTTATCAGCTCCAGTGTTATTTAGCCTTACACAGCCATCGTAGTCTTTGATTGACATCCTGATCTGGCTTTTTGATTGTAATGTTTTTAAAACATCAATAGTTTACAGAAAGCTTGGAGCGTTTTTTTTTCTTGTTTTTTTATTATTAGAATTAGAAATAAGATCTATTAAAGCATAGTTCAGTTTGTTGAGACCATGTTCCTGTGTTCTTGTTGATCTCCTTGAGATCTGAATGATGACATCAAATGTATTTTTTACATTTGCTTTTACCCTGATGTATTAAAAACAAAAAAGACAGTTGTCAGACTGAAGTCTCTTTTCCATTAGAGAAGATGTTTACTTGCTTCTGGTCCTCGATCCACATCAAATTCAGTAAGAAAATTCCTGGTTTACAGATTCAGCTCCGCAGAGGTTGAATAGCATCAGAGTTACACACTAGTGGGCGTTTATCTGTATTTACTGTGTACAAATAAATACTAAATAAATTAATTTAAATTAAACAAACTTCACGGTTTTCTCCTTTTTTTCTGTTTATCGGTCACTGAACGCAGCTGTGTTTATTACTGGATGACAATCTGTGGACCTGCTGTTGATCAGACTGAAGCATTAAGCTGAATAAAAGCCAGGAAATAAGTTTGTAATGTGAGGCCAAACACTTCTTTAGTATTTCTCCAGCAGTGAATCCCACTTTATGAGCGGAGAGAAACGTGTTTTGCTGCCCTCTAGTGGCCGAAAAGGATTAAAACTTTCCAGTTTCCCTGCAGCTCCAAGTTCATTAGTCAGATGGTTGGAGCTGCTTCCTCTCATCTCACTTCAAACTGTGTCTGAGATGGATTTACCAGCTAAATAATCCCTTGCTACAGTTTCAGGAAAGGTTATAAAGGTGTTTGGTCGAAGCCACAGCTCAAAAAGCCAAATCAGCTTGATTCAGTATCAGAGAATGAATGAAATGAGGAAATATTTTCTAATGAGAGAAACTCTAAGTGGAGAGTTGTCTTTCAGAAAGAAAGATCTTTTTACGCGTGCTGTACTTCCCTCTAAGGCCTCCTTTCACATGAATTACCCAACAAAAACATGTTAAAATGGACAGAAAAGGAAAAAAACACTTTTGCTGATTGATCAGATAAAAGTTGTTGCTGTGGACTAAATTAGCTACAACTTTAATTTAAATGACAGTTTATTATTTATTCCCATTAAATGCCTTTTTAATAATTACATCTGTTTTTGTGTATTTCATTTTATCCAATTAATCACAATTCAGTCGAGCTTTCTTTGTAATAATGATTACAATATGAATGAAGCCTCATCTTTGACAGACTGTGTCTGAGAGGTGGAGGGGAAGAACGATGTTGAATAATTTTTTATGCTTCTACACCCGCTGTAACACGTACATGACACTCTGTTCTTAAAAATGCCACTAAAATATCCAAATGCGTTAGATATTGGACAATACAAATGAAAATAATACAAAGAGCATATGTTACACCATGCACTTTTAATAAAATAGATCATAATTCTTCTAAATTGGCATGTTTGTGGAGCAACTCTGATGCATCTCTTGTGGGACCGTCCTCTTGTAAAACAGTTTTGGTCAGATGTTACCAAAAATCTATCATGTCTTCTAAAAACAGATGTAAACTATGCCCTATGTCTTGTATTTTGGGTGTGATAACTCCCACTGTACAATCAAAGACTTTGAATATCATTAAAACGCTGGCGTTTCTTGCAGCCAAGCGTATCATCTTGATGAACTGGAAACAACGTAAACCAAATTTTTTTTAGTCTGGAAAATTGGTTTAACGATTTCACAGATTTGTTGTCAATGGAAAAAGCAGTTAACTCTCCAAGATGATGTCTTTCCTGGAACTACACTTCTTAAATTGTCTAGTCTGTTTTTACTTATTTTTGCTGGTTGTTTTTTTTCTGTATGTTTTGCATTATTGTTGTAAATGTCTGTTGTTATGACCATAAAATGTTATTTTTTTTAAAAAATGTTACCGCGTAGGCTATTAGGTTTTATCTCGTCTGAACTTGGCGGGAGAGCTGCAGTTCTCATGCACGTGAACGCTTCACTGCTGTAGCTAGGTAGATATTCTCTGGAAGCTTGTATAATTAATTTTATTGGTGCGACTCTAAAGCGCATGCGCGGAAGATAATAGTAGTTGGTATCGTAAAGAGTTAGGTATCATTTCAAATGAGAAGATGTCATGGAAACAGAACGTGTTGCGTTCCGGACGCTTTAAAAAGCGTGCAGACCTTCTGCTGGTCCCTTTTCCTCTGGCTTTGAACCGGACTGGACCTGCGCCCTTCAGAGCAATTTAATTTCAGAGCAAACGGGATAGTTTTTGTCAAGAAGAAGCAGAGAGAAGAACCCAGAAGAACCGACCGAGGACCCACCGGACCTGTTGAAGTAGTTGCTGGACCAGAGGAGCTGAAGAAGATGTCGTCTTCCGACGAGGACCCCGTCCGGGACGGTACGAAAATCTGTCTTTGCAGCTGCTTGTCGAGCAGTTTTTGGTCTAAAGGACGTCAAATAAACGCCTTTGTCTCAGAGGGAGTGGTTTATTTTATTAATTCCTGTTTTTATCCAGGTATTTTGTGTTGCATTTTGACTATAAACTTCTCTCTCTTACTGCTTGAGTTGTTTATCTAATTTGTACAGTGTCCTTGCGTATTTAGAAAGGCGCTTGGAACAAAATTCACTATTATTAGTAATATTATTATTATTATTGTTATTATTATGAAGGACAGTTGTTAATTTAATTCATTAGGCCCGAGCACCGAAGGCGGTGCGACGGAAATGCAAGTGTTTATTCAGCTATTTATTATTTACTACAACATGTGGTGTTTGAGGGTACAATTTGCTTTCTGGATATTAAAATTACTGGTAAATTTTAAGTATTTCCTGGTAATATTTTCCAAAGAAATTTCAATTAATTTAATTTAATTAAGTTTCAGTCATTTGAGAAAAATGGCAACCGAGGTTTTGTTTGTTTTTGTAAAATGCTCTTTTAAAAAAAAAAAAAAGCACTCTTTTGGTCACCATAGAAACGTATTCAATTGAACCAGCCTGACGTGAAATTTGGGAACGTGATGTTCTGAACGTCAGAACGTCCCTCCGCTGTTGGCCAATGGCGGCCATCTTGCCACAGTCAGCTACTTAGTTTTAATGGAACATGCACTTCTTAAATAACCGTAACTTAACTTACCCAGTTTTCTCCTGATTTTAAAACGGGCTGGTGTGTTAGAGCCATTAATTTTTTTATTTTTTTTTTGGGGGGGGGGGGGGTCTCATCGCTGGGTTGGTGGTTTATCTCGGTTGTCATGGTGATGGCAAGCATTGATCACGTGGTTGTCGTCAGCGACAGATTGTGTTGTCAAAGTGGTATAAATAAATAAAATGTTGCCATTCTGTTTTAATTTTTAGTTGCCTAATGATTTCACATAAATATTATATTCATTGTTCCTGTCTGTTTATTTTAATATGAAGGTCCATGGTTAAAGAAACGTGTGGTTATAATTAATGATAAACAGTCTCATAACAACATCTCTGGTGTTTATATCAAAACAAATCAGTTTGAAAATCAGTAGGAAATTGATAAATTTCTAAATTAAAGGTTGAATATGGACTTTTTTTTAATTAAAAAGTTATATTTAAAAAATAATACCTCTGCAAGGCTTTTTTGGAGGGGGATACAGAATGAAAGTAGCTTACATTTCCTCAAAAAATGATATTTAGCCTGAAAATGAATATAAAAATCAATTATAGCGGGTTTGACAATGGTGTTATGTTTGCATCTACAAGCCGATATATGCCACAATTGGGTGGCCAAATACAGTCTCTCTATATATGTTTGGAGGGGGGGGGGTTCTGTACATTTGTAATGAGAACAGATGAGAATCAGACTTTTTTCTGAACAACATGGAGGAAATCTGGAAGGACGTCACATTCCTGGTTGTTGGAACATCAGAGGAAACTTTAATGTGGTAATAAGTGATGAAGAAGATCACGGACATTTATTTCATGAAGATTTCTGTGACAAAAGTGGACGGTGCTGCTCAGTCCACTGATGTGTGTTCATATCGGGGAGGAATATCGGACACAGAGCAGAGGAGGAATAACTTGCTGCCACGGTGGAGAAAACACTGGATTTAATCCCCAACAACAAAAACACAGTAAATTATGATGAACACTAATTAATCTGACACTTTATTTCACGTATCTGTGCTCCTGAAAATGACGCACTGCATAACGTTCTCATGCTAGCTAATGCTAGCAGAGACAGCTGTGGTGTTGCTGAGAGTTAATGACTAATCTGGGAGATATTGTGAAATATCAGGTTATTTGCTCTGATCAGGGCAACGTTGGGACCAGAAAATAAAACCAGTTCAGTCAGAAACACAAACGGATCAGGAAGACGGTGTCCTGCAGCCTCTAGTTTCATCTACAGGACATGTGAAGCTACGTGGTCTGTACAGTCCTGAAACGATACCAAAAGCCAAATATGGGAGAAAATTAAAGCCGCAAGCGGCATTGAAAGAGTTTAGTTTTAAAACTTTTTGATAAGTAATTATGACTGTAATTTTATGTTCCAGTGTGGCTTGTCATTAAAGCCAGTTTACGGAAATGAACAGTTTACATTAATGCTCCCATGTAAAAAAAAAAATGAAAATAAAAAATGTCAGAATACTTTAGAGATCTCTGGATAACATACCTATAGGTTATCATTACTTTAGATGACTTCCCAACGTTGTAATTAAAGTATTCACGCTGCTTTCCATGTTGGCAGATAGGAGGTAACTGGGACACCCCAGGCAACGGCGGCGCCACCAGATGGCACCCAACACACAAAACGCTCATTGGATTAGTCTATATAATGGTTGCAAATACTCTTGTACTGATATTAGACAACTGCAAATACAGAGACATATAAAATATGTACTTCGTTCAGTTACATTGCTCATTTTTTATCATGAATCCACACTGTATATATACGAATCACATTTACTAATCCTACGCATTTTATCATGAATCACATTTATCATGAGTCACATTTATCATGAATCACATTTACTATACTATCTTCACATTTATCATGAATCACATTTACTATCCTTCACATTTATCATGAATCACATTTATCATGAATCACATTTACTATCCTTTACATTTATCATGAATCACATTTATCATAAATCACATTTACTATCCTTCGCATTTATCATGAATCACATTTACTATCCTTCCATTTATCATGAATCATATTAATACTTATCCTTCGCATTTATCATGAATCACATTTATCAAAGTTTTAAAAACTAAACTCTTTCAAAGGTGGTTCCTTTCTATTTTTCTCCCATATTTGGCTTTTGGTATTGTTTGTGTACAGACCGAGCCTTCACATGTCCTGCAGATGAAACTAAAGGCTGCAGGACACCGTCTTCCTGATCCGTTTGTGTTTCTGACTGAACTGTTTTCAGTCCCAACATTGCCCTGATCAGAGACAATAACCTGATATTTCACAATATCTCCCAGATTAGTCATTAACTCTCAGCAAACACCACAGCTGTCTCTGTTAGCATTAGCTAGCATGATAATGTTGTGCAGTGTCATTTTCAGGGGGGAAAATTACATGAAATAACGTCTCAGATTAATGAGTGTTCACCATAATTTAATGTGTTTTTGTTGTTGGGGATTAAGTCCAAAGTGTTTTCTCCACCACGGCAGCAAGTTATTCTTCCTCTGCTCTGTGTCCGATATTCCTCCCGAGGAAAACACACTAACATCAGTGGACTGAGCAGTACAGTTCACTTTTGTCACAGACAGCAGAAATCTTCATGAAACAAATGTCTGTGATCTTCTGATTCACTTATTACCACATGAAGTTCTCCTCTGATGTTCCAACAACCAGGAATGTGACGTCCCTTCCATTTCCTCCATGTTAAGAAAAAAGTCTGATTCTCATCATTACACATGTACAGAAAGGCTCCCCGGCAATGGCGGACGGTTTAGTTGTGGCGTTTGGC